>OX451738.1:1346903828-1347230422 GCA_948472305.1 Vicia faba
TTTCTAACCTTTTCAGCATGAAATGGGGTATTAAGTTGACTGCAGCGCCCCAATCCACTAGAACCTTATTTACGCCATGGGCACCAACCTTTGCCCGAATAAATAATGGCTTCAGATGATTTTTCATAGCTGGTTCTGGACGCTCGAAGAACGCATTCAGCTCCTTGACAGCTCCATTATCCATCACGTAGTAGCACACAGGCCTATGCTTCATCAGATCTATGGTATCTTCTTCCTCATACTCGTCAATTTCAGTTTCCTGTCCAAACTCACAAGGAAGCACAGATACCATGTTGCAATTGATATTGAACGAAGACTCCCCCTCTAATTCGAAATTGTCCGTTAGCATATCTTCGTCTTCTTCTGGACCTGGAGTGTATTCCTTTGGTTCATTTGGTTGTACTTCAGAGAAGAGTCTCATGCTAACTGGGGGTTTGTCTTCAGTTTGATTTTTTGGTGTAGGTTTGTTGGTGCTAGATTCACCTTGGTTCTTTATCGAAGTTGCTCCTTTGTTTGCCACAGCTTCCCTTTCAGCCTTTCGAATCCTCTGTTGCCTTCGCCATTGAGATCTCGACATGGGGTTTCTACCTTTGTAGTTTTCTAACCTCACTTCTTCCCTTTTCGCTATGTTGAACTTCCTCCTATATGTCATAGCATGGCGTGCGTTTCGTTTATTGTTTCTCCATTTGTCTTTGCCTTTGTCATTTTTGGCTTGCAGCCATTTGTCTGTTGGCACTTCAGCAGGAATTTTGAACGTCACTCTTCGAGTGTCCTTGGGATAAGGACTATCAGGCCTTCGTTGATTGTATTTGCTATCGAAACGTGGGCCCATCTGAACAGTCTCTTGGTGGTTCCAGCAAGGGGCGAAAAGGATTGTTTCGAAGGCTCTGGCCATGCTTTGATCATACACAGCAGAACACCTTGGGCATATCAAGCATTTGGTTGCCCCTTTGTAGCAGCGAAGCACAAATTCCAACAAACTTTCTCCAGCCTTAGGATAACACCTGAATAACTGGTTATCCTGGCGCCAGTTGTTGCCAGTTCGCGCCCTTTGTACCCTCTCGAAGTTTGCAGCGATTCTCTGGTTGCAGAGGATGCTGCACCTAGGGCATAGTATCATTCTTGTATCTCCTTTGTGGCACATCATGAGGTAATCCTTAAGACTAGCATCTCCAACATGGTTATCCTCCATTTTATACTTTTCTTTTTCTAAGTATCTCTCCACCTCCTCCATTTCAGAACGAGGTCTCTCCATATCCACCATGTTTACCTCAACATCCTCCCCCTTAGCGTCATCATCTCCCCATCATGTAGGTTTTATATCTTCAATTTGGACCTTTGAACTCTCTGGGGCAGAATATTTGACCAAGTAGTCAAACTTTCCACTGGGCTCCCCTAAAGTATCCCATATTTCTTTTTGAGGGGAAGTTGGCTTCGTGATCTGGACTTTCTCCAATTCTAGCCTCAGGCCTTCAGTAACCTGTGTCAACTCTTGGTTTTGGTTTTCCTGGCCTTCAGTAGCCTGGATTTCTTTTGCAACAGCTAAAGGTGCTGCTTCGATCGAAGTCTCTGGTTGCTTGTGGACGCCTTCAGTGACCCCCTTATTGACTTCGACTAACACCCAGCTTTCATTTTCAGTACCTTTCTCTCCCACTGGAGCGTCACTTTGGTCAGCTTCCACCATGTTAATTTCTCCAATGCATACAGGCTCGGAGTAATTGGTGTCTGCGACATCCAAAGGATCTTCATCCACTTTCATTTTTTCTTTATCAGCGAACTTCAGTCTGCCATCTTTAATTGCATTCTGAATTAGGTCCCTGAAAAGAAAACACTGTGAGGTTTTGTGGCCTAGGAAACTATGATACTTGCAAAATCCTCTTTTCTTCCTTTGATCTAAAGGAGGTATTTTGACATTTGATGGCACAATGAGTTGGCCATCTTTGACAAGTAAATCGAAAATCTCGTCACACTTAGTTACATCGAAGGTATACACCTTCTTTGGGAATTTGTCACTTTTCTCATTTTCAACAATTTCTTTCCCTTTTGTGGGAACTAATAATTTGCAGGAGTAAGGTGGTGCCTGTTTTAATTCAGCGAGGTCGATTTCGACCTCTTCGAATTCGAATTCAGGATAATCTTTTGTTTCCTCAGTTCCAACATAGGAGACCCTTTCTTTTTTGTTACTTTTAAATACTCTGGCCTTTTCGGACTTTAGCCTTTCGACCTGTCGAACCCTATCGGCTAATTGAGCCATATCCCTCAAGTATTGAGTGTCTAATTTCTTTCGAATAGAGTAATCCAGGCCGCCAGCAGCCATTTCGAATAACTCATGTTTAGGAACTACTGTAAAGCATCTAGATTTCAAGAGCCTGAATCTATTCAGATAATCATCTATGGGTTCAGTAAACTTCCTCTTGACACTGGCTAGTTCCTTCAGACTTATTTTTGATTGTCCCATGTAAAACTGCTCATGGAATAATCTCTCCAACAAAGCCCAAGTATCTATGGACCCAGGAGGCAAAGTGGTGAACCATGTGAAAGCATTATTAGTCAGGGAACTTGGGAAATATTTGATCCTAAGGTCTTCATTATTGGCTATATCTCATGCTTCGGTTAGATACCTGGTTATATGTTCGACTGTTGATTCATTGGTATCCCCAGCAAACTTTGTAAACTTAGGGACTTTATATCCCCTTGGTAAATCAGTGTGCATTATGTAATCTAATATATGAGAGGCATAATTTGGCCTTCTAATTCCTGTGTTGAGGCCATTATGGGCCATGATTCTCTCTATCATGGTGGTTAAGTTATTTTCTGCCAAGATGTTATTGTTTCGAATTCTGTGAACGACTGCATCGGCATCTTGATTTCGACCCACCATGACAACTCCTCTAGGTTGTTCTTCTCGAAACTCTGGGACTTCTAGCCTTTCGACCCTTGCCCCTGGTTCCATAATTTCCCTTTGTGGGCCTTGAATCATTGGGGCTTCTAACCTTTGTGCCCTTGCCCCCAAATTAACCTCCTCTCTGGCTGGTCTATAGGGTGGGTCATTAGCAACTTGTTCTATAATAGGTATGTTTGCTCGAACTCCCGCCTGATTCTGCCTACGCCTTTCTGGGGGAGCGAAGAAATCTGCTATTCGACTCATGTTATCTGCGTTTTCTCTGTTTGTCACAGTTACATTTTGTACTATTGGGGCAAAGATTTCCTGCATAGTTTGTGCTAACACTCCTATCATATTATGGTTACTGTCATCCATTAATTGCCTAAAGGCCAACTGATTTTCTGTGGTTAAGATAGGTATTGCACTATAACCCACTGACCCTTGGTTATTTGTCATAAATTGATTTGCCCCAGACCCTAATTATGGTGATGAATTCGATGTGGAATTGTGTAAGCCTGCCATAAAAGATGTTGGCATTCCATAAGAGGAATTTCTGGTTCTATTACCATCGAAACTGGGTGGTCTAGTTAGTGGGGTGGCGAAATGGGTCTGTGCCCCTGGTGGTGGGACGAATCCCCCAGGATAACCAATGGTTCCAGTATTTCCTAGGATCGAACTGTTAGTTGATATGCCACTTGTTCCATTAGTGGCTACGCTACTGGTAGAGGATGCAACAGACTGTGCGTTCGAAGGGATTACATTAGATGTTCCCATCGAAGCGGAGATATTAGTGCATGTTGTATGTGGGATATTCTGTTCCCCTTGTTGATTGTCTGGATTAGACATCTTGTTTAAACGTTTTCTTCTGGATAAGGGTTGGTTGCTATTGGTTATTCTACCACTTCTAAGGTTCATAAAACAACAAACTTATCACTCAGAGGTACTTTTACAATGGTTATGTCTCAACAATTTTTTACTTTGTTCTAAATTTCATAATGACCAATGACGGGTCCCACCGAGTGTGCCAATTTGTTTACAGTGATTTCTGGTAAACAACCGCTAGTTCTCCAAACTATCAAATAATCTTAATGACTGTTATTTAATCTCTCTGGTAACTTGCAGGATCGACTAGATTGATCCTAGGATGTATTGGTCATTTGGATAATTCTCATTATAGAACTGATATTCATGGTTGGTATTTAGAATGTTGTGTAGGTGTTTAACTTACTTCGATTAATCTATTAAAGATCTAAAGGCGTGATCAAGTAAATGCGCGCGAAACTAAATTGCATGAATAAAGTTCAATTGCAAAGACATGTAAAAACTGCAGAAAAGACAAGTAAATGACTTCGAAATATAAAAGCATGTAATATAAAAGATTCTCTGGAATGTAAAAGACTCGAAATATAAATAAAGCGTTTAAATGCAAGAAATCAGTAAAATGACTTTAAATGAAAAAGGTATTCGAATGATAAAAGCATGAAGATAAAGGCATGAAGTGTACAAAAGTTTCTGAAAGTAAAGGATTTGAAATGGAAAGAAAACATTTAAATTCAAGACATCAGTAAAAGACTTTGAATGAAAATATTTTAATGTAAAGGCTTTTGAATGATATTGACATGAAGATAAAGGAAAAGACTGGAAATGATAAATAGTTTTATTGAATCGTAAACACTTGGTGTTATCATACGTACATTGTTCGTGCATTCGTTTCCCTAGCCATGTGGTATTTTGAATGTTTACTGAATTTTTGTACAATAGATATGACACACGAAATCCTAATGCTAAGACTTCTATTTATACTACTTCGACCATAACGGTCTTGCTATAAGATTCTGCCACGTTCAGAACATGCAAAGCAATGCCCCTCTCTAGCTTCCACGCGTCTTCGAATGCTCTAGCGCATATATTTTAAATTTCGAACATCCCGCTTGCGTTTGAATTTTAAATGTTTTGGCACTCTTCGTTTCGAACTCATTTCTTGGACACAGCCTTGTTACCATTTCGAGACTTCTTTGAATATATCCCTATAACTGTCACTCGAAGCTCAGAGTTTTGACATGCCCATTCGAAGCACTGCTTCTACCATTTCGAAACATGACATCTTGCTTTATTTCGATCGAAACATTCAACTTGCTTCGCTTTGAACAATATCATCAAAATCTTCAGCCAACAGTAATACTATAATTGTGAAAAATGGGTTCACTTGACCAAGAATTATTGGTACAAGAAAGACAAGGGATCGACAAAAGGCAAGGACGAAGGAGCAAACATTGCACTCCAAGATTCAGATGATTCTGAAGGTATGATGGATATGGATTCAATTGTAGATGACCATGTTGAATCCAAGATATGGTTCCTCGACTCAGGGTGCTCGAATCACATGACTGGTCAAAAGGTGTGGATGGCAGATTTTGACAAGTCAAAGAAGATCAAGGTCAAACTTGTTGATAATAGTTCATTGTAAGAAGAAGGTACGAATAACATAGTTTTCCAAAGAAGCAATGGAATAAAGGCTATGATCAAAGATGTACTTTATGTATCTGGCATGAAGTGTAATCTACTAAGTGTTGGACAACTGATCGAAAAAGGTTTCTCAGTCGCCATGAAAGATGGAGCTTTAGAATTGTTCGAAACCAAGAACAATTTGGTCTTAAAATCTCCATTGTCGAAGAATCAGATGTTTAAGACTGTGACCAGTTCGACATAGGTACAATGCTTGAAAACTGTTGTTGACCACAAGGATAGTTGGTCGTGGCATTTGAGATTTGGCCATTTGAATTTTAGGTCACTCAATAAACTGATTACTCAAGAGATGGTAAATGGCATACCAAGTCTAGTGATGCCCGATAAACTCTGTGAAGGTTGTTTAGTAAAAAAGAAATTCATAAATTCTTTCGTTTCGACTATGCTAATGTGATCCTCCTGCATACTCGAAGTTCTACATTCAGATCTATGTGGCCCTTTTGAGGAGCATACTATTGGTGGAAATAGATATTTTGTTTCATTTATCGATGAGTATAGTAAAAAATTATAGATCTATATGATCAAGTGAAGTAAACAAGTGTTTGAAATCTTTAAGAGATTCAAAAAGCTTGTCGAAAGCCAGATTGAGAAGAAGATCAAAGTCTTGCAAATAGATGGAGGTGGAAAATACACATCCAAGATATTTGAAGAGTTTTATGCAGAACATGGTGTCGATCATGAGATAACTGCTCCCTATACGCCTCAACATAATGGAATTGTAGAAATAAGAAACATGACCATAGTGGATATAGCAAGATGTGTGTTGAAGTAGAAGAATTTTCCATAATCCTTATGGGGTGAAGTTGTTTAAACTACTATTTATATTCTGAACATGTGCCCTACCACGAAATTGAAAAACAAGGTTCCTTAAGAAGTGTGGAGTTGCAAACGACCATCAATGAGTCATCTGAAGGTGTTTTGCTCTATTTGTTACAAGCATGTTTTTGATGCGAGAAGAAGGAAGCTTGATGACAAGAGTGAACCTATGATTCTGGTAGGATATCCTAAAACTGGAGCATACAGGACATTCAACGCAATTAGTGAGAAGATCATAATGAGTCAAGATATTGTGAATGAAAATTCTGCAAGGAATTCTAGATATGCAATTAACAAGTCATTTATGATCTATGGATTTGACGAGGAATCTTATGAAGTAGAAGTTGAAGAAATTGTCGATATTCCGGTTGAAGTCAAAGCAGTTGTTGACATTCCTGACACATTCAAAGTTGAAGAGAGTGTGGCCAGCATAAGCCACAGACCTCAAAGAACTACGTACACTCACACGCATATGAGTCGTTTGATTAAAACTAAACAGTCTAGATTTCAGTTTTGATCAGACGACTCAGATGCGCGTGACTGTCTACCAATCTAAATTTCAATAAAAAGTTAAAGTGACATAGTTTTTCGAGTGTCTGCAACTTTGGCTATGGAAAAGCCAAGGCCAATGGAAGAATACACAAAAGACATAAAAGCTGCAACAATTGAGAGCCAAAAGAGCTCATGGAAATTTGGCATTTGGCATAGAATAATTTGGATGCTTGCAAATATTATCATGAAAGAGTTATTTGATACAACACACTTGTCTTGATGCCCGTTGTCGTGAAAACAGTTTGATCTTTTTACATCCCTGATAAAAATTCAAAAAACATCACAAAATTACTAATATGTATTTAGTATATTGTTTTATCAAAAACATTGGTAAAAAAATTGATGAGGAAAAACTTACACCATACTAATTGATGCAGTTATTGTGAAGCCAATGGTCACTCCTATAAGGTTTATATATTGCGCCAATCCACACAACTTATATTTCATGCCTCCTACAAAAATATTGTCACATATTAAAGACCGTAGCACCAACACCTCTGAACAAAGGCATGTCTGCTGTGTAACACAAGTCTGTGTCAGAATTGTGTCTAATGTCTGTGTTAGTATTTTGTTACCTAAGTTATCTCTGACAATTTGAGAATAACTGCAGTTCCTCTTGTCATGAACGGTATCAAGTGAACAATAACAATCACCACGAGTTGGCTGAAGATTTTGATGGTATTATTAGAAGCAAAGCAAATTGGACGTTTCGATTGGAATAAAGCAAGATGTCATGTTTCGAAATGGTAGAAGCAGTGCTTCGAATGGGCGTATCAAAACTTGGAGCTTCAAGTGACAGTTATGAGAATATATTCAAAGAAGTCTCGAAATGTTAACAAGGTTGTGTCCAAGAAATGCGTTTGAAGCGAAGAAGTGCCAAAACATTTGAAATTCAGTGGGTTATAGTGCAATGCCTATTTTAACCACAGAAAACCAGTTGGCTTTTAGGCAATTGATGGATGACAGTAACCATAATATGATAGGGGTATTAGCACAAACTATGCAGGAAATATTCGCACCAATAGTACAAAATGTGACTGTGACAAACAGAGAAATCGCAGATAACATGAGTCGAATAGCAGATTTCTTTGCTCCCCCAGAGAGGCGTAGGCAGAATCAGGCGGGAGTTCGAGCGAACGTACCTATTATAGAACAAGTTGCTAACGACCCAACCTATAGACCAGTCAGAGAGGAAGTTAATGTGGGGACAAGGGCACAAAGGCTAGAAGCCCCAATGATCCAAGGCCCACAAAGGGAAATTATGGAACCAGGGGCAAGGGTCGAAAGGCTGGAAATCCCAGAGTTTCGAGAAGAACAACCTAGAGGGGTTGTCATGGTGGGTCGAAATCAAGATGCTGATGCAGTCGTTCATAGAATTCGAAACGATAACATCCTGGCAGAAAATAATTTAACCACCATGATAGAGAGAATCATGGCCCAGAATGGCCTCAACACAGGAATTAGAAGGCCAAATTATGCCTCCCCTATATTAGATTACATAATGCACACCGATTTACCAAGGGGATATAAAGTCCCTAAATTTACAAAGTTTGATGAGGATACCAATGAGTCAACAGTCGAACATATAGCCAGGTATCTAACCGAAGCGGGAGATATAGCCAATAATGAAGACCTCAGGATCAAATATTTCCCAAGTTCCCTAACTAAGAACACTTTCACATGGTTCACCACTTTGCCTCCTGGGTCCATTGATACTTGGGCTCTTTTGGAGAGATTATTCCATGAGCAGTTCTACATGGGACAGTCAAAAATAAGTTTGAAGGAACTAGCCAGTGTTAAGAGAAAGTTCACTGAACCCATAGATGATTACCTGAATAGGTTCAGGCTTTTGAAATCCAGATGTTTCACAGTAGTGCCTGAACATGAGTTAGTCGAAATGGTCACTGGCGGCTTGGATTACTCTATTCGAAAGAAACTAGACACTCAATATTTGAGGGATATGGCTCAATTAGCCGATAGGGTTCGACAGGTCGAAAGGCTAAAGGCCGAAAAGGCCAGAGTCTTTAAAAATAACAAGAAGGAAAGGATCTCCTATGTTGGAACTGAGGAAGCAGAAGATTACCCTGAATTCGAATTCGAAGAGGTCGAAATCGACCTCGCTGAATTAAAACAGGCACCATCTTACTCCTGCAAATTATTAGTTCCCACAAAAGGGAAAGAAATTGTTGAAAATGAGAAAAGTGACAAATTCCCAAAGAAGGTTTATACCTTCGATGTCACTAAATGTGACGAGATTTTTGATTTACTTGTCAAAGATGGCCAACTCATTATGCCATCAAATGTCAAAATACCTCCTTTAGATCAAAGAAAGAAAAGAGGATTTTGCAAATATCATAGTTTCCTAGGCCACAAAACCTCACAGTGTTTTCTTTTCAGGGACCTAATTCAGAATGCAATTAAAGATGGCAGACTGAAGTTTGCTGATAAAGCAAAAATGAAAGTGGACGAAGATCCTTTGGACGTCGCAGACACCAACTACTCTGAGCCTGCATGCACTGGAGAAATTAACATGGTGGAAGCTGACCAGAGTGATGCCCCAATAGGAGAGAAAGGTACTGAAAACGAAAGTTGGGTGATAGTCGAAGTCAATAAGGAGGTCACTGAAGACGTCCACGAGCAACCAGAGACTTCGATGGAAGCAGCACCTTTAGCTGTTGCGAAAGAAATCCAGGCTACTGAAGGCCAGGAAAACCAAAACCAAGAGTTGACACAGGTCACTGAAGGCCTGAGGCTGGAATTGGAGAAAGTCCAAATCACGAAGCCAACCTCCCCTCAGAAAGAAATATGGGACACTTTAGGGGAACCCAGTGGAAAATTTGACTATTTGGTCAAATATTCTGCCCCAGAGAGTTCAAAGGTCCACATTGAAGATATAAAACCCACAGGATGGGGAGATGATGAAACTAAGGGGGAGGATGTTGAGGTAAACATGGTGGATATGGAGAGACCTCGCTCTGAGATGGAGGAGGTAGAGAGATACTTAGAAAAAGAGAAGTATAAAATGGAGGATAATCATGCTGGAGATGCTAGTCTCAAGGATTACCTCATGATGTGCCACAAGGGAGATACGGGAATGATACTATGCCCTAGGTGCAGCATCCTCTGCAATCAGAGAATCGCTGCGATTTTCGAGAGGGTACAGAGGGCACGAACTGGCAACAACTGGCGCCAGGATAACCAGCTATTCAGGTGTTATCCTAAGGCTGGAGAAAGTTTGCTGGAATTTGTGTTTCGCTGCCACAAAGGGGCAACCAAATGCTTGGTATGCCCAAGGTGTTCTGCTGTGTATGATCAAAGCATGGCCAGAGCCTTCGAAACAGTCCCCTTCGCCCCTTGCTGGAACCATCAAGAAACTGTTCAGATGGGCCCACGTTTCGATAGCAAATACAAACAACGAAGGCCTGATAGTCCTCATCCCAAGGGTGCTCGAAGAGTGAAGTTCAGACTCCCTGCTGAAGTGCCAACAGACAGATGGCTGCAAGTCAGAAATGAAAAAAGCAAAGACAAATGGAGAAACGCTGAACGAAACGCACGCCATGCTATGACATATAGAAGGCAATTCAACATAGCGAAGAGGGAAGAGGTAAGATTAGAGAACTACAAAGGAAGAAACCCCATGTCAAGATCCCAGTGGCGAAGACAACAGAGGATTCGAAAGGCTGAGAGGGAAGCTGTGGAGAATAAAGGGGCAACTTCAACAAAGAACCAAGGTGAATCTAGCACCAACAAACCCACACCAAAAAATCAAACGGAAGATAAACCCCCAGTTAATAGGCGGCTCTTTTCTGAAGTACAACTAGATGAATCAAAGGAATACACTCCAGGTCCAGAAGAAGACGAAGATATGATAACAGACAACTTTGAATCAGAGGGGGAGTCTTCGTTCAACCTCAACTGCAACGTGGTATCTGTGCTTCCCTGTGAGTTCAGACAGGAAACTGAAATTGATGAACATGAGGAAGAAGATACCATAGACCTGATGAAGCATAGGCTTGTGTGCTACTATGTGATGGACAATGGGGTTGTCGAGGAGCAGAATGCGTTCTTCGAACATCCAGAACCAGCTATGAAGAACCATCTTAAACCACTATTTATTCGGGCAAAGGTTGGTGCCCATGGCGTGAATAAGGTTCTAGTGGATGGGGGTGCTGCAGTCAACTTGATACCCCACTTCATGATGAAAAGGTTAGAAATACGCGAAGGAGACATCAAGCCCCACAATATGGTTCTATCCAATTATGAAGGGAAAGTGGGCAAAACACTGGGGGTGGTTCAATTGGATTTGACAATAGGCTCAAGCTGTAGGCCCACCATGTTCATGGTAATCGAAGCCAAGGCCAACTACAACTTTTTGCTGGGAAGGGAGTGGATCCATGGCGTAGGGGCAGTTCCTTCGTCAATGCACCAGCGATTAGTTCTATGGAGAGAAGATGGGATCGTGGAAAACATTGAAGCAGACCAGAGTTACTTCATGTCAACAGTCAATTTAGTTGACAAGAGGAACTATGACAAACATCTGGAAAAGATTGCTCCTTGTGTCCCAAATGATGAAATCAACGAAACCAGAAACGCCCACTACTATATGACCCTTCGCCATGATGGCCTATACTGGGATAGAAGAATAATCAGTGACGACGAAGGAGTCGAAAGTACTATACAAAGACGGCCAGCAGGCTGGGACTTCGACAACCTTACTCATGACTGAGTCCTCCTTTTTCGAAAGGATTTCGGCCTATATGGCTGAGAACGAATCAAAGGCAGCCTTAGAGGCTGAAATGAATAAACTGGCTATGAAGATGAACAAAATAAGTGGGGATGGCTCGAAAGGCTCACCCTTTAAAGAACTTGAGATAGATCAAAGGCTGGACGCCATCTATGATAAAGAACCCTTAGGCTTCGAAAGGGACCCCATAGACTCAGGTGCCAAAATGTTGGCGCAGGATCCACTCGAAGAAGTGAACTTAGGGGATGAAAACACGAAAAGGATAACATACATAAGTGCAAAACTTATCCCAGGCCTCAAGCAGGAAGTGATCGAAGTCCTCAAGAAAAACAAAGATTGCTTCGCATGGGATTATGACAAAATTCCTGGTTTAAAGAGGGAGTTAGTCGAACACAAACTTCCAATCAAAGATGGCAAGAAGCCCATCAAGCAAACTCCTAGAAGATTCGCACCAGCGGTTCTCACAAAGATTAAAGCTGAGATCGAAAGGTTGCTGCGTTGCAGATTCATCAGAACCACAAGGTATGTCGAATGGTTAGCAAATATAGTACATGTTATTAAGAAAAATGGTTCTTTGAGAATCTTCATAGATTTTAGGGATTTAAACACTGCAACCCCTAAGGATGAGTACTCCATGGCTGTAGCAGAAATGCTAGTAGACTCTGCTGTAGGATTCGAATACTTGAGTATGTTAGATGGATACTCTGGGTATAATCAGATTTTTATTGCTGAAGAAGATGTTGCCAAGACAGCATTTTGTTGCCCAGGAGCCTTATGCACCTACGAATGGGTGGTGATGCCTTTTGGTTTAAAAAACGCTGGGGCAACTTATCAAAGGGCAATGAATTCGATTTTCCATGATTTCATTGAAACCTTTATGCAGGTGTATATTGATGATATAGTCATCAAATCTATATCTGCATAAACCCATTTGCATCATTTGAGCCAATCATTCGAACGAATGAGAAAACATGGCTTAAAGATGAATCCCCTTAAATGTGCATTTTTTGTGCAGGCTGGAGATTTCCTTGGCTTTGTGGTTCACAAGAAAGGAATTGAGATCAACCAGAACAAAACCAAAGCCATAATGGAGACGAAAGCACCTACGTCAAAAAGGGAGCTGCAATCTTTGCTAGGGAAGATTAACTTTCTCAGAAGGTTCATTTCGAATCTGAGTGGAAGAACCCAAGCTTTCTCTCTGTTGCTTCGTTTAAAGCAAGGCCAAGCCTTCGAATGGAACGAAGCTCACCAGGAGGAATTTGACAAGATAAAAAGATACCTCTCTCAGCCTCCCATCTTGTCTCCACCTTCATGGGGAAAGCCCATGAGATTGTACATATCTGCCTCTGAAGTTAGTATAGGTAGTATGTTAGCACAAGAAGATAGCAATGGCATCGAAAGAGCCATATACTATTTAAGTAGAGTATTGAATGATGTAGAGACCAGATATAGCAATTTAGAAAAGCTATGTCTCTGTTTGTACTTCTCTTGTATGAAACTCAAGTATTATATAAAGCCTGTTGATGTTTATGTTTCATCTCATTTCGATGTCATTAAACACATGCTTTCGAAACCAATAATGCATAGCAAAGTTGGTAAATGGGCTTTAGCCTTAACAGAATATTCTTTGACTTTCATGCCTTTAAAAGCTGTGAAAGGCCAAGTGATTTCTGATTTCATTGTGGACCATTCATTGGTTGAGCAGACTGTCATGAGTTACGTCGAAATGCAACCATGGAAATTATACTTTGATGGTTCGACCCACAGGAATGGAAGTGGTGTTGGAGTCCTTCTAATTTCTCCTGAAGGAATTCTAACAAAATTCAAGTATAAATTAGATGGTCCTCGTTGCTCGAACAACGAAGCTGAGTATGAAGCGCTTATTGTTAGACTTGAAGATTTGTTGGAATTGGGGGCAACTAGAGTCGAAATTAAAGGAGACTCAGAATTAGTGGTCAAGCAAATAACAAAGGAGTATAAATGCATAAAGGAAAACCTGATGATATACTTCGTCATAGTTAACATGCTACTTAGGAAATTTGAATACATGGATATTCAACATATACCAAGAATAGAAAACCAAGAAGCAAATGACTTAGCACAATTGGCTTCAGGTTATAAAGTTTCTGCCAGAAACTTTGAGGATTTAGTTGAATTAAGGGGTAGAGTTATGGCTACTAGATTCACACCATCAGATCTAGAGAGTATGAAATTGGGTTATGCTGAGAAATAGGGATTCGAAATATTAGCCATAAACACTTTATCAGATGCAGATTGGCGAAGTCCACTGGTGAGTTATTTAACAAACCCAACTCTGAATGTTGATAGGAAGGTAAAATATAGAGCATTGTCATATGTCCTCATGGTAAACGAATTGTTCAAAAAAACCCAAGAAGGCGTATTACTGAAGTGCCTAGGAGAAAGTGAGGCATACTTAGCATTGTCAGAAGTCCACAATGGGGCATGTGGGGCACATCAAGCAGGTCATAAAATGAAATGGCTGTTATTTCGATATGGCATGTATTGGCCCAGCATGCTCAAAGATTATATAGAATTTGCTAAAGGTTGTGAAGAATGTCAGAAACATGCATGGATTCAACATGCCCCTGCAAGTGAGTTACATTCAATAATTAAACCATGGCCATTTAGAGGATGGGCATTGGATTTAATAGGAGAAATAAATCCTGCTTCGTCTAAAGGACAGAAATATATCTTGGTAGGAATAGATTATTTTACCAAGTGGATCGAAGCAATACCATTAATAGTTGCTGATCAAGAGGCGATTATTGAGTTTATACAGAAACAAATTATCTATAGGTTCGGATTGCCAGAGAGCATAACCACAGACCAAGGCTCTGTGTTTACTGGTAGAAAGATGCAAGAATTTGCTCAAGAAATGGGGTTTAGATTACTAACATCAACGCCATATTATGCTCAAGCAAATGGTCAGGTCGAAGCAGCCAATAAAGTGATAATAGGATTAATTAAGAAACATATTGGTAAAAAGCCAAGGAACTGGCACAAAACTTTGGACCAAATACTATGGGCTTGTAGAACATCTCCTAAAGAAGCTACTAACACCACGCCTTTCCAACTCACATTTGGTCATGATGCAGTTCTGCCAGTAGAAATTCATCTACAATCAGTTCGAATTCAAAGACAAAACGAAATTCCAGCTGCATTATATTGGGAGATGATGATGAATGAGTTAGTGGAATTGGACGAAGTTAGATTACATGCATTGGAAATCTTGATGAGACAAAAAGAAAGAGTGGCCAGGACATATAACAAAAGGGTGAAAAGGAAAGCATTCACTATTAATGACTTAGTCTGGAAAGTCATATTACCCATGGACAAGAAAAATAGAACGTTAGGTAAATGTTCACCTCATTGGGAAGGGCCTTTTCGAATAATAAAGGTATTCTCAAACAATGCATATGAAATCGAAGAGCTGATGGATGATAAACGTATCCTAAAGGTTAATGGGAAATATTTAAAGAAATATAAGCCACGCCTGCAGGAGATTCGAATAGTAACAACGTAATCAGAATATCATAAAAATGCCAAAATGGCAATATGGGGTTGCCAAAATGGCGTTGTTCAAATGTTACATACAAAAACCAAAATTTAACCAAATCGACACTGAGATTTAGAAATAGGAATTATTCTTCAATCTGTTAAAGGTACTTCGAAAAGACTCAAGCCTTTGTTGAGCAAAACGTCTGGCTCCCTCTAAGGTAGCCACTTCTCCTTTGAGTTGTTCTGCAGTTTCCATTTCTGCAAGCCCCTTGTTGAGGAGCTCTTCGAATTGGTTACCAGCAATATTGGTTTCGTAGGCTAATTGTTGTTCTTGAGCCTCTTTAACCTTCTGTTGAAGTTCCTGAATTTGTCTTTCCCAGAGAAGGATGGACTCAGCTCGAGCCTCATAATCAGTTTTTGCTTGCTTTAGATGCACGGCTTGGTCCTCAGCTTCTTGAGAGAGTTTCGAAGTATGCTCATAAGCAGCATCCATTGCAGTTCGTTTTTCTTGGACCTTTCTGGCAGCAAATTCATCTTGGAGACGGTACCCAGTCACGTTGTCCAGCAAAGATTGAAGATCGAACAAGATATAGCTAACTGGCAAGGAGCAGGTAGCAAGGTTGACTTTTGTAAGCAACTCCTTCATAGTGTAGCAAGCTGTGCTATCTTCTTTGAGCACCTCGAACAAATCCATATCAAGAATTGTCCTCCTGATCCTATTAAGAAGTACAATTCTGTCATCTGTGGGCAACGGATGGCTAGTCGAACTTGTGCCAGCCCTAGCAGGTGGAATATCCCTTTGAGCCAGCTTCGCCTTCATGTACCCAATGGGGTCATTTCGTCTCAGGAGAGCAAGCTCCTCGTCAGTCATTCGGGACAGAGACGGTTGAGGGAGTTCCACACGCAGGGGAGTCACGTCCATTTCGACTTCCATGGGTTTATTGGTCGCGTCACCATCACCTTCATTCGTTTCGTGCTCATTATCTTCTTCATCGTCATCCAAATCCACCACTTCGATATCTTCGTTCTCGCTGCTATTTGCATTTGACTCTGTCCCAGCAGTCGAACCATCGTTGGCATCTCCTTCCTCAGGCCCTTCTTCTGCAGATTCTTTGTTTCTTTGATCAGAATCAGCATTCTCTCCTTCAGCGTGAGTGTCCTTTGGATCCTATTGAAGGGTTTCAAGAGGGGACTTTTAAAGAGAAGTTCTTTGTAAAGTCTCTGCAGATTCATGAAGCGTTGCTTCATTTGTTTCTTTTAGAGGAGGAGAAGTACTCTGATCATCTTGCTGCTCAGAAGCCCCAGCCAGAACCGCCATATTGGAGGAACCTTTGTTCTGTACAAGATTGCTGGAATCCCCTTGAGGAGAAGAGTTGATCGGAGCAGCAGCTTTTGATGGTGAGGTCGAAGTGGTAAGAGTTGGATTTAAAATATCCTGTAAGAGGCAAAAAGAATATTAAAAGCATGCACCAAGGTAATGAGAAATTATTTTGTCAAAGATTTAAAGTTCAATTTACCTGTGGACTCTCAGAACAGAGGTTGCTAGCTATGCGTTCCAACATTACGTTGGAGGTCGAAGATGGAATTTTGGATTTAGGTGAGGGAGCAGCATCCCTAGAATCGAGTCCAGAGACACTAGTTGGTACAACACTTTTGGTAATTTCCTTCTTCTGCTTCTTCTTCGAAGCAGCTGGTAAATTCCCTCCAGCCTTGGGATCTTCCCCAGTAGTGTTCTTTTTTCGCTTCTTTGGAGTGGTTGGCGGAAGTTTGTTGGTCTGAAAATATTTAAACAATAAGTTAGATGCAAATCATGAAACATTAGTGTATTCGAAACATCAAGGCTAAGTGATTACCTATGGAGTTGGAGCACTGGTTATTACTGGTGTTGTTGTTGTGGTTGTTGTTGCAGCAATTGTTGTTGGGTTGGATAGAGTCACATTATCAGTGGTTTCGATAGAGGCCTGAGAGGCGCTCCCTTCTTTTGACTTTGAAGCAGCAGTCTTTATCCTGATGGCTGAAAATCGAAACAATTAAGACAAAAGTTAAAAATATAGAAAATGAGAAACGTTTAGGATTTTCCCAAGCATTCACACTTGTGCCTTGATCAGATTTAATCGACATGGCAGAAAGGTCATAGCGAAGTTGTCCTGGGAAATCGTGGTGCCAATGTCGAGCCCATGTCACAGTCTCAGATGGCTTTGGTTTCTTTTGAAGATATGTGAACATTTCTTTGCAAGTGAACCACCAAGGGTATGGAGGAAACCAAGCCAGAGCCAGTTCTGAGGTAGGTAATCTAGGAAATTTAGATGGATGCATTTCGAATGCCAACCTATACCTATCCTCAGGTGACAACCCTGAAGGAAGTTTTAACTTAGAAACTTTTTCTTTGAATTTTTCCTTCAAGGTCTCAGCCGCTTGATGCACAGTGGATTCCAAGTGTGTGGGATCATAAGTAGTTTCGAAATAATTTTGAAAAGCCTTAATCTCTTTGGCATGAGTGAACATGCCTTTCTTGGATGGTACCTGCACATCGAATGCATCAGTTAGTTTCTGCTAAATAGTAAGAGTATCGAACATATATGTCTGATAGAACTTTGTCCACCATTCTAGAAACCCCTTTGCTGTAAGGTGTGTAGGTTCGAAAGTTATTAGTTCAAAATGGGCGAAGCCTTGGTATTGTTCCTGCTGAAGTTTGGCTTCTCTTGCCTTGAAGGTTCGTCCAGAGGTGATGGCATTTTCCGTTTGGAATAGGGGTTCAGGAATTAATTGGCACAAGCCAAATTGTCTCGAAACGAAGTTGGGTTGATAAGCAAAAAGGAAAATTTGATTCTTAGCAGGAGTAATTCTTGAAGAGATTAGTCTGGGTAGCAAAAAGGCTCTCCATACATCTTGAATTTCTTTTCTTTTGACAGCTTCTGAGAGAGCCATGGTGAACCATGAGGGCCCATGAGCCCTTGAAGCAAAAGGCACCATGGTCTCTTCGAACTTATGCCTCTTGGAGAATATCATGATATATTTTGAGAATAGAACTTTGAAGTCATCCTTATCATCGTTTGGGGTTAGTCTTCGCAGCCTAGTGCCTTCGATGATTCTATCTGCTATTTCAGGGTCTTGTTCAGCAATAGTATTGGCAGTTGATAGTGAAGGTTCGAACATGGCATTTAGCCATAACTGGAGTAACCAGAAAGGGCCTGCTAGCAGGATGTTCTTGGAGGTGTGAGATTTCAGACTCGAAACAGCTGACCTTAGACTTTCGTAAAGATCAACTAATAGCAGTTCGCTTAAACACACCCTCCGATTCTCATGCAAATCTCTAGCTAGAGGAATAAACCTACTGGCTACCTGTAGGGATCTGCTGCAAAAGACATACCTTGACAACCATAAGGTAAGGAAAGCAATGTGTTCCACATCCGACACACTGTCTCCTTCAGTGTGATAGTGGCTGATAAACTTTGAAAAGCTAGCTAGCTTGACTTCGAAGTCAATAATACTCGAATGCTCTTCATTGTCAGGAATATAGGTTTCTCCTATTGGTGATAACCCAGTAATGGCTGCTATGTCAAAAAAGGTAGGTGTAATCATTCCACCAGGGAGATGGAAAGTATTGTAAGTACTGTCCCAGAAATATAGGGACGCGAATAACAATGGGTGGCTATAAGTAAAACCTGGTTTCGATAGTTTGATCAAGTTGTAAATGCCTAACTCTTCCCATTGCTGGGATTTCTTAGCTTCTACCTTATTAAACCAGTTGTGATAAGCTGTGTCGGAGGTGGGGCAAGATCGAAATGGTTTGAAGTTACTCTTTACATAATCTAGTACAAAAGGGTCTTTAGGGGGAACGGTTGGATTTTCCACGGTGGTTGAATCAGAAGACTCTATTGTCTTAGGGGTATCCATTTTGTTAAACAGAGGTTTGAAGTTGTAACAAACTGGGAAAAATTTTCTGGTGTCTTTTAAAATTTCAAAAACTGTAAGAGGGCCCATTAAAGCTAACCTCTTGCCAGCGGCGTTAGTAGGAATTAGTACCTGGGATGCATAAAGCATTTCTTTCTCTTTTGAGATCATCTGGGGAACAAGAATAGATTGACCTTGGTAGGTGCCAACCTTGCTTTCCATTGTGGTTCCTGTGGTCTTTCCTTTCTTTTTGGAAGCCTTTTTTAGTTGAGATGAAGTTGAAGAAGACATTGTTGGAAGAGTGTTGGAAGTTTAGGGTTTCGGTGAGAAAAGAGGAAGAAAAGATTCAGAATGTGGGAAGAAAAGAAAAGACTAAGTTGATGGGTTTTTATAATGTGGAAGTTTAAGCATCCACTGAGTAAGATTGTGATACGTGGTAGTCGTGGATTGGTTTGAAAAGGAGGTGGCATAAAGTTGATATTGGTAATAAGCGTGATTAAATGATAATCATTGTTTTGTAACTGCACCATGCTGTGAAATGGTTCAAGGCGGTTAAGGAATCTGAAAAGCATTGTGATTGACGTGATTGGAGTCATACGCAATAAATGTTACGATGATTCGAAGGTCGCATCAAAATCTTGTGTATATGTTTAAAATAAGTATTTCTCAAAGGAATCGAAATACATATTTTAAAGGGGCATTTTGTTGGCTGAAGATTTTGATGGTATTATTAGAAGCAAAGCAAATTAGACGTTTCGATTGGAATAAAGTAAGATGTCATGTTTCAAAATGGTAGAAGCAGTGCTTCGAATGGGCGTATCAAAACTTGGAGCTTCGAGTGACAGTTATGAGAATATATTCAAAGAAGTCTCGAAATGTTAACAAGGCTGTGTCTAAGAAATGCGTTTGAAGCGAAGAAGTGCCAAAACATTTGAAATTCAAATGCAAGCGGGATGTTCGAAATTTGAAATATATGCGTTGGAGCATTCGAAGACGCGTGGAAGCAAGAGAGAGGCATTGCTCTGCATGTTCTGAACGTGGCAGAATCTTATAGCAAGACCGTTATGGTCGAAGTAGTATAAATAGAAGTCTTAGCATTAGGATTTCGTGTGTCATATCTATTGTACAAAAAACTCAGTAAACATTCAAAATACCACATGGCTAGGGAAACGAATGCACGAGCAATGTACGTATGATAACACCAAGTGTTTGTGATTTAACGAAAACTCTTTATCATTTCCAGTATTTTCCTTTATCTTCATGTCAATACCATTCAAAAGCTTTTGCATTTAAAATGTTTTCATTTGAAGTCTTTTTACTGATGCCTTACATTTAAATGCTTTCTTTCCATTTCAAATACTTTATATTTCAGAAACTGTTATACATTTCATGCCTTTATCTTCAAGCTTTTATCATTCGAACACCTTTTTCACTTAAAGTCATTTTACTGTTTTCTTGCATTTAAACGCTTTCTTCATATTTCGAATCTTTTACATTCCAGAGAATCTTTTACATTACATGTTTTTATGCTTCGAAGTCGTTTACTTGTCTTTTATGCAGTTTTTACATGTCTTTACAATTGAACTTTATTCATGCAATTTAGTTTCATGCAAATTTACTTGAGCACGCCTTTAGATCTTTAATAGAATAATCGAAGTAAGTTAAACACCTACACAACATTCTAAATACCAACCATGAATACCAGTTCTATCATGAGAGTTATCCTAACGACCAACACATCCTAGGATCAATCTAGTCGATCCTGCGAGTTACCAGAGAGATTGAATAACAGTCAGTAAGATTATTCGATAGTTTGGAGGACTAGCGGTTGTTTACCAGAAATCACTGTAAACACCACGAAGAGTTGAAGTGAAATATTTAATGAAAGAAGAAAAAAAGAGAACTACATAACCAGCCACCAAACCAATTTGTGCTATTGCTCATGTTGGAACATGTCCATGTTTCAATATGTTGAATTTAAAAATTTCTCAAGTCCCACATTGTTAGAATATTTTTTTGGTTGAAAAAACCATTTAATCTCACATTGCTCATGTGAGAAATATTAACTATCTTACTTCACTATATAAGGAGTGCACATGTTTCATTCCAAATTACACCAAAAACTATTCTATTAGTTTTTCCTTCCTCACTCTCATAACTCCGCATCTCTCGAATTGTCGAAGCGCCATCTTCTTCCCTTTTCTTCCTACTCGTTGAATTTTCCGAGTATTTTCTTGAATTCTCTTTAGAGAATTATGTTAATTTCTCCTCATTTGAGTTGAGAAATTTTCAAGTTTAATCTTTTGGATTCTCTTTGGAGAATTATTTGAATTTCTCTTTTCGTTTGAGAAATTATTATGAGTGGTCAAATGATCATTATTAATTTCTCTTTGGAGAATTATTTGAGTTTCTTTTCGTTTGAGAACTTATTATGACTGATCTTTGTACCAGATACTACGAGTGGTGTTGATACCATATTTGAATGGTCTTGTACCATCAGAGGGTGTATTTCTAGACCGATTATCTATCATGCAAGTAGTAATCGTACAATATAGAACTGAGCTGTTTTATCCTGGAGGCGGCGCGGTAGTTCGACTGCTTTGCATAATTTTGAGTAGTGCCGCGAAACGTCTTAAAGAGAGCGACCTAGTCCGCAACTCAACCTGATAATTTCTTCGGTGACAAATATTTCAAAATCTGAAACCAACACCTCATACAAGATGGCTACTTTGATTAGTATCATTGCTACAACAATTTTCTACTTTTTATGTCATTGTGCTGATATATTGCTCTCGGAGAAGACAACTCTGAAAATCCACTCACAGATTTAGATTTTGGTTTCCACGATTCCTATTGGGTGCTTGACATAGCAAATGCAACCATCATAATCCTTAACTTTTATTAAAATAAGACTTTTTTATGAATATTGTTTTAAACAATTTTTAATTCCGAGAGGCTTCTAATATAAAAAACTATAATAATTTATCATTGAAATTACAGTTTTCTCTCGGATTTCGCATAAAAAAATGATGAAAGAAAATAAAGGCAAAAGTAAGTTATTATTGAGATTATATAATTTTTATTAAAAATATAGTATTTAATCAAAAATATAAAAAATATAAACTAATTAAAGTTACAAATAAAGAGAAAGGAATATTAATCTTGGATAAATAAAATAGTATTTATTGCATTTTGGTTAAAATAAATATAAAACAAAATGCGTATCAATTTTTTTAATGTAAATTGTCGTAGGAATATACGTGTCAGATCTTGATTGGATATAATCATAAGGATAACTTACCATCATTTTTTATTGGATAACATTTGCCTCTCCATACACACCGCATACATACACAGTTAAAAAATAAAATTTTGGGGCCTAAACCTTGGACTTTACTGGCTTAAGGGTTGGTATGGCCCTGAATTCAATATCTTGAGCCAAGCCCATGTGAATGAAAACCTTTGCATCTTGGTTTTCTTGATGTACATTTCTATAGCCAAGTCCCAAGAAATCATTGAAGAATAGAAATAACATTGTTACGATTGTGGTGATAATCACATATTCAGTCCTCCATAATACTCTAAAGAAATTCACATTGTAGCTTTCATATAATGGAATGTTCATGGCATGTTCTCCATTCACAAATTTTCTTTTTGGCCATTTTTCTTTGCTTTGGCCCTCAACGAAGCCGAATATGGATTGAACAAAGACTTGGTATGCTCCAATTAAGTGAATTGTTATGCAAACATTGGAAATGTCTAATAGCCAGAAGGGCTCATAGAAGCTGGAACCTGTGAGAAAATTTCTTGGTATGGAGTTTCCAAATGCAGCGTAACCTAAGGTTCTGCAAAGGATATAGAATAATGTTGTTGTCAAATTTTTAATTAAACTTGATCTCTTCATCACTCTATTTTCTGGAGGACTTGATTTCAAGGTATCCTGCAATAATAATACATAGAGTCTCGTTGATTAATTAACTTGAAACTTAGTTATATGCATCACAAAATATGTGTCTGGTGTCAGACATGTGTCAGTATTTGACACACATAATATAGGTAATTGTGTTTAAGTTATTTATTTTCTTAAATTATTACCAGTACTGACATGTCAGTTATCACACATGTGGCGTATGTATATGTGTTTTATAAGTAAATAATAAATGATATATATCTTACTTGCCTGGATTTCAATTAGCACATTAGAAAAAACATAAGCAAAGGCAATGTCATCAATAGCTTGGAACATCTTCCACACTTTTTCTATTGCAGTAACATCTACCCCAATTTCCACCCCAGTTAAGGTTGTCCTCACATGTCCTCCACCTTCAAACATAGAAAACAAAAATATTAAAAACATTAATAATTTTGTCCATTCTCAATCATGTGACTACATCCACTCACACACATATGAGTCATTCGTTTAAAATCAGACAATCTATAATTTAGTTTTGATCAGATGACTCAGATGTGTGTGATTGTAACTATAATCTAATTCTGAATAAAAAGTTAAAGTGACATGGTTTTTAGTACCTGCAACTTTGGCTATGAAAAACCAAGGCCAATGAAAAAATAAGCAAAAGACATAACAACTGCAATAATTGAGAGCCAAGAGAGCTCATGGAAATTGGGTATCTGACATAGAACAATTTGGATGCAGACAAATATATCATGAAAGAGTTATTTGATACATTGCACTTGTCTTGATGTTCATGCTTGTGAAAACGGTTCGATCTTTTCATAGCTCTGATAAAAATTATTTAAAAAAATCACAAAATTACTAATATATCTTTAGTATAATGTTTCATCAAGAACCTTAGTCAAAAAGTTGATGAGGAAAGACTTACACCATACTAATTAATACATTTATTGTGTAGTCAATCAGGACCTTCTCAACCAATATTTAAAGTCTAACTTGAATTTTAAGAATTAGAACTATATAAAATTATTTTTTATATAGTTAATTTAAATAAATTTTATTTTTTAGGCTTTTTGAGAATAAAAATTATTTATTATATTATAATAATCAATTTCTTGTAAAATTATTGATGAGATAACATAATTATTATAAGTAATGCTAAAAAAATCCTTAATAAAAAACAAATTAAATTTGATTAGCTTCCAAAAGATTGAAGTAATTTTTAATTATGTCTTCGGTCTAAGAATAATTATTTAATAAAATATAATTTATAATACTATTATAGGTACAGTAAAAAATTTATTTCTTATTATAATATTTTTTAATGTGAATTATTTATAAAATTTTATTTCTCACAATCACATGTAAGTCATTCATATTATTTATTCTTAGGATGATTTAAAAAATAATAATTTAATTATTTATGGTGATTTTTATTAAAATAATACTTTTTTAAGAATATTGCTTTAAACAATTTTAGCACAAAAAAGCTTCTAATATAAAAAGTATAGTAATTTATCATTGAAATTGTATTTTCCTCTCGGATTTCACATTAAAAAAATTGATGAAAGCAAATAAAAGTGAAAGTAATTTATTATTGAAATTATATGTTTTTTATTAAAAATATAGTACTTAATCAAAAACATAAAATATATAAACTAATTAAAGTTACAAATAAAGAGAGAGGAAGATTAATCTTAAATAAATGATATAGTATTTATTGCACTATAGTTAAAATAAAATTAAAACAAAATACATATCAATTATTTATGTAAATTGTTAGTGGAATATATGTGTCAGATCTTGATTGGATACAATCATAAGGATAATTTACCAGTGTTTTTTATGGGATAACCTATGCCTCTCCATACACACGTGCATGCACGCGCGCGTGTGCATACACACAGTTAAAAGAGTAAAACTTTGGGGCTTAAAGTTAGGGCTTTACTAACCTAAGAGTTGAGACGACCCTGTCAATGGTCAAACCTATAAGGTTTATATACTGCGTCAATCCACACAGCTTATATTGCACACCTCCTACAAAAATAATGTCACATATTAAAGACAGTGGCACCAACACCTCGGAAAAAAAGCACGGTTGGTGTCCAACACGTATCTGTGTCAGAATTGTGTATGGTGTCAGTATTAGTTTTTCGTACCTAAGTTAGCTCTAACAACTTGAGAATAATGTAATTCCTCTTGCCGTGAACAGGATCAGGTGAACGGTAATAATCAACAAGAAGAGATTAAGTGAAATATGTAATGAAAGAAAGAGCAAAGAGAACTGCAGGACCAGCCACCTAACCCATATGTGTTATTTCCCATGCAAGTGATAGAACTACAAAACCAATCACATTTGTTATTATATGCGCACTTGCAGTCAACCATGTCCCTAAAATTTTATCATCAAAACAAATCATACATACAATCATACCAACAAAAAACTTAATACTAATGTAACTAAACTAGACTCTAATACCATATTAATAGACTTGACTGGGATAACATATTAAGAAAGTAAATATATATTAGTTCTCATGGTTCGTCCATCGTCATTGAAGTTTTTGTCTTCTAGTACAAAATTTTGAGGAGCTTCTATATGCATGATGATATTCTACTAAACACAAACTACAAATTTTTGTTAGTGTTAGTGAAAAAGAGATGACAAAGTAGTTATTATACTTTTGTGTTGTGTGTTTTATGCCTTGAGGACAAAAGGCCAAGTGTTGGAGAAGTTTAAAGAATTCCATGCTTTGGTTGAGAGGCAAACATGAGAAGTTGAAATATGTTCGTTCTAATAATGATTTTGTAAGTATTATGGACCATTCGATGCCTATTGCAAGCATTATGGTATTACACTTGAAAAGACTCCTCCTAAAACTCCTCAATTGAATGGTTTTCCAGAGAGGGTGAATCAAACACTAATTGAGAAATTAAGGTGTATGCTCTCTGAAGTTAAGTTGCCAAATAATTATTAGGGTGAGGCACTTTACATGATGGTGCATGTTCTTAATCTCACTCCTACTTTTTCTTTGAAGAGTGAAGTTCCAGACAAAATTTTGTTTGGAAAAAATGTCAAGTATGATCATTTGAGAGTCTTTGGTTGTAAGGCTTTTGTGCATATTCCAAAGGACGAAAGATCCAAGTTGGATGCAAAGTTAACAAATGTATATTCATCGACTATGGATAAGATAATTTTGGTTACAGGTTGTATGATCTTGTAGGGAAGAAGCTTATCCGAAGTTGTGGTGTAGTATTCATGGAAGACTAAACCATTGAAGTAATTGATAAGGTAGAGTGATGGGAAAATAGCAAGTGTACTATTTTCCTTGCAATAATAATAGGGAATTTTCCCCAGGTATCGATCTCAAGGACTGTGTGTAGTGCTGAGGATATTGTGTAGTTCAATTAAACAAAAGCTTTACTTTGGGATAAGGTTTTGAAATGGTCACTTAATCAACAGAAAGATAAAAATGACTTTTTAACAGATATGAGGAGCATGCTAGGATAAGTGTGTGATTTGACCTTGGATTAACCTTTATTATTGATCTCTTCAACAATTTCATTACTTTCAACTACTGAATCTTTAGTTTGTTTTCCCCTAAGTCCTTAGTGAGAAAACATTTGGTCCTTCATCCTAATACCTAAGTCCTTAGTGAATTATGATGAAACCAATCCGTTATGTTATTAAGATTTTACTGGTGACTCTATAGGGTATCCCTAGTACTAGGTGATATCTATTATAGTCTAATTGTTCAAATATCTTAACAATGGTGGTCCAACCCTAATTGTTAATTGTGGATCAATCCTTATTTGTCTGATAGGAAAGGCATAAGAACATTGAACAATTAAATTGAAAAGAAACTATTGTATCAATATTAAGAATTCAAAATTAATACATTTGTAAATTAGGGACACCCCATAGCATTGGGGGGTTTATCCTCTTATAGTATCAAAAAGAAAAGCAAGAATAAAATTTAGACATTACAAAAGGTGAGGATTATCCGATCTTCAATTGCTATCACTCATGAAGGAATCTCTGTCTCCAAATCTCATGAAAGCCCAAATCTTTATTGTTCCTAATCTTCTTCCGTCAAAAAGTTCCTATATTCCTTGTGAAAACACATTTAAATAGTCACCATTCATCCAGGTCGGTTGGAAGTACCCAAAACTCCCTCACAACTAACATATGGAAAAAGTATGAAAAAATAAGGAAATCAGCATCATAGGCCGACACGGGCCGTGTCACCTGACACGGGCACCCGTGACATTCTCTTTCCATCTCACCAACAACTTTGTTGCCCATACCTTCTCACGCGGGCCGTGTCAGTCTCTGCCTCTTCTCCCAAACTTGCCTGCTGAGCATCCTCCCCTGACACGGCCCGTGTCAGGCGACACAGGTGATCGTGTCAGGTGCCCTGTTGCTTGGTTTTTAAGACTTCCTTTGAAACTTCAAATTCTGCACTTTTTGCACTTATTTTTCTGGTTTTATTCCTCTGAGCCAGAAAACAACAAAATATACAACCAACGCATAAAACATAGGAGGATGAACTAAAACAATTGGCAAAATAAAGAAACTATAACTAAAATAAATTGTAAATAAAGGTGGAAAAACCATTGATCAAACTCCCCCTAACTTAAACCATTGCTTGACCTCAAGCGACCATTACAAGAACTCATGAAAATCACAGCAGCCCAGTACTCATACGTGAGAAATTAATTCAAATTGATCAAAAAGCAGTGTGTTTGATGTTCACATGACGCGAAGAGTTTTATTTAAGAATCTTTAAATCAAGAGCTTCCTATTCATATACCTCTCTAACTATGCTTTGTACTTAAGTCTCTTTCCAATTTTCCTCCTTTTTCATTCGGACAATCAAATTAAGACAACGAGAATTATGATGATCATTACATGCACAAGACTAATCAATACTTTTTGCTTAGGCACCAAATAGCAGTATTGGCTACTTTTAATCACCTATGAAACTTTCAAACTTTGCAGTTATATATTGTCCTTTTGGACGAAGTTTGGGGATCAACCCCCTTTGGGCTGAATAACCAGGTGAGGGCTATCCAACTTAGCGAGTCAGTTTCCTTTTACCGTCTTTTTATCATTTGGTGCCAAATTTATTTATTTCTCCACCAATCATACATGCATGTGAATATATATTATGTTAGACTGTATGGATAAACTAATTCAGGAGTACTTCTCAGGATTCAAGCACTATGGTAAAAATCTACACGTTAGAATCGTATCACTGTCACGTTATTCCAAACTTCCTACCCTCGAACAACTATCCCTTTGTCTCTATATACTATTCCCGAACTAAATGAGAAATAAGTTCTTGAACAAAACAAAAGTTTTTGGGCCAAATTTAGAGGACTTAAACTTGTGGATTTAAACAGCAATTCGCATAGAACTAACAAATAACTCGAAAAGAAGAAAATAAATAACCATCCCCCCCCAAACTTGAACTAAACATTGACCCCAATGTTTCATAACAAGCGCGAAGAAGGTGACTTACAAAGGGAAGTGAAACACCAGTTGCTGCCTCCTAGCTTTCACCAGTAAGACTCCCTTTTTATTACCTACAAAAAAAACAAAGTTATTCAAAAGCGTGAGTTGCCTCCCACAAAGCGCTTCGTTTAACATTGCATGGCTCGACGATTCTTCCCCTTATGAGGGATACTTCCTCTTACACACATTTTTGCTTGTTCTTTCCATAATCCAAAACTCATCTAGATCAAAATAATTGACCACTTTAAACTTCCAGTCCCTTCCAACTTTCGTCTTCTCACCTTTGGGTTTCCTTTTCTTTGTCTTCTTGACTTCTGGACTGAACTTATAAGTTTTTGTTGATGCCACCTGAGAGCTTATGCTGGAGACTTTTTCTGGGGGTGATTTTAAACCGATGTTATCTCCTACTAATTTAATCATACCAGCTGAAGCTAGATTCTTTTCACCTGCACCCTGCTTTTTATCTCTAACACCTTTAAATTTATCTCCTTATCAAAATATTTTAGTGTCAAATTACTTGTCTCGATATCAAAATTGCATCGACTAGTTAGCATAAATGGTCGACCAAGAATGATAGGAGTCTTTTCATCTTCAGGTATGTCCTTGATCTGAAAATCAACTGGGAAAACAAAATTGTCAATTTCCACTAATACATCTTCAACTATCCCATATAATTGCTTGGTAGTGTGATCCACAAGTTTTAATTTACTCCCACTCTCGCTTATCTTCTCACTACCGAGCTTCTTGAAAATAGATAATGGCATTAAACCCACACTAGATCCAGAATCAATCAGAACCCTCTTGAAAGCTTTATCTTGTCTGGTGCATGGTATTGCAACTGACCCCGGATCATTATGCTTGACAGGTATTTTTTCTCTCAGGTGCAATCGTACATAATTTCTCATAAACGGGTACCTATCCATCCTCTATTGTTCTCTTTTTTGAAAGTACTTCCTTCATGAATTTATGGTACAATGGTATTTTCTCAAGTGCTTCAAAGAATGATATGTGGATCTCTAGCTTTCTGAAAATTTTGACAAATTTCTCAAAATCTTTTTCTTTTGTGTCCTTCTTTGTCACTCGAGATGGATACGGTAACTTGATCACTGGTTTAGTCTTCTCTTCAACTAGCTTCACAGGTGATACTACTTCTTCTTGTCTGTTCCTCTTCTATCTCACTTCCAGCTCAACTTCTATGATATTTCCATCAAACTCCACCTCATCTTCTTTTTCTCTATCAACTTTCTCACTCCTTGTTTTGACAGCATTCACATTCTCATGACTTTTCTGACTTTCTTGTGCTCGCAGCGTTACCTTTTGTGCAATCTTTCCCATTTGAACTTCCAAATTTTTTATTATAGATGTGGTATTCCGGTAATTACTCCTTGTATCTTCTTGAAATTGAGAGGTATGGGCAGCCATCTTTTCAATAGTGACCTCTCACTTTGCCTTTTGAGGAGCTTGTTGTTGTTGATATTTCCAGGAGAAGTTAGGATGATTCTTCCACCCAGGATTATAGGTGTTAGAATATGGGTTATTTTGCCTCAAGAATTTTATCTCCTAAATTTTTTGTGGAGTTACAAGACATTACACAGTAAGGTGCGGTCTGAAGAAGGGAAAAACACAAGAAGGGGTGGGGTTGAATTGAGATCTCAAAACATAATGAAAAGAACACGTTAATTTTTATCCTAGTCCGTTTGATCTCAAACTACTCCAGTCCACCCGCCAAGGTGATTTCGCCTCTCTCCAACAAGGTCTTAATCCACTAATCAATCTTAATTACAAATCTAATTTGACAACTGCCAAAGTCTTCTTGAGTCTAAAACCACAACCCGGTTTCCCCAAGGAATTACAAAATAATATAATTGAGTGTGTACAAATATGTTTTCTGAATAAAACAATATCACAACTGTGATGTATTACACAATTTAAGATTGCTAGGTAGAACTTGGTAAATATGCTTTTCTTTTACGTGCGCAGTAGTTCATCACTACAATTCTTCTTTTGTGTCTTCTTTATATAGGCCATGCAACAGTGACATAAGAAGATGCTTTTGGAATGTTCATGTGATACGGTGGGAGAACTGACTTGAGGTTTTGCGTTTGTATTTGCACTTGTTCGGTTTAGCAAGAGTCGCCACCGACTTTTTATTTTATCCTAAAGGAAAGGTTAAAAAGCACAGGAAAAACCTTTGAGATGTTTTCGTGGGTTCGGGGGGTAGATTATGAAAAGGGAAGGTGCTAGCACCCTTTTCATCCATGGTGTGATCGGTGGATCTGGAACTGACTGTTTTAAGCTGGTTTCGCGAAATGTCGCGGTAAGCAAGAGTCGCCACCGTCTTTTATTTTCTCCAAATGGAAAGGACAAAAGCACAGAAAAATTCCTTTAAAGAGATTGCTCTCGGTTCGGGAGGTAGGTTATAGAAAGGGAAGGTGTTAGCACCCTTTCTATCCATGGTTATCCATGGGCTCTTAGATACTTGCTCATTGTGTTTTCAAAATGTTTGCTTTTCAGAGTGTGAGTGGGTTTGAAAAAAAAAGTTTCTTTGAAAGTTTCAGATTGACTCTTGTATCAGTCCTCAAGAGTGTTTGAAAAGTTTGTTTTGAAAGCTTTTTGAAAAGTGTAAGGTGTGAAAAGTATTTTGATTTGTCTTTGAAAAGAGCAAGTACCCATGAGAATCTACCTACCCTAAGGAATTCGTCTGTGTAAATGTCCTTAAAGTAGTGCCATCCCATCATTGAGAGGTAGGTAGCACCACCGTTGGAGTTGTTCGGGTCAATTCGATTTTAGGGACATGGTGATCACCAGAGCAATAGGAAGACACCTTAGAAGCTACCCTCATGCCAGGTTCCCGGATCATAAGGACTTACTAAGACATCCTCTACTCGACGATCACCTTTCGAGGGGCAAGGCAACAGTGAAGCGTACCCTAGGGGTGGTGTGTGAATTGTGTGTCATTTTCAGTTTATTGTTTGTCTTGTCATGCATTGGTGATCTACGTTTCGATTTTACTTTTGGGCAATCATTCTTTCATGTTATTGTTTAACAGTTAAAAGTGCGGAAATTTAAAGTGCGGAAAGGATAAAGGTCCTACGCTATTACAAGGGCGCGGGTCTACAACGCCAAATTAATCCAGACCCGATTTAAAATAAATTGCAGAAAATAAATGCCTAATTAACTATTACAGGGCTTTGGAGCAAGTACATTATATTTACAACAGAAATAAATAAAACGCGCGAAAAAAAGGAAAATATGATCGAATGCGAGGGCGTTGGACCCTTTAAGGAATTAAAATAAAATTAATAGAATAATTAAATTAAATAAAAGAAAGAATTTGTTTTTTATGTTTTTTTGTATTTATGACATTAAATTAATTAAAAGTCAAATGATTAATTCTAATTCTAATTGTTTTTTAATTTATTAAAGAAAATGCATTAAAGTTAAAACCTAGAATTACAACTAAATTAATTATAAAATTTATTTGCAAAATTAATGGTTGATGATAAAATATTTAATTAATTAAAAAAGGGTAAAAAAAATGTTAAAGATCCATTTTTATTATTTTTGGTTTATTGTAAAAAAAAGAATTAAATTATAACCTAAAATTAAATCTAAATTAATTACATACAAATTTATTTATGAAAATACTTAAAATAAAATATTTTATTATTTTTTATCTTTTTCTGATTTTTTTATGTATTTATATTATTATGAAAATATTGATTTGAAAAAAAATTAAATAGAAATTAAGCAAACAAATAAAAAATAAAAAATAAAAAAAAGATAAGGAATAGCAAACCAAGGGGGTGTAGCCCAAGTAATTCTGGCCCATTTTGGAGGCTTTGTTGACTTTTCCAGGATGCCTGTGGGATCTTTGACTTGGCCTCACCATGTACCTCAGAGCGTGGCCTTTGGATTGGTGGATTTGGACAGGTGGATGGCTGGATAGAGGGACGTACCATGGACCACAACCTTATGCCTGCATATGAACATTAATTGGGAAAAAACAAATGGAAAGGGTGAAGGCCTGGGATCGAACCCAGGTCATTCACTTTACCAACAACTTCGTTTGCCATCTGATCCAAACAACGCGCTTGTATATTAAACATAAAACAATTAATATAAAATGAAAACACGCATATACAATGTTTTAGCGCGAAATTTAAAAAGAACCAATCCAACAACGCCACGAGGTCATCTTCTTCATGAGACTTCATTTTCCTGAAACATAGACAACATAGGCAACAGTTTTTGATGTGCTCTCTTAGGCCAGTTTTGGAAAAATAGCGATTAGCTATTAGGTGCTCATAAATTGGGCGCGAATATGGATTCTTCTTCGTCCAAGTGCGCTAGTTCTAATGGTGATACTTAGAGGGTTCAATTTTTCCATATCACGAAACGCCCAATTTCAAGCTTCATGAACCCTAATCTGCATCAATGGCATAATAGCATATAGTACACGAAAACATAATTAAGATAAACGGTTAGCTTCAGAACACCTTAATTAGCATGAATCCATTAACAATATGCAATAAAAATGCTTAAAACTTGGAATACGATTATGCAAATAAATAAGAAAAGTAGGACTTCTGTACAGCGTTTCAAGAGGTTATCTTTGATGTTTGTGATTGGGATACGTCCAATGATGCTCAAGGAAGCTAATGGGATAGGTATTATGCCTTGAAACTACCTACAAGTCAATTTTCAGAATTGAGATTTTTTGTGAAAAAGTGAGTTTTTGTTTCTAGGTTCCTGCGCAGCTTCTTGTCTAATCTTGGTCTGTATCACTTGTACATGTCTTATGCAATGTGTATGAATGAAAATTATGGCCAATAATGCCTTGCATTGATGTTTTGGATTTTCACATAAACCACCATTATCAACTTTCCATTTTGAGTCCATTTTTGAATTCTTGCCTTGTTTACTCCCATTTCACGAATTTTGGTAGGCACATAATGATGTTTCAAGGCTAGTAAAAACCAAATATTCCCTTTTAAATTAATTTTTGAATTTCTTTTGATTTTAAAAGATTTAAAATTAATTAAATCCAATAAAATCAATAAAAATGAAAAAATTAATAAAAAAATCTGAAATAAAAGGTGGGACACGTGGGAGGCATGGCCAAGCTAATTCAAGTGGAAAAAGTGGGCCCCTTTTGTCAAAAATGAAATTTCAAGGATAAATGATTTTGGCCATTTCACAAAAATTTCCCAACTTCTCCAATGCATATCTTGCTCAATTTTTAAGCTTTGCTCATGTTCTTGGACATTTTGGAAAGTTTTTTGAGTCCTCTAACCAATGCCTTTGGTCCCATGTCATTTTGATTTACCAATCTCAATTTATGGCCTTTGACTTAAAGTCCCTTTTTGTTGACTTTTGAAAATGACCTATAATGTTGAAATTGATAACTTTTTGTGAGAGCATTTCTTGGACTTGAAGTATGAAGATGAGTTGTAGGAAATGTCTTTCTCTTCAAAATTAGCTTTGGATGGAATTTTTCTGATAATCCATGTGAAAGTTATGCCCTGGTCAATTTCAGTTGACTTTTTCAGCTGTCCAAAAATAGAAACTTTTGCATCTTGATGATTTTTGAGCCAAGTTTTGAGAATCATGATCAAGCATTGATCAAATGATGTTTGTGGCTTCAAAATAAGATGTTTACCAAAAATTTGAACTTTTGACTGTCAAATGACCATTTTGCCCCTACAGTTGACTGTAGTGCAATTAGGGTTTTTGACTGTGCAATTTTGTGCTGAAAGTCTTGAAACTTGATATGAGGATGCTTGACCATATTTGTAGGCATGTGAGACTTGATTGGGCCTTTGAAAACTTCATTTTCTTGATCAGAAGCAAAACCCTAATCTTGACTGCTTAGGAAGCTCTTGCACTGTGCAACCCTTGGGGAGATTTGAAGCTAGACTTTGCAATCTCTTGAAGAATATGGGAGGGCAAATTTTGGGGTACAACAATTGCCCCTGTTCAATCTCCTTAGACCTGAGGATGCAGATTGGCTGACGTGCCTTTCGTAATCCGAGGGTAGAAGGTGATTGGACACTAGAGTGCCCAGAAATTTGCGCTCACATAGTAGCAGTGATGTGGAATGGGCTTATAGATGCCATTTAGAGGTTGCTGGATAGGATGATGGGCTTATAGATGCCATCTGGATACTGATCGCATAAGAGATTCCTTAGCGAGAACCTGCATACCTGCAAAAGAAAAAAGAGTACCTGACACGTTGCAGGAGCTGGTTTTAAGATGCTTGGTATAGATGTGTCCTGACTGGTTACAGGAGCTGAGTCTGGAGCTTCACAAGATGATGAATGGATGATTACTACCTTAGCATGAACGGTAAGAGAACCTTGGGTGACTTTAACTTCAACAACGCTCGTTGAGAAAATCTTGGTGGGAATTACCATCTTTGCAATATCGGGAAGAGAACCAAAGGAAATTATAATCTGAAAGGGAATTATCACCTCACTCACCGTCGGAGAGGGAACCATTGTTAGAACAATGTTTGAATCTAGTACCCTATATTTAAGTTTTGATGATATCAAAGTGAAAAGATATAGTATTTAAATGTTTCATGATTGAATTATATGCTGCCTAAAAATACTATGCTCTGACTTGCAGATATGCTGATTAAAATATGCAAGATCACTTCATCAGCATCAGAACTTGATTTGATACACCAGCATCAGAAGTTGCTGAATCAGAACGTGAAGATCAGATGATCAACTCACGAACACGCTGAAGCTTGATGAACAGAACTGCGCGTAAAACACTCTGATACAGAATCAATAGTTCATCAGCAGCGAAGCAGAACCAGAATGAGCCAAGCCAGAACGTGCATTGAAGAAGCAACGGTACTGTGCATTGAACGCTAATCAATTCCAACGGCTTCATTCCAGACAAGATCTGCTCAAAAAGGAAAGCTTGTTATTAGCATTGAATCAAGAATATTTGCTTCAACGTTCATCTTCTCAAGTGCTATATAAACCAAGCTTCGAAGATTATCATGGCTAATGCTTCCAAACTCTCTACACGCACAAAGCTGATCAATAATCTTCATCTACCAGTTTTGCTAAACCAACAAACTCTGATACTCCATTAGTGTTTAGCATTCTAAGTTTCTAAGCTTAATTTGTGTATACATCACAGTTGTGATATAGTTTTGTAGAAAACATTCACACACATTATTTTATACCTTTGTAAGAAAGTGTTGCCTTGACAAACCGGATTGTGGTTTGAATCAAGAAGGCTTTAGCAGTTGTTAAAGCAGATTTGTATTCAGTTGAATATAGTGAATTAAGACCTTGTTGGAGAGAGGCGAAATCACCTTGACGGGTGGACTGGAGTAGTTTGAGATCAAACGAACCAGGATAAAAATATCTTGTCATTTGCTTTAAGATTCCAGTTTTACAATTCAACCCCCCTTCTTGTGTTTTTCACCCCTTCAATTGGCATCAGAGCGCCTGGTTCTGAGCTAAAACACCTAACCGTGTCAGTACAAGATCCAGCGTCAGAAAAACACAATGGTAGGAAACAACTCTCATTTCAGCAATGACAACAATGAGGATAGAGACAGATTCAGCGGCAAACCTCCAGTCTTTGATGGGGAAAACTTTGATTACTGGAAAGACAGAATTGAAAGCTTCTTTCTAGCACATGATGCTGATCTGTGGGATATGGTGACAGATGGATACACGCACCCTGTTAATGCAACTGGTCAGAAGATTGATAGAAAATCAATGACTGATCAACAAAAGCGTGATTTCAAGAATCACCATAAGGCCAGAACCATCCTCCTCAGTGCCATCTCATATACTGAGTATGAGAAGATCTCCAACAGAGACACAGCTAAGAACATCTTTGATTCTCTCAGAATGACGCATGAGGGCAACGTTCAAGTCAAAGAAACAAAAGCTCTGGCGCTCATTCAGAAGTATGAGGCGTTTAAAATGGAAGAATCTGAATCCATTGAAACTATGTTCTCTAGATTCCAGATTCTGGTAGCTGGTCTCAAAGTTCTGGACAAAGGATACTCTACTGCTGACCATGTCAAGAAGATAATCAGAAGTTTACCCAAGCAGTGGAGGCCTATGGTTACTGCTCTGAAGCTAGCGAAGGATCTCAACAAAATCACTCTGGAGGAACTTATAAGCTCCCTCAGAAGTCATGAGATAGAGCTAGAAGCTGATGAGCCTCAGAAGCAAGGTAAGCCTATAGCTTTAAAATCTAACAGAAAATCTGAATCTAAAGTTTTGCAGGCAGTTGAAGAAACATCTGATGGATCCTCATCAGAAGAAGACGAACTTTCCCTTCTCTCCAGAAGAGTAAATCAACTGTGGAAGCAAAGACAAAGGAAGTTCAGGAATCCCAGAAGATCTGATCAGAACGAGTCTTCTTCCAGATACAGAAGGACAGATTCTTTCTCTGGATACAGAAGATCTGAAGGCTCCTCCGGTAGCAAGAAGCCAAACACAAAAGACATCATCTGCTACGAGTGCAATGAGCAAGGACACTACAAGAGTGACTGCCCAAAGCTTCAGAGGGAAAAGCCCAAAAAGAAGTTTGGAAGAGAAAAGAAGAAAAGTCTCATGGCCACATGGGATGACTCTGACTCGTCTGAAGCTGACTCAGAATCAGATGATGAAAGGGCGAACATAGCGCTCATGGCTAACATTCCAGATGACAGTGAAGCTTCTGACTCAGACTCAGAATCAGACACAGAAGAGGTATTCCCTAACTTCGCTGTTAATTTTACAAAGGCTGAACTTGCTGAAAGCCTCAATGAAATTCTGGAACGTTATCAGCAGATTAGAGCTAAATTCAGAGACCTGAAAAGGACTCTTGAATCTGACTCTAATAAGTCTGAGAGTCTCAAATTGGAAAACTCTGAGCTGAGAGATAAAATTTTAAAATTAGAAAACTCTTTACAAAACTCTCAGAAGAAACCAATTTCTGAAACTCCCAGCAACGCTGATGAGATCATCAAGGAGTATGATCATAGTTTCCAGAAGTTCCTTGCTAAAAGCATAGATAGAAGAAGAATGGCTTCAATGATCTATGGAGTTAGCAGAAACGGCAGGAAAGGAATAGGATACCTAGGTAAGGTTCCTACACCTAAAAATGTCATGGATTTAATTATTAAACCCACTCCTCTAAATTCACACTTTGTGTATGGTCACACACATGACATCAAATATACTAGTAGTAAGCACTCTGTGAAACCAAAATTCAACCAGAGTTTTGGTAAAACTAACAAATCAGGACCCAAGAAGATCTGGGTACCTAAGGATAAAATAATACATGTTGCAGATATCTTTAGCAGCAAGTCAGAAACACCAGTCATGGTACCTGGACTCTGGCTGCTCACGACACATGACGGGAAGAAGGCATATGTTCCAAAGCCTGGAACTTAAGCCTGGAGGCCACGTTGGCTTTGTAGGCAATCAGAGGGGAAAGATTATTGGCTCTGGAACTGTAGGTAACGGAAATCTTCCCTCTATTAATAATGTTCTGCTTGTAGATGGATTGATGCATAACCTGTTATCCATAAGTCAATTAAGTGATAACGGTTATGATATAATCTTTAATCAAAAATCATGTAAAGCTGTTAGTCAGAAAGATGGGACTATCCTATTTAATGGTAAGAGGAAAAACAACATTTACAAAATCAAACTTTCTGAACTAAAGAGTCAGAACGTAAAATGTCTTCTGTCTGTTAACAACGAGCAGTGGATCTGGCACAGAAGATTGGGGCATGTTAGTATGAGAAGAATATCTCAGATTAACAAACTCAATCTGGTCAGAGGACTTCCAAATTTGAAGTTCAATTCAGATGCTCTGTGTGAAGCATGTCAGAAAGGCAAATTTGCAAAACCATCTTTTAAATCCAAAAATGTTGTTTCTACCTCTAAGCCATTAGAACTTCTGCACATTGACTTATTTGGACCAGTTAAGACTGCTTCTGTCAGTGGCAAGAAGTATGGGTTAGTAATCGTAGATGACTATAGCAGATGGACATGGGTAAAGTTCTTAAGACACAAGGACGAGTCACACTCTGTGTTTGTTACCTTCTGTAACCAAGTTCAGAACGAAAAAGATCTTAGAATCGTTAAAGTCAGAAGTGATCATGGTGGAGAATTTGAAAATAAAGATTTTGAGTCATTCTTTAATGACAAAGGCATTCTGCATGATTTCTCTTGTCCTAGAACTCCCCAACAAAATGGAGTTGTAGAACGAAAGAACAGAACATTGCAAGAAATGGCCAGAACCATGATCAACGAGACAAACGTTGCTAAGACTTTCTGGGCAGAGGCAATAAACACAGCGTGCTACATTCAGAATAGAATCTCAATAAGACCTATTCTGGAAAAGACTCCATATGAATTATGGAAGAACAGAAAACCCAACATTTCGTATTTTCATCCATTTGGATGTACTTGCTATATGTTAAATACAAAGAATTATTTGAACAAGTTTGATTCTAAGGCACAGAAGTGTATTATGTTAGGATACTCTGAACGCTCAAGAGGGTACAGAGTATACAATACAGAAACACAGATTGTGGAAGAATCAATCAGTGTTCGTTTTGATGACAAGCTTGACTCTGAAAAGTCAAAGCAGAATGAAAATCTTGCAGGTATAGAAATTGAATTTGCAGGTTCTGAAGACAAGTCATCAGAAGCTCTCAACACAGACATTCCTTCAACGTCTGAAAGAAGCAATGCTAGAAATCCTACAACTGCTGCTGATCAACCTCAGAAGAGATTACCCAGAAGCAGTTTGGATCACCCAGAAGAGACAATCCTAGGAAGAAAGGAAGATCCAATCAGAACAAGAGCAAGCTTCAGAAACTCTGAAGAAACTCTTATGGGACTTGTGTCTCTGATTGAACCTTCTTCTATTGACGAAGCACTTCTGGATAATGACTGGATTCTGGCAATGCAAGAAGAGCTGAATCAATTCACCAGAAACGACGTATGGGATCTCGTTCCAAGACCAAAAGGATTCAACGTCATTGGAACAAGATGGGTGTTCAGAAACAAGCTCAATGAACAAGGTGAAGTCGTCAGAAACAAGGCACGACTGGTTGCACAAGGTTATAGTCAGCAAGAGGGGATAGACTATACAGAAACCTTTGCCCCAGTCGCCAGGTTAGAATCTATCAGACTTTTAATTTCATTTGCTGTTAATAGAGGCATCACTCTGTATCAGATGGATGTCAAAAGTGCATTCTTAAATGGTTATATAGAAGAAGAAGTTTATGTTCACCAACCCCCAGGTTTTGAAAATACAAAACATCCAGAACATGTTTTCAAACTGAAAAAGTCACTGTATGGTCTGAAACAAGCTCCCAGAGCTTGGTATGAAAGGCTAAGTAACTTTCTGCTTGAAAATGAATTCACCAGAGGGAAAGTGGACACTACTCTATTCTGTAAAACAGTTAAGAGTGACATTTTAGTCTGTCAAATTTATGTTGATGATATTATTTTTGGTTCTACTAATCCTTCTCTTGGAAGAAAATTTGCTAAGTGTATGCAGGCAGAATTTGAGATGAGCCTCATGGGGGAACTGAAGTTCTTTCTAGGAATTCAGATTAATCAAACTCCAGAGGGAACTTACATTCATCAGAGCAAATACATCAGAGATCTTCTGAAGAAATTTGACCTCTCAGAATGTAAGCCATCAAAGATTCCAATGCATCCCACGTGCATTCTGGAAAGAGAAGAGGTAAGCAAAAGCGTAGAACAGAAAGTCTACAGAGGTATGATTGGTTCTCTCCTTTATCTGACAGCTTCAAGACCTGATATTTTATTCAGCGTATGTATTTGTGCTAGATTCCAATCAGATCCTAGAGAATCTCACTTAACAGCTGTTAAGCGAATTTTCAAGTATCTGAAAGGTACTACTAATCTGGGTTTGTTTTATAGAAAATCTAGTGATTACAGCTTAGTAGGCTACTGTGATGCTGATTTTGCTGGAGACAGAGTGGAACGTAAAAGTACTTCTGGAAGCTGCCAGTTTCTGGGAGAAAATCTGATCTCGTGGTCCAGCAAAAGGAAATCAACAATTGCTCTGTCAACAGCAGAAGCTGAGTATATAGCAGCAGCAGGATGTAGCACACAAATGCTCTGGATGAAAAGTCAGCTTGAAGACTTCCAGATTTTTGAGAGTAACATTCCTATTCTTTGTGATAATACTTCTGCTATTTGCTTAAGTAAGAATCCTATTTTACATTCTAGAGCTAAGCATATAGAAATAAAACATCATTTCATTAGGGACTATATTCAGAAAGGTATTTTAAACTTGAAATTTATAGATACAGACCATCAATGGGCTGATATCTTTACTAAACCCCTTTCAGAAGATAGGTTTAATTTCATTCTGAAACATCTCAGCATGAAAGTATGTCCAGAATGAAAATGTTTTAATTCCATGTATTTATCTTCAGAATGTAATTATATTACTGTGAACTTCTGATCAATCTTCTTTCAGAAAGATAGAACATGCAGATTGTATCAGATGCAAGTCTAAAGATCTGAGAGTCTAATCTCAAATACAGACGTGCTGATCACTACATCAAACAAGTGTCATCCAATCATCAGCAAATCTCTGAAGCAGAACGCGTGCACGCTTCTGAGAAAGGAAAGCGCTGATTGGGTGCATTGAGACACATGTCTGGTAACCGTTTTTAAGTATCTTTCTCAAATCCCCCAAAATCAGCAAGCATTTAATGCAGAGTAATCACGCTTGTTAATGGCAATCATTATTTTTTTTCTCTCTCTTAAAAACGTTTAATTTTTCAAAATAATTTTTGAAAACCTTATTTAAGCACATTATTCTTCATTCTTATTCTTTACGCTTTCTCATAATCTCTGAAACTTTTTCTGCATATTTCTGAGTTTATCTCCTTCAAAACCTTTTTCTCTCAAATCATTCTAAAATCTTTGTTGTGTGAGAACAATGGCATCCTCCAGCATTTCTGCAGGGAATCAGAAGAAAGAAACTTCTGAAAAGATTCAAGCAATGCTGGAAAGCCTGTTCTCACGCATGCCCCCACAACCTTAAAATTTTTTTTTCATGCATGACATTCTCTATGTTTTCTTCATTTTCTGATGTATTGTTTTGACTATGTTTTGTAACGCTATTTTGCTCTGATCATGAACTATTTTTATATAATTTGTTTTTCTGATCTAAATCGTTTTAGCACATCACCAGCACTTTTTGATTGCTGACAAAAAGGGGGAGAACAAGAATGATATTTAAAATCAATAAACGGCTAACTAGACAGAAATTCTCAAACATTCTAACTCTATTACTTGAAATGTTTTTCTGTTGTGTTTTTAAGTCTACAGGCACAAGGAAGCTCATGAAGACTAGAAACTAGATGCTCTGATCAAAATGTAGAAGCTCATGTTGCTCTGATCAAATATGAAGTTCTGATATATGAAGCTCTGATCGTCCTAACACTCTGATCCGAAGCAAAGCTCTGACAGGAAAAGCTCTGAAGCTCTGCTCTCTGATAAGTCAAAGACTCTTAATCTGATGTTCAAAGATAGAAAAAGATCTGATCCTGAAGAACACGCATATCAAAGGGAAGTAACAAACTCAGGGGGAGTATCTCTTAAACTCTGATTTTTTCCTTACTTCTTAACTCTGAAACATTTCCCAGATACTTTTCACGTTATTTTTTCATTTAAAATATCTAGTTTTTGTCATCATCAAAAAGGGGGAGATTGTTAGAACAATGTTTGAATCTAGTACCCTATATTTAAGTTTTGATGATATCAAAGTGAAAAGATATAGTATTTAAATGTTTCATGATTGAATTATATGCTGCCTAAAAATACTATGCTCTGACTTGCAGATATGCTGATTAAAATATGCAAGATCACTTCATCAGCATCAGAACTTGATTTGATACACCAGCATCAGAAGTTGCTGAATCAGAACGTGAAGATCAGATGATCAACTCACGAACACGCTGAAGCTTGATGAACAGAACTGCGCGTAAAACACTCTGATACAGAATCAATAGTTCATCAGCAGCGAAGCAGAATCAGAATGAGCCAAGCCAGAACGTGCATTGAAGAAGCAACGGTACTGTGCATTGAACGCTAATCAATTCCAACGGCTTCATTCCAGACAAGATCTGCTCAAAAAGGAAAGCTTGTTATTAGCATTGAATCAAGAATATTTGCTTCAACGTTCATCTTCTCAAGTGCTATATAAACCAAGCTTCGAAGATTATCATGGCTAATGCTTCCAAACTCTCTACACGCACAAAGCTGATCAATAATCTTCATCTACCAGTTTTGCTAAACCAACAAACTCTGATACTCCATTAGTGTTTAGCATTCTAAGTTTCTAAGCTTAATTTGTGTATACATCACAGTTGTGATATAGTTTTGTAGAAAACATTCACACACATTATTTTATACCTTTGTAAGAAAGTGTTGCCTTGACAAACCGGATTGTGGTTTGAATCAAGAAGGCTTTAGCAGTTGTTAAAGCAGATTTGTATTCAGTTGAATATAGTGAATTAAGACCTCGTTGGAGAGAGGCGAAATCACCTTGACGGGTGGACTGGAGTAGTTTGAGATCAAACGAACCAGGATAAAAATATCTTGTCATTTGCTTTAAGATTCCAGTTTTACAATTCAACCCCCCTTCTTGTGTTTTTCACCCCTTCAATTGGCATCAGAGCGCCTGGTTCTGAGCTAAAACACCTAACCGTGTCAGTACAAGATCCAGCGTCAGAAAAACACAATGGTAGGAAACAACTCTCATTTCAGCAATGACAACAATGAGGATAGAGACAGATTCAGCGGCAAACCTCCAGTCTTTGATGGGGAAAACTTTGATTACTGGAAAGACAGAATTGAAAGCTTCTTTCTAGCACATGATGCTGATCTGTGGGATATGGTGACAGATGGATACACGCACCCTGTTAATGCAACTGGTCAGAAGATTGATAGAAAATCAATGACTGATCAACAAAAGCGTGATTTCAAGAATCACCATAAGGCCAGAACCATCCTCCTCAGTGCCATCTCATATACTGAGTATGAGAAGATCTCCAACAGAGACACAGCTAAGAACATCTTTGATTCTCTCAGAATGACGCATGAGGGCAACGTTCAAGTCAAAGAAACAAAAGCTCTGGCGCTCATTCAGAAGTATGAGGCGTTTAAAATGGAAGAATCTGAATCCATTGAAACTATGTTCTCTAGATTCCAGATTCTGGTAGCTGGTCTCAAAGTTCTGGACAAAGGATACTCTACTGCTGACCATGTCAAGAAGATAATCAGAAGTTTACCCAAGCAGTGGAGGCCTATGGTTACTGCTCTGAAGCTAGCGAAGGATCTCAACAAAATCACTCTGGAGGAACTTATAAGCTCCCTCAGAAGTCATGAGATAGAGCTAGAAGCTGATGAGCCTCAGAAGCAAGGTAAGCCTATAGCTTTAAAATCTAACAGAAAATCTGAATCTAAAGTTTTGCAGGCAGTTGAAGAAACATCTGATGGATCCTCATCAGAAGAAGACGAACTTTCCCTTCTCTCCAGAAGAGTAAATCAACTGTGGAAGCAAAGACAAAGGAAGTTCAGGAATCCCAGAAGATCTGATCAGAACGAGTCTTCTTCCAGATACAGAAGGACAGATTCTTTCTCTGGATACAGAAGATCTGAAGGCTCCTCCGGTAGCAAGAAGCCAAACACAAAAGACATCATCTGCTACGAGTGCAATGAGCAAGGACACTACAAGAGTGACTGCCCAAAGCTTCAGAGGGAAAAGCCCAAAAAGAAGTTTGGAAGAGAAAAGAAGAAAAGTCTCATGGCCACATGGGATGACTCTGACTCGTCTGAAGCTGACTCAGAATCAGATGATGAAAGGGCGAACATAGCGCTCATGGCTAACATTCCAGATGACAGTGAAGCTTCTGACTCAGACTCAGAATCAGACACAGAAGAGGTATTCCCTAACTTCGCTGTTAATTTTACAAAGGCTGAACTTGCTGAAAGCCTCAATGAAATTCTGGAACGTTATCAGCAGATTAGAGCTAAATTCAGAGACCTGAAAAGGACTCTTGAATCTGACTCTAATAAGTCTGAGAGTCTCAAATTGGAAAACTCTGAGCTGAGAGATAAAATTTTAAAATTAGAAAACTCTTTACAAAACTCTCAGAAGAAACCAATTTCTGAAACTCCCAGCAACGCTGATGAGATCATCAAGGAGTATGATCATAGTTTCCAGAAGTTCCTTGCTAAAAGCATAGATAGAAGCAGAATGGCTTCAATGATCTATGGAGTTAGCAGAAACGGCAGGAAAGGAATAGGATACCTAGGTAAGGTTCCTACACCTAAAAATGTCATGGATTTAATTATTAAACCCACTCCTCTAAATTCACACTTTGTGTATGGTCACACACATGACATCAAATATACTAGTAGTAAGCACTATGTGAAACCAAAATTCAACCAGAGTTTTGGTAAAACTAACAAATCAGGACCCAAGAAGATCTGGGTACCTAAGGATAAAATAATACATGTTGCAGATATCTTTAGCAGCAAGTCAGAAACACCAGTCATGGTACCTGGACTCTGGCTGCTCACGACACATGACGGGAAGAAGGCATATGTTCCAAAGCCTGGAACTTAAGCCTGGAGGCCACGTTGGCTTTGGAGGCAATCAGAGGGGAAAGATTATTGGCTCTGGAACTGTAGGTAACGGAAATCTTCCCTCTATTAATAATGTTCTGCTTGTAGATGGATTGATGCATAACCTGTTATCCATAAGTCAATTAAGTGATAACGGTTATGATATAATCTTTAATCAAAAATCATGTAAAGCTGTTAGTCAGAAAGATGGGACTATCCTATTTAATGGTAAGAGGAAAAACAACATTTACAAAATCAAACTTTCTGAACTAAAGAGTCAGAACGTAAAATGTCTTCTGTCTGTTAACAACGAGCAGTGGATCTGGCACAGAAGATTGGGGCATGTTAGTATGAGAAGAATATCTCAGATTAACAAACTCAATCTGGTCAGAGGACTTCCAAATTTGAAGTTCAATTCAGATGCTCTGTGTGAAGCATGTCAGAAAGGCAAATTTGCAAAACCATCTTTTAAATCCAAAAATGTTGTTTCTACCTCTAAGCCATTAGAACTTCTGCACATTGACTTATTTGGACCAGTTAAGACTGCTTCTGTCAGTGGCAAGAAGTATGGGTTAGTAATCGTAGATGACTATAGCAGATGGACATGGGTAAAGTTCTTAAGACACAAGGACGAGTCACACTCTGTGTTTGTTACCTTCTGTAACCAAGTTCAGAACGAAAAAGATCTTAGAATCGTTAAAGTCAGAAGTGATCATGGTGGAGAATTTGAAAATAAAGATTTTGAGTCAGTCTTTAATGACAAAGGCATTCTGCATGATTTCTCTTGTCCTAGAACTCCCCAACAAAATGGAGTTGTAGAACGAAAGAACAGAACATTGCAAGAAATGGCCAGAACCATGATCAACGAGACAAACGTTGCTAAGACTTTCTGGGCAGAGGCAATAAACACAGCGTGCTACATTCAGAATAGAATCTCAATAAGACCTATTCTGGAAAAGACTCCATATGAATTATGGAAGAACAGAAAACCCAACATTTCGTATTTTCATCCATTTGGATGTACTTGCTATATGTTAAATACAAAGAATTATTTGAACAAGTTTGATTCTAAGGCACAGAAGTGTATTATGTTAGGATACTCTGAACGCTCAAGAGGGTACAGAGTATACAATACAGAAACACAGATTGTGGAAGAATCAATCAGTGTTCGTTTTGATGACAAGCTTGACTCTGAAAAGTCAAAGCAGAATGAAAATCTTGCAGGTATAGAAATTGAATTTGCAGGTTCTGAAGACAAGTCATCAGAAGCTCTCAACACAGACATTCCTTCAACGTCTGAAAGAAGCAATGCTAGAAATCCTACAACTGCTGCTGATCAACCTCAGAAGAGATTACCCAGAAGCAGTTTGGATCACCCAGAAGAGACAATCCTAGGAAGAAAGGAAGATCCAATCAGAACAAGAGCAAGCTTCAGAAACTCTGAAGAAACTCTTATGGGACTTGTGTCTCTGATTGAACCTTCTTCTATTGACGAAGCACTTCTGGATAATGACTGGATTCTGGCAATGCAAGAAGAGCTGAATCAATTCACCAGAAACGACGTATGGGATCTCGTTCCAAGACCAAAAGGATTCAACGTCATTGGAACAAGATGGGTGTTCAGAAACAAGCTCAATGAACAAGGTGAAGTCGTCAGAAACAAGGCACGACTGGTTGCACAAGGTTATAGTCAGCAAGAGGGGATAGACTATACAGAAACCTTTGCCCCAGTCGCCAGGTTAGAATCTATCAGACTTTTAATTTCATTTGCTGTTAATAGAGGCATCACTCTGTATCAGATGGATGTCAAAAGTGCATTCTTAAATGGTTATATAGAAGAAGAAGTTTATGTTCACCAACCCCCAGGTTTTGAAAATACAAAACATCCAGAACATGTTTTCAAACTGAAAAAGTCACTGTATGGTCTGAAACAAGCTCCCAGAGCTTGGTATGAAAGGCTAAGTAACTTTCTGCTTGAAAATGAATTCACCAGAGGGAAAGTGGACACTACTCTATTCTGTAAAACAGTTAAGAGTGACATTTTAGTCTGTCAAATTTATGTTGATGATATTATTTTTGGTTCTACTAATCCTTCTCTTGGAAGAAAATTTGCTAAGTGTATGCAGGCAGAATTTGAGATGAGCCTCATGGGGGAACTGAAGTTCTTTCTAGGAATTTAGATTAATCAAACTCCAGAGGGAACTTACATTCATCAGAGCAAATACATCAGAGATCTTCTGAAGAAATTTGACCTCTCAGAATGTAAGCCATCAAAGATTCCAATGCATCCCACGTGCATTCTGGAAAGAGAAGAGGTAAGCAAAAGCGTAGAACAGAAAGTCTACAGAGGTATGATTGGTTCTCTCCTTTATCTGACAGCTTCAAGACCTGATATTTTATTCAGCGTATGTATTTGTGCTAGATTCCAATCAGATCCTAGAGAATCTCACTTAACAGCTGTTAAGCGAATTTTCAAGTATCTGAAAGGTACTACTAATCTGGGTTTGTTTTATAGAAAATCTAGTGATTACAGCTTAGTAGGCTACTGTGATGCTGATTTTGCTGGAGACAGAGTGGAACGTAAAAGTACTTCTGGAAGCTGCCAGTTTCTGGGAGAAAATCTGATCTCGTGGTCCAGCAAAAGGCAATCAACAATTGCTCTGTCAACAGCAGAAGCTGAGTACATAGCAGCAGCAGGATGTAGCACACAAATGCTCTGGATGAAAAGTCAGCTTGAAGACTTCCAGATTTTTGAGAGTAACATTCCTATTCTTTGTGATAATACTTCTGCTATTTGCTTAAGTAAGAATCCTATTTTACATTCTAGAGCTAAGCATATAGAAATAAAACATCATTTCATTAGGGACTATATTCAGAAAGGTATTTTAAACTTGAAATTTATAGATACAGACCATCAATGGGCTGATATCTTTACTAAACCCCTTTCAGAAGATAGGTTTAATTTCATTCTGAAACATCTCAGCATGAAAGTATGTCCAGAATGAAAATGTTTTAATTCCATGTATTTATCTTCAGAATGTAATTATATTATAATCTCAAAAGCGGGCGTCTGAGAAAACCTGAAATGGAATTATCACCTCACTCACCGTCGGAGAAGGAACCATTAGAAAAGGAATTATCACCTCACTCACCGTCGGAGAGGGGACCATCTGAAAAGGAATTATCGCCTCACTCACCGTCGGAGAGGGAACCATAGGAAAGGAATTATCACCTCACGCACCATCGGAGAGGGAACCATCTGAAAAGGAATTATCGCCTCACTCACCGTCGGAGAGGGAACCATCTGAAAAGGAATTATCGCCTCACTCACCGTCGGAGAGGGAACCATCTGAAAAGGAATTATCGCCTCACGCACCATCGGAGAGGGAACCATAGGAAATTATAATCTCAAAAGCGGGCGTTTGAGAAAAACCTGGAATGGAATTATCATCTCCACAACGTCGGGAGAGAACCATAGGAAATTATAATCTCAAAAGCGGGCGTTTGAGAAAAACCTTTGATAACTTCTGCTGAGTCTTCATCAGAAAAATCTGTTGGGAGTCGATTTAGCTGGACTAGAGAAGGCCTTGGACTGGATAAGAAATCTTTGGGGTCGATTAACTGAACCGGTCTAGGTCTTGAAATAAGATTGAGAATTTAGCTGAAACTTTCCTGAAAGAATAGAGGTCAGTCATATGCAATGCATGATATGGATCAAGCAATGATGTTCTCAACATAAATGAGATTTGTATGATATAATGCGTCTATGCATGCTATAATGATGTATGTGATGTTTTTAAGAATGTATGTTTTCGTCTAGGAAATTAAATCCTTGACGGGCGCCGGGAAGTCATATCCTGGGCTGATGTTGAAGAATAGATTTTGCTTCCGCTGGGGATGATAACTGCAAGAATACCGGTAGGAGAAGATGACTCTGTCGCGGAATAAACTTGGAAAATGGAAGATTCTGCGGGGAGAAAAGATACTCTAGCGACCATGCTGGGAAGCAATACTCTGTGGGAAGAGGGATGCCTTGTTGAGTGTTGATGATAACTTGCTGTGGATACCATCGTTATATTGGAAGTGTTAATGGACTTCGCTGGGGATAAGAAGACTCTGTCGAGGACGCTCTTTCCGTGGCTTTTGACTGAGGATAACCCAGTTATATCCTGGTAAGGAAATAACTCTTTAAATAAAGCCGGACGACGCGTTCGTGCTCTGCGAGGGGATAAGCTTCTAGAATCTACTGGGGATAAGCTTACTGCTTGGGGGGAGATGAATTCCAATCTTCCTGGGGAACTGGATTGGACTCTTCTGGGGAAGTTTTGATATGCACCGGAGAAATGACTCCATTGAATGTTTGATATACCGCCGGGGAACAATCTTTAGACCAAGACTACCGGGGATGCTTGTTAAGAATATATGCTGCTAGGGGATACTCAACCTTCCTTAAGGTCTGATAACTTTGCTTGGAGAGGAGTGCACTGACTTGCTGGCTCACTCTCTGGGGAATTATGGTATCTGGTTATGTTCTTTAGCTGAACCTACCTTGGTACCTTGGAGGATAGAACAATTAGATTGCTTAGACAACTCTTTATTGCCCCTGTTTCTAATGTTACCTGTAATTAATCCTTTGTTTCGTATGCAAATATTTATGAGCTAGCAAATTATTGTCAATGCATATATCACAAATTGAACCTTGGACGTTCTAGAAAAAGAAAAAACAATTGGCACTTTTAACTGAAAAGTATATTTGTATTGATTTTTGAATGGCCCGAAAACAGGCGTTTTGTGTACAAGAGGCTGACGTCCTAGTAAGAGAACGCCGCCGAACAAAAGAGTTTATACAAATTTTGTACAAAAGAAAATAAAACAGCTGTGTGAAATGAGTGATCCACTGGGTTTCAACTCTGCTATTGCCTTTATAATTCCGAGCGTCTCATCACTTAATGACCTAAACGAAGATGAAGCTGACTGATCGATACCGTCTGAACTTGATGTAGATACCGGATTCTGGATGCAAAGTGATCAATGAGACATAGTATTACGCTTTTATCCCTAATTTTTGCCTGGACCGCCCTTTCGGGTTTTCGGTCCACCGGGATACCCATTTTTGCCCAAGCCGCCTTTTCAGGTTTTCGACTTGCCAGGTGTACAGATTTTTTTTCATTTCATCCCTTCATTTTGCCCGAACCCTTTTGGTTCGACGGGAAGCCCTAATTTTTTGCCTAGGCATGTCAGCCTAGCGGGTCTTTTTATGCGTAGTATCTTTTTACTATGTCTGCATTGGCGGGGTGAGGAAGGTCGTCACCATCCATGTTAGTTAGAATCATGGCTCCTCCTGAGAACACATGTTTAACCACAAATGGCCCTTCGTACGTGGGGGTCCATTTGCCCCTTGGATCACTCTGAGGAAGGATGATTCTCTTGATTACCAGATCCCCAACTTGATATTCCTGTAGTCTGACCTTTTTGTTAAATGCCCTGATCATCCGTTTTTGATACGTCTGACCATGGCAGATAGCAGCAAGTCTCTTTTCATCAATAAGGTTGAGCTGATCAAGTCGTGTCTGAATCCAATCATCCTCGTTCAGATTTGCATCCTTCATTATCCGGAGAGATGGTATCTGCACTTCGATTGGCAAGACTGCCTCCATGCCGTAAACCAAAGAGAAAGGAGTTGCCCCGGTTGACGTCCTAGCTGAGGTACGGTACCCATGTAGAGCGAACGGTAACATCTCGTGCCAATCTTTATAAGTCACTGTCATCTTCTGCACGATTTTCTTGATATTTTTATTTGCTGCTTCTACAGCCCCATTCATCTTCGGTCTGTAAGGAGAAGAATTGTGGTGCTGTATCTTGAACTGCTCGCAGAGCTCAGTGATCATCTTGTTATTCAGATTGGTACCGTTATCTGTAATAATTCTCTCAGGGACGCCGTATCGGCAGATCAGGTTATGCCAAATGAACCGTGCCACAACAGTCTTGGTCACTGTAGCATAGGAAGCTGCTTCAACCCACTTTGTAAAGTAATCAATCGCTACAAGGATGAAGCGATGCCCGTTAGATGCCGTAGGTCTGATCTCACCAATCATGTCAATGCCCCACATTGCAAAAGGCCAAGGTGCAGTCAGGACATTCAGAGGAGCTGGAGGAACATGCACCTTGTCTGCATAAATCTGGCACTTGTGGCATGTCCTGGAATGTTGGTAACAATCAGCTTCCATTGTAGACCAGTAATACCCTGCCCGAAGGATCTTCTTTGTCATAGTGTGCCCACTGGAATGTGTACCAAAGGTCCCTTCATGCAGCTCTTCCATGATCCTTTCTGCTTCAGTCTTATCCACACAACGCAGTAAGGTTGAATCATGGTTTCGCTTGTACAAGATGCCGTTACTAAGGAAGAATTTTGCCGCGAATCTTCTCAGGAACCTCTTATCATTGACAGATGCACCTTTAGGGTATTCCTGAGCTTCCAAATATCTCTTCACCTCATGGTACCAGGGCTTCTCAGTCACCAATTCAGTCTCGAGATCGCAATAGTATGCTGGTTCGTCCAATTTCCAGATGATGATCCGGGGAGCCTCATTGTCCCACTTGACTTTGAACATAGAAGACATTGTAGCCAACGCGTCCGCTAACTGATTCTCCTCTCTCGGGAAATGTTCAAAGGTTATCTCTATGAAGTGGGGGATCATTGTCAACACACATTCTTTGTAAGGAATAAGATTCAGATATTTCGTATCCCACTCGCCTTTGATCTGGTTGATCACGAGAGCGGAATCTCCGAAGACACTCAGAAACTTGATCCTTAAGTCAATTGCAGCTTTGAGTCCCATGATGCACGCCTCATACTCCGCCATGTTGTTGGTGCAGTTGAAACATAGCCGGGCAGTGAGTGGAGTATGAGTGCCTTGAGGGGATATGATTATGGCGCCGATACCGTTACCCAAAGCATTGGAGGCTCCGTCAAAGTGCATAGACCATCGGGATCCTTCCTCAGGTCCTTCATCCGGTCCAGGTACTTCACAATCAGTCACTATCATGATGCTTTCATCCGGAAACTCGAAGTTCATTGACTGATAGTCATCTACAGCCTGATGTGCCAAGTGGTCTGCCAATACACTTCCCTTGATGGCTTTCTGGGTCGTGTACTGAATGTCGTATTCTGTCAAGATCATCTGCCATCTTGCAATCCTCCCAGACAGAGCGGGCTTTTCGAATATGTACTTTATAGGATCCATCTTTGAGATCAACAAGGTAGTGTGAGTCAGCATATACTGTCTCAGCTGGGGAGCAGCCCATACCAAAGCGTAGCAAGTTTTCTCAAGCAGTGAGTATCGAGTCTCACAGTCGGTAAACTTTTTGCTAAGGTAATAAATGGCATGCTCTTTTCGGCCAGACTCGTCATGCTGCCCCAACACACACCCCATTGAGTTGTCAAGCACTGTCAGATATAGTATCAGAGGTCTCCCTTCAACCGGTGGCATAAGGATGGGTGGTTCTTGGAGATACTCTTTGATTCTGTCGAAAGCAGCCTGACATTCATCATTCCAACGCACTACCTGATCTTTCTTCAGCAGCTTGAAGATTGGCTCACAGGTAGCAGTTAGGTGTGAGATGAATCGAGCAATGTAATTCAGGCGTCCTAAAAAGCCTCTGACTTCCTTCTCTGTTCTAGGAACTGGCATCTCTTGAATAGCTTTAACCTTGGCAGGGTCCACTTGAATACCCTTGTCGCTTACAACGAAGCCTAGCAACTTCCCAGATCTTACCCCGAAGGTGCACTTGTTCGGGTTCAACCTCAACTTGTACAATTTCAGACGGTCAAACAGTTTCTGCAGATGATCAAGGTGTTCTTCCTCAGTCTGGGACCTTGCGATCATGTCGTCAACATACACTTCTATCTCATGATGGATCATGTCATGAAATAAAGCAACCATAGCACGTTGGTAGGTTGCCCCAGCGTTCTTTAGTCCAAAAGGCATGACCTTGTAGCAGAAGGTGCCCCACTGAGTAACAAATGTAGTCTTTTCCATGTCTTCAGGAGCCATCTTGATCTGATTGTAGCCTGAAAAACCATCCATGAAAGAGAACACCTTATGCTGAGCTGTATTATCAACAAGGACATCAATGTGAGGTAGAGGGAAGTCATCTTTGGGGCTGGCCCTGTTCAGATCCCTGTAATCGACACACATTCTGACCTTACCGTCCTTCTTTGGTACCGGTACCACATTAGCAACCCACTGAGGGTAAGAAGTCACTGCAAGAAATCCGGCATCAAACTGCTTCATAACCTCGGCTTTAATCTTCTCAGACATCTCTGGACGCATACGGCGGACCTTTTGCTTAACCGGAGGGCAATCTTCCTTAGTTGGCAAGTGATGGACCACAATGTCAGTATCCAACCCGGGCATGTCTTCGTAGGACCAGGCAAAGATCTCCATATAATCATGCAGCATTTGAGTCAACCGTTGCTTCACGCTGAGCTCTAGGTTGGCACCAATTTTTACCTCTTTCCTGTCTGCCTCAGTACCCAAGTTTATTGTTTCCACTGGCTCTTCATGGGGTTGAATTACCCTTTCCTCTTGAAGTAACAGTCTTGCAAGCTCGCCAGGTACTTCGCAATCATCTTCACCTTCGTCTTCGGCTAAGTTGATCGGATTTTCGAAGTCATAACTGGCAGTAGCAGAGTCGTTACCAGTGAGATCCGGAGTGGATTGAAACCTGTATGAGTGAGTGTGTGTAAATACAGCTGTTTTGCAATATGTAAAGAAAGGAAAGAAAAGGAGCGCAAAATTTGAAATGTGAAAAACGTCCAATGCTTTTATTTATGATATATGACAGTGACAAACAAAAGCCCTCATAAATAAGACCAAGGTGCCCCGGGTAAGACACCGGGCCATACAGTTTCAAGTTATTGTTTATTACAAATCCAAAACAAAGAAGTTCATTACTGGGGAACAAAAGTTATGGGTGTAAAGTCCTTAGCAGTCCAATTGGTCAATCCACCCTCAGTCGTCGGGTAGATCCAGCTATCGAACTCTAACTCCTCCACTTCGTCTTCCTCTCCAACAGCATTCACTCCTGAGTAGGTGATGAGCACAGGAGGTCTTCCAATTCTCGCCTTGCGCACTGCCTTCTGAGCTTCTGTGGTGAAACCCAGCCCAAACTTGTTAGTCTTAGGAGTAAGATCAGGGAGCTTGCCCCAGTTTGCACATTCACCTTTTTCGATCACAGCCCGGGCGTCCTTTAAGGAGGCCATCTTTAAAGGAGGAACCTCTTCAACCACTGCTTCTGCTGCTGGCAAAGTTTGTGGCACCTCCTCAAAATGTTGAAAGGGGGTTTCAATGAACTCCCCATCCATTTCCACGTACCTGAAGGAGTTGAGGTGGCTGACCATGTATTCCTCTTCCCCTTGCACTGTTACAATCTTCCCCCTGACCGGGTATTTGAGCTTCTGATGCAACGTGGAGGTCACAGCTCCAGCCTTGTGGATCCACGGGCGACCCAGCAAACAAGAATAGGACGGACGGATGTCCATCACATAGAATTTCGAATCAAATACCTGTGACCCAACCCTGATTGGGATGTCCACCTCACCATGTACCATTCTTTTGGACCCGTCAAAGGCCCGGACAACAATGTTACTTGGTTTGAGCTCTAAACCCTCACAGTCCAGCCTATCTAGAGCCTTCTTGGGCAGCACGTTTAATGAAGAACCTGTGTCAACCAGCACGTGAGCAAGAGTAGTGCCCCTGCATTCAATGGAGACATGCAGGGCATCATTATGGTTCTTCCCTTTCGCTGTCAGATCGGCATCAGAGAAACCCAGGCCATTATCAGCGGTTAGGTTGGCCACACAGTCAGTGAACTGATCAGCAGACGTCTCTTGGGGTACGTGGGCTGTCTTTAAGAAAGCAATCAGAGCCTTGGCATGGGCCTCTGAACACAGCAGCAGTGACAACATGGAGATTTTGGAGGGGGTGTGCCCCAGCTGTTCGACAATGTTGAAATCACTTTTCTTTATTATCTTGAGGATTTCTTCCATTTCCTGCCTGGAAGCCTCAACAATGGTCTTCGGTGCCTCCGTCCGGGCAGGCACATCAGCAGCAATCCCTTTGTCCCGAGTATCAGATGACTCGGCAGCAGGGGTGGATACTTGGTCAGGGGGAGAAACAGGCACACTGGCAGGTGTGAAGACCAAAGGCCTATGAATTACCGGAGGAGCAATGTCTGGCAAGAACAGTCTTCCACTACGAGTGACCTTAGCAGGCCCAGTGATGTTGGAGACACCAGCATCAATGTTGAACTCTTGTTTCACACCCAGAACGTAAACATCTGCCCCATAGTGCCATGGGACAGCCTTATCAGACTTGTAGGGGATGGGCCCTGGAACAGTGATGGTGACGGGAGCAATCTTGTGAACCGGCAAAATTTGGACAGGCTTCTTTGAAGGAGCCTTGGAAGGGTTGTTGAAGATGGTAACAATCGACACTTCTTCAACAGGAGCAGCAGGAACAATAGTCTTTCTAAACAAAATCTCTCTACTATCCATCAGGTTTTGGACGCCTGACTTCAGCAGAGAACAACCAGCAGGGGAAGCAACACATAGAGGGCAACCTTCGCTACATCCCGGAAATAAACCGGCTAGCAACAGGTTCCTCTTGATCGTCAGCAGCGGAGTAGCAACATCATCCACCGAAGCTACATACACATCCTCCTCAACAGCATTCACTCCATGCTGGGGCATGGGAGCGGTTACAACATTCGGCCTCTCGGGCGCCTCAAACTGTATCTCCTTTGCATCGATAAGGTCCTGAACCTTATTCTTTAGGGCCCAACAGTCATCTGTGCTATGCCCCGGGCTATCAGAATGATAAGCACAACGAGCATTCAGATTGTACTTAGGAGATGTAGTATTGGGAAACTTCGGAGCTTCCCTGACAGTCACTAAATTGGTGGATAACAACTGTGGTAGGATCTGTGATAAGGTCATGCTCAAGCGGGTAAACTCTCTCCGGGGTCTTTCAGCCCTTTGAGGATTGGTCGGCCGGGGAGCGGCAGCAGGCTTGGCAATCATTACCGCACTGACAGATTGGCGGCGTTCAGGTCGCTCTGGTCTCCGGGAGCTATATACAGCACTAGCCTCCTTTTTGAAGGGTTTCTTTTCAGCACTGGAGGAGGCAACCTTCTGTATCTTCCCCGATTTTATACCGGCCTCGATCCTTTCACCAGTCAGGATCAGATCAGTAAACCCAGCAGAGGAATTACCAATGAGATGATTGAAAAATGGACCAGATAGGGTCCCCAAAAACATATCCACCAGCTCCCGGTCTGTCAACGGTGGCTGCACCCTGCCAGCCAGATCCCTCCATTTCTGGGCGTACTCCTTAAAACCTTCACCCGACCCTAGCGACATACCCTGGAGCTGGGTACGTGTAGGAGCGAGGTCGGAATTATATTGACACTGCTTGTAAAAAGCAGTGGCCAGATCCTCCCAGTTACGAATGTTGATTCCATCCAGTTGATAGAACCATTCGAGGTGAGTCCCTGAAAGACTCTCCTGGAAGAAGTGGATCCAAAGGTTCCTGTCTGCTGTGTAAGGCTGGATCTTCCTTACATAAGAACGGAGGTGCATCTTGGGACAGGAAGCCCCGTCATACTTTACAAAGGCAGGTGCCTTGAACTTGTGTGGAATCACCACCCCAGTAGATAACCCCAAGTCTCCGAAATCCAGTCCAGGCACACGCTGAATTTCCATAGCTTTTAATCTGTCCTCCAGCTGCTTGTACCGGTCTTCAGCAGGAGGGTATTGTTCGTCGTTGAAGTCTGTTTCAGTATCAGAGCCCACAGGAGTAGGGACCTCCCTTTCTTGATGACTACCTTCCCCCACAGATGGAGTAGTCCTCTCAGCCTCAACCTGTAAGGTGTTCCCGAGTCTGCGCCCAGTGTTAAATAGCACAGTCCTCCTCTTCTTCTTATTCTTCTTCAGAAGCATGGTCTTCAACTCTTGTTGACCCTGAGCCAAACCCTTGATCAGTTCCTGAAATTGGGCGTTCTGCGCCTGAAGAGCCTTGATAGATGCCTCAGTTGATGATTCAGGGTTCATGATGCTGAAATAAACAGCGAAGAACAGTCAGCAGCCTGAAAAGAAGAGTACCTGTGATGCATATGATGAATGATATGTGTTTATGCAATGCATTCAAGAGTTCGAAAATTCAAATTTGTTGTAGACAAAAAGGAACACACGTTATTATTAAGAAAATAATTGTTCAGTACATTAAAGCCTCATGGGCAAGCATTACAAGACAGATCAATCCCGAAAGACACTACGCATCCTCTTCGGAGCAATATAGGTATTGAGATTTCTTTCCTCGTGCAGTAAGCGGGTGAGCTCCAGGACCTTTTTCTCACTGGCATGTAGATTAGTTTCCAGAGAATTCCGTTCTTCCTTAAGAAGGATCCAACTCTTCTGCATCTCTTCCCAGGACGTGGGCATGTCAGGATGTTGAATGGTGCAGGACACCTCTCCTTCCAAGTCTGGCTCTTTGATCACGGGGAGAACATGAGGATAGGGCATCACCAGCTTCTGGGAGCGGGCTCGTACCCATTTGAGATAAGGCTCCAATGGGATGGAGTTCCTGTGTCCCAGGGTCTTGCTGTCTATTTTGCTGGGCATCCTCCAAGCTTTGATAAATTTCTGGCGAAGTCCTTGAGTATCATTGTCGAAGTCAAAAACTATGTCAGGAATTAACATGTCATGAGGGCCATCTTTCCGAGCATAACCAAACTGTCTCCAAGCCAGGCACAGGTTGTAAGTAATACCTCCTCTGATTCCAAGCAAAGGAACATTAGGGTACTCCCCACAACGATCAATGATAGTGACATCCTCTCTGGACCGAGAACACCAATGTATATCTGCATGTGTAAGAGTCATCAACCGTTGTGACCACCTCAAACCTCGCTCGTTCTTCAAAACTGATTGTGGAAGGTGCGAAATAAACCACCTTCCCAGGAGAGGAGTGCAACACATAAGGACACCTCTTTTTCTCATGGTTCGAGTGTAACATGAGTGAAGGATGTCCCCCAGCAACGTAGGTATAGGATTCCTGGACATGAAGATCTTGACAGCACTGATATCTATAAGCTGATCTGGTTTAGGGAACAACACCAACCCATAGACAAGGAGGGCTACAATCTCTTCAAAGGCTTGTAGGTCAAGGGAATTCCAACACTCTTGGGGCCTTCTCAAACAGAAACTTTGCCAAGAATCCTTTGATACCATTTCTGGCTTCCCAATGCCCCTTGATGTCAGATGGTTGTAGGCATAATGCTTTAGCTACTTCTTCAAGTTTTGGTTCCCTTTCCGTACCGTTGTAGGGTAGTTGATTGAGAATGGGAATCTTCAGAAGCTGGGAAAACTCTTCTAGGGTAGGCACCAGCTGATAGTCCGGGAAAGTAAAACAGTGATGCAGAGGGTCAAAGAATTGGAAAAGGACCTTTACCATTTCTTCCTCAATATTGGTATTGACCAGGCTGATGAGTCTACCATGCCTTTCACTGAATGACGAGTTCTCGGGAATCCTGGATGTAAGCTCCTTAAGCTGAAGAGGGACCCTTATGAGGTTGATCTGAATTGTCTTTCTGCGGATAGTTTCCATGTCCTACAAAACAAGAACAAAGATGAAGATTCGAACCCCTGAAATGATTAGTGGATGCATATGATGCTGTATGATGTCATGATGCTATGGTTAGACACACCACAAATATTTACAAAGGCAAACATGTAAGGCACACAAGTCACACAAGACAAGCCCTTAGAGTTTAGGCCAGCATGGGGTCTGGGTATTACCCTCTTGAAGTTGGTGGGCTCAAACCTGTCCTATCAAAGTAACCGGGTTCTAAGGATCTCAATATCATTGGATTGCTTTCATTGTTCATCGTTTCGATTTAGCCACTGACTGGCGATCAAAATATCCCAAGAAAACAACCCTCAATTGAGTGTAGTATCGAGTATCAACCGACTTCGGAGTACACCAAAGTAGTCATCTCACTACCCTAAAGAGGCCAAGATGGTTCAATTAAGGTTCCTAAGGTCTGTTGATGCTTCGCGACACTACATGGAGGCCCCGTACTCTCCTTGATTGACTCAAGGGTTACCGGTACACACCAAAGTGCCACATCAACGTAGCAGACTGCTTCAACCATGTCGGTATACCCCGCACAGTTCCCTCACAGCCTTGTTGCTACTTTCTAAGAAGGTATCCCCAGATCCGGGTTAGGATCTATAGAACTCCCAAGACAATACCCATAATTTAAAGCAAACAAGTCAAAGCAATTGAAAACACAGTGATCTTAATCCTAAGGTACACCTCACTTTAAAGATCTATCCCCAGCAGAGTCGCCAGTTCTGTGATCGGTGGATCTGGAACTGACTGTTTTAAGCTGGTTTCGCGAAATGTCGCGGTAAGCAAGAGTCGCCACCGTCTTTTATTTTCTCCAAATGGAAAGGACAAAAGCACAGAAAAATTCCTTTAAAGAGATTGCTCTCGGTTCGGGAGGTAGGTTATAGAAAGGGAAGGTGTTAGCACCCTTTCTATCCATGGTTATCCATGGGCTCTTAGATACTTGCTCATTGTGTTTTCAAAATGTTTGCTTTTCAGAGTGTGAGTGGGTTTGAAAAAAAAAGTTTCTTTGAAAGTTTCAGATTGACTCTTGTATCAGTCCTCAAGAGTGTTTAAAAAGTTTGTTTTGAAAGCTTTTTGAAAAGTGTAAGGTGTGAAAAGTATTTTGATTTGTCTTTGAAAAGAGCAAGTACCCATGAGAATCTACCTACCCTAAGGAATTCGTCTGTGTAAATGTCCTTAAAGTAGTGCCATCCCATCATTGAGAGGTAGGTAGCACCACCGTTGGAGTTGTTCGGGTCAATTCGATTTTAGAGACATGGTGATCACCAGAGCAATAGGAAGACACCTTAGAAGCTACCCTCATGCCAGGTTCCCGGATCATGAGGACTTACTAAGACATCCTCTACTCGACGATCACCTTTCGAGGGGCAAGGCAACAGTGAAGCGTACCCTAGGGGTGGTGTGTGAATTGTGTGTCATTTTCAGTTTATTGTTTGTCTTGTCATGCATTGGTGATCTACGTTTCGATTTTACTTTTGGGCATTCATTCTTTCATGTTATTGTTTAACAGTTAAAAGTGCGGAAATTTAAAGTGCGGAAAGGATAAAGGTCCTACGCTATTACAAGGGCGCGGGTCTACAACGCCAAATTAATCCAGACCCGATTTAAAATAAATTGCAGAAAATAAATGCCTAATTAACTATTACAGGGCTTTGGAGCAAGTACATTATATTTACAACAGAAATAAATAAAACGCGCGAAAAAAAGGAAAATATGATCGAATGCGAGGGCGTTGGACCCTTTAAGGAATTAAAATAAAATTAATAGAATAATTAAATTAAATAAAAGAAAGAATTTGTTTTTTATGTTTTTTTGTATTTATGACATTAAATTAATTAAAAGTCAAATGATTAATTCTAATTCTAATTGTTTTTTAATTTATTAAAGAAAATGCATTAAAGTTAAAACCTAGAATTACAACTAAATTAATTATAAAATTTATTTGCAAAATTAATGGTTGATGATAAAATATTTAATTAATTAAAAAAGGGTAAAAAAAATGTTAAAGATCCATTTTTATTATTTTTGGTTTATTGTAAAAAAAAGAATTAAATTATAACCTAAAATTAAATCTAAATTAATTACATACAAATTTATTTATGAAAATACTTAAAATAAAATATTTTATTATTTTTTATCTTTTTCTGATTTTTTTGTGTATTTATATTATTATGAAAATATTGATTTGAAAAAAAATTAAATAGAAATTAAGCAAACAAATAAAAAATAAAAAATAAAAAAAAGATAAGGAATAGCAAACCAAGGGGGTGTAGCCCAAGTAATTCTGGCCCATTTTGGAGGCTTTGTTGACTTTTCCAGGATGCCTGTGGGATCTTTGACTTGGCCTCACCATGTACCTCAGAGCGTGGCCTTTGGATTGGTGGATTTGGACAGGTGGATGGCTGGATAGAGGGACGTACCATGGACCACAACCTTATGCCTGCATATGAACATTAATTGGGAAAAAACAAATGGAAAGGGTGAAGGCCTGGGATCGAACCCAGGTCATTCACTTTACCAACAACTTCGTTTGCCATCTGATCCAAACAACGCGCTTGTATATTAAACATAAAACAATTAATATAAAATGAAAACACGCATATACAATGTTTTAGCGCGAAATTTAAAAAGAACCAATCCAACAACGCCACGAGGTCATCTTCTTCATGAGACTTCATTTTCCTGAAACATAGACAACATAGGCAACGGTTTTTGATGTGCTCTCTTAGGCCAGTTTTGGAAAAATAGCGATTAGCTATTAGGTGCTCATAAATTGGGCGCGAATATGGATTCTTCTTCGTCCAAGTGCGCTAGTTCTAATGGTGATACTTAGAGGGTTCAATTTTTCCATATCACGAAACGCCCAATTTCAAGCTTCATGAACCCTAATCTACATCAATGGCATAATAGCATATAGTACACGAAAACATAATTAAGATAAACGGTTAGCTTCAGAACACCTTAATTAGCATGAATCCATTAACAATATGCAATAAAAATGCTTAAAACTTGGAATACGATTATGCAAATAAATAAGAAAAGTAGGACTTCTGTACAGCGTTTCAAGAGGTTATCTTTGATGTTTGTGATTGGGATACGTCCAATGATGCTCAAGGAAGCTAATGGGATAGGTATTATGCCTTGAAACTACCTACAAGTCAATTTTCAGAATTGAGTTTTTTTGTGAAAAAGTGAGTTTTTGTTTCTAGGTTCCTGCGCAGCTTCTTGTCTAATCTTGGTCTGTATCACTTGTACATGTCTTATGCAATGTGTATGAATGAAAATTATGGCCAATAATGCCTTGCATTGATGTTTTGGATTTTCACATAAACCACCATTATCAACTTTCCATTTTGAGTCCATTTTTGAATTCTTGCCTTGTTTACTCCCTTGCACGAATTTTGGTAGGCACATAATGATGTTTCAAGGCTAGTAAAAACCAAATATTCCCTTTTAAATTAATTTTTGAATTTCTTTTGATTTTAAAAGATTTAAAATTAATTAAATCCAATAAAATCAATAAAAATAAAAAAATTAATAAAAAAATATGAAATAAAAGGTGGGACACGTGGGAGGCATGGCCAAGCTAATTCAAGTGGAAAAAGTGGGCCCCTTTTGTCAAAAATGAAATTTCAAGGATAAATGATTTTGGCCATTTCACAAAAATTTCCCAACTTATCCAATGCATATCTTGCTCAATTTTTAAGCTTTGCTCATGTTCTTGGACATTTTGGAAAGGTTTTTGAGTCCTCTAACCAATGCCTTTGGTCCCATGTCATTTTGATTTACCAATCTCAAGTTATGGCCTTTGACTTAAAGTCCCTTTTTGTTGACTTTTGAAAATGACCTATAATGTTGAAATTGATAACTTTTTGTGAGAGCATTTCTTGGACTTGAAGTATGAAGATGAGTTGTAGGAAATGTCTTTATATTCAAAATGAGCTTTGGATGGAATTTTTCTGATAATCCATGTGAAAGTTATGCCCTGGTCAATTTCAGTTGACTTTTTCAGCTGTCCAAAAATAGAAACTTTTGCATCTTGATGATTTTTGAGCCAAGTTTTGAGAATCATGATCAAGCATTTATCAAATGATGTTTGTGGCTTCAAAATAAGATGTTTACCAAAAATTTGAACTTTTGACTGTCAAATGACCATTTTGCCCCTATAGTTGACTGTAGTGCAATTAGGGTTTTTGACTGTGCAATTTTGTGCTGAAAGTCTTGAAACTTGATATGAGGATGCTTGACCATATTTGTAGGCATGTGAGACTTGATTGGGCCTTTGAAAACTTCATTTTCTTGATCAGAAGCAAAACCCTAATCTTGACTGCTTAGGAAGCTCTTGCACTGTGCAACCCTTGGGGAGATTTGAAGCTAGACTTTGCAATCTCTTGAAGAATATGGGAGGGCAAATTTTGGGGTACAACACATGGTTATCCATGGGCTCTTAGTTACTTGTTTTAGATCACTTGTCTTTGCTTTTCAATTGTTTGAAATGGTGCTTTGTGTGTGTGGTTTTGAAAATGTTTTGAAAAAGATGCCTTGTCTAGGCAACCATTGTAACAATTCTTTACTCGAATGTTTTACAAAGGTGTTTGTCTTTTTGAAAAGATGTTTCAATGTTTTTGAAAGTTGTTTTGAAAGTTGTTGTGGAGTGTGTTTTGAAAGTAGGCAAGTGTGTTTTGCAAGTTTGATCAAGTAACTAAGAGTTGACTACCCCTAAATTTACTCAAAGATCTTTCTCATGTTTTAACCCTTTTAACAGTATTGTTCCACCATTGTATTTGGTGGACAACCTTGCGTTAGGATGTTAACGGGACGGGCGCGGGTCATCGTTTAGGCCATGAATGCAATAGTGTCAAGTATCTTTGGCAATTTGCTTGAAGGGACTATGATCATTTTGTTTAGGCAACTTCGAAAGCGTCATCGAGGGACTATAATCATTTGATTGTTTTTGTTTTGTTTTGCCAAAGACACTCAACATGCAACATGGCCCATTTTGGAAGGCAACAAGTAGGATTACCCTAGGGGTGCAAGTGTGAATTGTGTATTGATTTTCATGCATTTTGTCTTGTATTAGGCTATCTAGCGGTTGATTTTGAATCTTCGCATACAAACCCTAATTACTATACAGTATATAGAAAGCGATAAATTGCGGGAATTTAAAGTCTAAACTATTACAAATAAGTATCCGGGAATGGGGGTACACATATTTACAAATGGGGATGAGTCTTATCAGGATAGTAGTGTCCAAATAATATTTACAACCAAATCGAATCGCATTCTCAATGTAAAATATAGCAATGTATAAGGATAAAAGAGAATCAAAAGTATTAGTGAAAGTGTATGTGATTATTTACACATGACGCAAATATTAACCTAATGTGTTATTAAGTATTTTATTTATTTTTATGTTTTTGTTAATTATGTATAAACAAAGGTTTTAGTGAAAAGAAAAGAAAAATGTTTTAAGTTTAAAAAAAAAACTATTGTTTATATATTTTAGTTAATGTTTTATATACAATATTTAAATTAAAAAAAAGGTTTTAATAAAGAAAAAATTGCTAAACTTAATAAACCTAAGATTTATGCCCTTTTAATTGTTCTAAAAGGTATTAATAAAATTTTTACATGAAAAATTAGTATATTAATTAACAATAAAAAGAGAAAGAATTAAGTTTAAAAAAAAGAATTAAGTGATAATAATAAAAAGGTATTGGTTTTCAAAAATATAAAAAAGAGTTAAGAGAATTTAATGGGCTTAGGGGTTATGTATAGCCCAAACAAAAAAACAACAGAATCAAGGAACATGGGGGTGTGCACGCCAGTTTCGTGATTGGGCTTAGCAGGTTAATGGGGCAGAGGCCCATATGCGTGTTACAATTGTTTTAGGGTCCGATTTTGTTTGTTCAGAACTTAGGGTTTGTGTCTTAGAACGAACGGCGCCGCTTCTCATCTTCCTCAACGCCTCTTCATCCTTTCTTGAGCCAAGCTTTCTGAACGAACCTCCGCTCCACCTATGGCCACCAGGCGCCACCTCCATTTCCCCTCTTTCCATGGCTTGCTCAAGGCGATGATTCAAAAGGTAACAAATTTGTTTTATCGCGTTTTTTGGGGTTTTCAGTTTTGCATGTTATTGATTTTCATATTCTGATCTTTTGTTATTTGTTATGTGAAGTGTATAAAAAGTGAGAAGGAATTACTACCTTTGGAGAGGAGACGGAGGAGGACGGGAGGCTTCTTAGGCGGCCGGAGGCGGAGGGAGTATGTGATGCTGTGCTAGCTTTGTGGCCTTCCTGGTACTTTGTATCTTGCTTTTGTTTAATGATGATAGTACAATCTGAAAACGTTTGTATAGCTTCTTCTCCTCTTCTGATTGCCTGCTTTATTTCCAATGCTATGATGATTTTGATTCTGAGTATGATGATGTTATTGTTGAATTTCTGAGATGCTTGCCTTTTGTTGTTCTGATAACTTAATGTTGGTAATTTTGAGATTTGCTTTTCCTCTCTCTTTTGGCTTTGATTCTGAGATGCACCTAGTTCTGAGAATGTTTATGTTGTTGTTGGCCCTATGATGAGGTTGTTCTGAGGGTGGTTGTTGGTTATTTGGATATTGGATTTTTGAACAAAGGTTTGTTAGGGCTAGTGATGTTTTGACAGGCTTTGTATGATACAGGCTTGAAAGGATGGCTGGTAACAGGCTTATTGGCTTGTATCTGGTTTTTAGCAGGTTGATATGCTTGTATGGTTTTGACAGAGTTGGTTTATTATACAGGCAGGCCTGTGGTATATGCAGGTTTGGAGTTTTGAGTTGGTTCAGGCTTATGGTAGTTTGAAACAGGCTGGAGATTTATCAGTTTGCTTGTTTGTTTCTGTTATGTGTTCTAGGCAGGATGTTACAGTTTGGAGGCAAGCTTAAGCAGGCTTGAAGGGCTTGTGTTATGCAGGTTTGAAAGGCTTGTGTTTTTAGGGGACAGGCCTGGGAGTTACAAGCTTATTGGCTTGTGTTTGCTTCTTGAAAGGCTTGTGTTTTGTTTACAATTTGTAGCCTATATTTTTCTATGTGTTTCTGCCTCTTCTTACGGTGTTCTGATTCTGTTTGTTTTATATCTCTTAAGCCTGCCTCAAAAAAACTGTAAGCCTCCTACTTTTTACTCTCTTTTCTCTCTCTCTCTCTCTCTCTCTTAAAGCATATTATATTGCTTAAAGGTACTCTTTTCTGAAAAAAGTGTTTGGCTGGGAAATGATGATAAATTTGAAATATGTTGCTTGCATTTTGTCTTTCCTCTGCATATCTTCTTTCTTCAGATTTTCTGCATTTTGTGTACTTGTTGACAGCTTTATGACAGTTCTTGAACTTCTGACTTAGTTGGCCATTTTGACTTAGTTTGGTTTGCCTTGTTTGATAGTGCAATTCAGTTTGGATTTTTGCAGCTTGGTTGGCATTTTTGTTGACACTTTGCAATTTGAAATTATGCAGCCTTGTACATTTTGTTTAATATGCTGCCTTGTATTAATTCAAATGCTTGCAAACTATATTTTATTTCCCTCTTTGTGAACCAAGAGTCTTCTTGTGATTTGCAGAGAGGGCGAACAAACTGATTCCGGCCAACACTTTTAATGATGAGTTTTTATTATTAACTGTCTGAAAATGCCCTTTTTTAATTCATCTGCATTTGACTTCTTTCTTTTTTTGTCTTTGCAGATAAATATCAGTTGAGCAATGGGGAGCAGCAGTAGCAGATGAAGATTTCAAGACACTTAGGATACAGTTTTATTTTATTTTAATCATTTGTAATAAACATTATTATAAATACTGTAAAAATTACTTGTATTTAAATAACACTTGTACCAATAATTAAAAATAAATAAAAGTCTTTTTGTCAGATATCTCTTTTAATTCTTCTGCATTTATTTATTTAATTACTTAAATTTCTTGAATTATAATAATTGGAAATTATCCAATAATTTTAACTTAGAAATTATAAATAATCAATAAACGTCCGGCGTTCCGAATAAACAAAGGCAATGCACAGTTAAACAAACAAACGTCCATATATCCTTTATCTCACTGATCAAACTCAAACTTCAAACTTTCAATCAGGAGCCTCAACCCATGTCCCAGAGTTAATTGAAAAGAACTGTAGAATTAATTCCTTCTGAGAATGCGCGCGCAAACCCTAATTCTTGATTTATTGTCAAAGAAGCGTCCGCCTGATCAAACCCTGAGCCAAACTCAACCAAATTAATAAAAACCCTGATAATCTGTTTGACTTGATTCAAAAGTCAATGGAAACCCTAATTTTGTCTGACTGATGAGAAAAGTCTGTTTGACTGATTCTTAAGCCAATCTGAAAAATCAGGAAAAGCCCGAAGCTGTGATTTCTTGTGGAAAAGAGGAGGGCAAATTTTGGGGTACAACAGTTGCCCCTGTTCAATCTTCTTGAACCTGAAGAGTTAGATTGGCAAGCTTGCCGTTCGCGACTCGAAGGTAAAAGGAGATTGGACACTAGAGTGCCCAAAAAATTTGCACTCGTCAAAGTGTAGTTTGAGGGAATGGGCTTAAAGATGCCATTTGATGATGGGCTTAAAGATGCCATCTGGAGATGTGACAGGGAGATGGGCTTAGAGATGCCATCTGGAAATTGCTGGTAGGAGGATGGGCTTAGAGATGCCATCTGGAAATGTTTGTTGAACTGTATGTCATTGGTGAGTGGGTGAGTATCAGAAAGGTATCCATGTTTTGGAACATCTCTGAACTGGGGGTCTGAATAAGCAATAGATTGACATCCATGTTTGGAATCACCCGTAAACTGTTTTCAGAAGTTGAAGAATCTGAACAAGCGATAGGTTAACATCCGTGTCTGGAGAACCCATAAACTGTTTTCAGAAGTCTTGAAATTGAATAAGCAATAGATCAACATCCATGTTGGGAAGCGTCCGTAAACTGTTTTCAAAAGTTGAGTCTGAACAAGCGATAGATTAACATCCGTGTTTGGAGAATCCGTAAACTGTTTTCAGAAGTTGAAGAATCTGAACAAGCGATAGATTAACATCCGTGTCTGGAGAACCTGTAAACTGTTTTCAGAAGTCTTGAAGTTGAATAAATAATAGATCAACATCCATGTTGGGAAGCGTCCGTAAACTGTTTTCAAAAGTTGAGTCTGAACAAGCGATAGATTAACATCCGTGTTTGGAGAATCCGTAAACTGTTTTCAGAAGTTGAAGAATCTGAACAAGCGATAGATTAACATCCGTGTCTGGAGAACCCGTAAACTGTTTTCAGAAGTCTTGAAGTTGAATAAGCAATAGATCAACATCCATGTTGGGAAGCGTCCGTAAACTGTTTTCAAAAGTTGAGTCTGAACAAGCGATAGATTAACATCCGTGTTTGGAGAATCCGTAAACTGTTTCCAGAAGTTGAAGAATCTGAACAAGCGATAGATTAACATCCGTGTCTGGAGAACCCGTAAACTGTTTTCAGAAGTCTTGAAGTTGAATAAGCAATAGATCAACATCCATGTTGGGAAGCATCCGTAAACTGTTTTCAAAAGTTGAGTCTGAACAAGCGATAGATTAACATCCGTGTTTGGAGAATCCGTAAACTGTTTTCAGAAGTTGAAGAATCTGAACAAGTGATAGATTAACATCCGTGTCTGGAGAACCCATAAACTGTTTTCAGAAGTCTTGAAGTGGAGAAGGAACCGGTGTAGGGTTGCCTGATGATGAGTCCGTGTAGAACTGTATCTGAATAATTGTTAACGATAGCCTTTTATTCTTATCCTGAAAGGGACAAAAGGTTAGCTAAACACAAAGTTATGTGGCATGAAATGTATGATGCAATATATGTTATATCAATGTTTATGATATGAATGTAATGAATGCGCATGTAAGCTGATGAGCTGTCTTGCTGAGGATAGATGAATCCTGGATGGCTGGAGATAATAGAATCTTGACTGCTGCCAGGGAAAGTAAATCCTTGACTGCTGCAGGGGATTGTTGGAAATGAGAAGTCCTGGAACCACTGTTGGGGGATCCGGAGCTTGGGTTGTATGCCAATCTACTGGGGATTCCTATCTTGAGGGGATCTTCACTGGAGAATATTTGAATACTCTGTGAGGAAATGAGAATGAGAGTCTTCATTCTGCTTAGGGATTGATAGTTGGAAGTTTTAGTTCCGCTGGGGATTGCAAGAATCTTTTGACTGCTGCAGGTATTGATCTGGGATAAGTATCAGAATGTCGCCAAATTTGGGTCACATCTGAACTATCTCTAGAAGGAAATATGGAATAAGTATCGGAATGTCACCAAATCTGGGTCACATCTGAACTATCTCTAGAAGGAAATCTGGAATAAGTATCGGAATGTCGCCAAATCTGGGTCACATCTGAACTATCTCTAGAAGGGAATCTGGAATAAGTATCGGAATGTCGCCAAATCTGGGTCACATCTGAACTATCTCTAGAAGGGAATCTGGAATAAGTATCGGAATGTCGCCAAATCTGGGTCACATCTGAACTATCTCTAGAAGGGAATCTGGAATAAGTATCGGAATGTCGCCAAATCTGGGTCACATCTGAACTATCTCTAGAAGGGAATCTGGAATAAGTATCGGAATGTCGCCAAATCTGGGTCACATCTGAACTATCTCTAGAAGGGAATCTGGAATAAGTATCAGAATGTCGCCAAATCTGGGTCACATCTGAACTATCTCTAGAAGGAAATCTTGGAAGATGTTGATCTTGATTTTGTTAAGGGTCATAAATTGGGAGTATACCAATCTTTTGAGGTGATGAGAATCTTCATTCTGTTAACGGTCAGAAACTGGGAGCATACCAATCTTCTGAGGTTTTAAGGATGAGAGTCTTCATTCTTGAGAGAAACAGATTTTTAGGAGTTTCAATTGTCCGTTATTCTGTTGGTGGTTGTAACTTCCAGCAGGTGATGAAGGAATTTTGATGACCTTGGTGATTGACATTCGAATGTCCCAAGTGATGATGACGGAGACCTGCCCCAGGTTAATCTGTAATTGAGAGATTTGTTGAAATCTTGACTGGACTGCCCCAGGTTAACTAAACTTTGAAAGATCTGTTGAAACCTTGACTGGACTGCCCCAGGTTAACTGGATAGTGACATTTCATGCCCCCTTGTTGATTGGGGATTTGGAACGGAAGTATCATCCTTTTTGAAGTGATTTTACTCACTGAGAGAGTTTTCGTTCCTCTGAACATTAGCTGTATGAATTTCTTCGCTGTTAAACAAATAACCATGTGCAAACAACGATATTCAAATAATGCAAAGTTTATGCTTGTCTCGAAGTTTTGAAAAATGCATTTTTTAGCAGAAAACTTTTTACAAGACAATTTCAACACAAGATTTAGGGAAAAGCCTTACAGGAGTCAGGATACCTTTTGAACAGTATGCTTTCGAACTAACCCATGCTTCAATTAGGACTTTTGAAGGGTTGTAACGTGGCTTGGTTCACGGTTTAAGAAACAAAGGATAAAGGCTCAAAGTATATTTGTACCCACCCGCTCTTCGTGATGTTCTTCAATCCTAAGCTCAGTTAATTGTGCGTCGAACTCTATTCGAGTTTGGAACGACTCTTTTTGGTGATGGTTCACACAAGTTGAATTTGGAGGGCAGTCATCATCTCCTTTTTCTTTTGCAACATTTTTTCATGTTTTTGAGGATTTATAATGACCTCTTTCTTTTGATTCGTTATCCCTAACTTTTGCCTGACTGTTCCTGTTTTCGAGATTACAGACAGCGGGATGCCCCAACTTTCTTAAGCCTCCTTTATAGGTTTTGGCTTAGTGGGCTTTTCTCTTTTGAGAGATTGACTGCCTATGAGATAAAGAACCATCACTGTCTTTTGGTTCCAAAGGAATGTTTTTGATGTCATTCGTTGTATTACGAACTGAGAGTTTGCGACTTCAATGCACATTTTTTTGAATAAACTGAGAGACTACCCTGCCCCAGGTTTAAATCAAAGGTTTCAATTTGTTTAGAACATAAAACTCCTACTTCTTTGGCTCGAAGGGGTTGACTAGGGATTATCTTCCTTATAACTCCAGTGTTTGGGAATTGAATGAAATGCCTGTACATCATCAGCGAGGTCTGTTCAAAAGCATACTGTATGAGATTATGGCATTGTTTCGTCATCCTCCCTCTAAAGGCTTGCAGCTTTTTATCAAGAGTTAAACATCATAAAGAAAGCATAAGAGTAGTGAAAACGAATGGATGAATTCAAGACAAACATATGCAATGCATTTAATGAAACAAAGTTTGACATTAAAAGATAATTCTTTGAATAACAAAAGAAATTACAACTTTGAAAATTCAAATGAAACAAAGACATTCTCAATGCTTTGGCATAGGAGCAGTGATTATGCTAGAGTCTCCGGAGGGTCAAACTCGATCTCCTTGGCATCGATCATGTCTTGGATCTTGTTCTTCAGAGGCCAACAGTTGTTTGTGTCATGTCCTGGACTGTCAGAGTGGTATGCACACCTTTCACTGGGATGATAGGTAGGAGCAAAAGTATTTGGGTTCTGGAGGGGGGCCCTCAATGTAATCAGATTCATCTTCAACAAGTGTTGCAGTGCTTGAGACAGCGGCATGTTGATGTTGGTGAACTGTCTTTTAGGTGCGACCTCCTTACGCTGATGCCCCTGTATTTGTTGAGCAGGCGTAGGATTAGAGATCAAGATTGCTCCTACATGTTGGTCATGATGACTCTTTTGACCAGTCACTGCATTGGACTCTTTCTTCCTATTGTGGGGAATTTTCTGAGCATCAGAGGGTGTAGCTCCTTGGATCTTTCCATTTTTGATGCCAGCTTCGACCCTTTCGCCGGTCAGTATTAGCTCGGTGAACCCAGCTGAGGAGCTTCCAATTAAGTGATTGAAGAAAGGCCCTGTCAAAGTTCCCATGAAGATGTCAATCAACTCTCTGTCAGTTAAAGGGGGTTGCACCCTACCCGCCAGATCTCTCCACTTTTGAGCGTATCTTTTGAAGCTCTCGTTGGAACCCATGGTCATGTTCTGCAATTACACACAAGTTGGTGCAAGATCAGCATTGTATTGATATTGTTTGTAAAAAGCCATAGCTAAATCTTCCCAGGTGTGGATGCGAGAACTCTCCAATTGATAGAACCACTCGAGTTGAGCCCCTACCAGGATTTCTTGGAAGAAATGGATCCAAAGCTTTGGATCAGTTGTGTATGGTTGAATCTTGTGGACATAAGACTTTAGATGCATCTTAGGGCAAGAAACTCCATCGTACAGGGCCAAGGTAGGGACTTTGAACTTTGGAGGGATGACCAATCCAGAAACTAAACCCATGTCTCATAAATCCAAGCCAGGTATTTATTGAATCTCCATAGCATTGAGGCGATCCTCCAACTGTTTGTACTTTTCATCAGCGGGAGGATATTGTTCTTCGGAGTAGTCAGCTTCATCAATCTCTAAATTGTGGTCTTCTTCAAGACTGGCCCCCATGTTGGATGGAGTTGCAAGGTCAAGGGTTTTAGGTCTTCTTCTCAAGTTCAGGATGCTCGCTGCCTTCTTGGACTTCTTCTTCTTGTCTTTGAGAAGGAGAGCTTTCAGATCCTCTTGCCCTTTACCCATAGCCAGAAGCATTTGTTGGAATTGAGCGTTTTGAGCTTGGAGATCTTTCACCGTTTTCTCCATCTTACTGAAATAAACAGTAGGAGGATAAGGAGACTTGTATAGGAGAAACCTGTTATGCAATGATATGTATGATATATGTATGCAATGTTTTCAAGGATCTCTTGGGGTAAACACAAGAGAATGTTAGAGGTTGAACTTCGATCTTTGATTAGAGAACTTTGCACCGGTGGATGTCTTTCCACGAGAATCAAGCTCACCATGTCAAGTGGGTCATAGCCCCTGATTCAAGTTGTTGCACTTGATCTTTGATGGCGTTTGTTTAGAGGAAAACCTCTTGCCCCTTGGTAGACGTCTGGTTCAACGTGACCCTGCATCAACAGACCCTCGAGATCCTTTAAATGGTTATTGAAAATGCTATGGTATGATGTCATGATGTTATGTACATGTATGTGAAAGCAAGTAAGTGTATATACAAGCAATCATATTCACACAAAGCAAACAAGTTCTTAGGCTTAGGCTTGCATGGGGTTCGTAGGTAAGTACCCTCTTGAAGTTAGTTGGCTCATCCTGTCCTAAAATAGAAACCGGGTTCTAAGGAGCTCAATATCACTGGATTATTTTCTGTGTTCATTGTTTTGGTTTAGCCACTTAACTGGCGACCAAAATATTCCAAGAAAACAATCCTCAATGAGTGTAGTATCGAGTATCTACCAACTTCGGACTGCACCAAAGTCGGTCATCTCACTACCCTTAAAAAGGCTAAGATGGTCAATTAAGGTTCTAAGAGTTCGTTAGTGTTTCATGACACCACTCAGCGGCCCCGTACTCTCCTTGATTGAACTCAAGGGTTACCGATACTCACAAATATGTCACACTAACATAGCTTACTGCTTCAACCATGTCGATATACCCCGCACAGTTCCCTCACAGTTTTATTGCTATTTACCTAAAAAGGTGCCCCCAAATCCGGGTGTAGGCTTTATAGCAAACCCAAACAAGGAACCCAAAAAAGTAAAACAATCAAAACAATCAAAGTAAGTATGTATGGGTGATCTAAAACCCTAAGGTAACCCCACTTTTAAACTATTCCCCAGCAGAGTCGCCAGTTTTGTGATACGGTGGGAGAACTGACTTGAGGTTTTGTGTTTGTATTCGCACTTGTTCGGTTTAGCAAGAGTCGCCACCGACTTTTTATTTTATCCTAAAGAAAAGGTTAAAAAGCACAGGAAAAACCTTTGAGATGTTTTCGTGGGTTCGGGGGGTAGATTATGAAAAGGGAAGGTGCTAGCACCCTTTTCATCCATGGTTATTGTGATCGGTGGATTTAGAACTGACTGTTTAAAGCTGGTTCGCGAAATGTCGTGGAAGCAAGAGTCACCATCGTCTTTTATTTTCTCCAACATGGACAGGACAAAAGCACAACAAAATTCCTTATGAGATAGTTTCTCGATTCGGGAGGTAGATTTATAGAAAGGGAAGGTGTTAGCACCCTTTCTATCCATGGTTATCCATGGGCTCTTAGATACTTGCTCTTATGTTTTCAAAGTGTTTGCTTTTCAAAATGTGTGTGGGTTTGAAAAAGTTTCATTGAAAGATTTCTGAATGACTCTTGTATCAGTCCTCAAGAATGTTTGAAAAATTGTTTTGAAAGCTTTTTGAAAGTGTCGGTGTGAAAAGGTTTTTGTTTGTTTTTTGAAAAGAGCAAGTATCCATGAGTCATCTACCTACCCTAAGGAATTAGGTTGTGTAAATGTCCTTAAGGTAGTGCCATCCCACCATTGAGAGGTAGGTAGCACCACCGTTGGAGGTGTTCGGGTCAATTCGTTTGTAGGGACAGTGTGGTCACCAGAGCAACAATAGGACACCTTAGAAGCTACCCTTATGCCATTGATCCTTTTTAATTCCGAGGCAACCGTTTCGAGGCAACTGGATCATGTCATGGACATAAGGACTTACTAAAACGTCCTATACTCGACGACCACGTTTCGAAGGCAAGGCAATAGTGAGGCGTACCCTAGAAGTGGTGTGTGAATTTGTGTATTGTTTTCAGTTTAGCATTTATCTTGTACATGTATCATGGTGATCTACGCTTATTTTTAATTTAGGCATACATTCTTTCATACAATTTAGAATTTAAGAGTGCGGAAATTTAAATGCAGAAAGATAAATCCTACGCTATTACAAGGCGCGGGTCTATACATCGCCAAAATACAAAGACCCGTTTTTGATAAAGATGCGGAAAGTAAAGACGGAAAGATAAACCTAATTACTATTACATCTGAGAAACAGTTACATAATGATCGAAAGAAATAATGCGTGAAAAGAATTAAAATTAGGACGTCCGAGGGTTTTGACCCTTTGCATGAAATTAAATTAAATTAAAGTCCAATTAATTATTTAATTAAAGAAAAGAAAGTGTTTTAGTGTTTTTTTTGTATTTATGAAAAATAAAGAACAAGAATTAAAAGGAAACCCTAAATCTAGATTATTTTAATTATTAATGAAAAGGTTAAAGTTTAAAACCTAATTTACACCAATTAATTATTTACATATTTGTTTACAAAATAAATTAATAATTAATAATGATAATAATGATGAGAAAATTATTTATTAAAAAAATGATGAAAAGTTAAAAACCCTAATTTCTACATATTTTAATTTATCAAGAAAAAGATTGAAGTTTTAAAACCTAAATTAACTAGTTAATTATTTAACATTTATTTACAAGATAAATTAATAGAAATTAAATATAATTAAACATATTTTAATTTTTTTTGTATCTGATTTGTTTATTGTGAAAATTATTTTTGGTAAATTAAAGAAAATAATTAAAAACAACTAAAAGAATTAAGAAAGAAAATCAAATAAAAATAAAAAAATGTGCAAACCATGGGGGTATTCAGACCCAAAGGGAGGTATGACTTGAGGAATTCTGGCCCATTAGACAAAAAGCCTTGTTTGACTTTCTGGCATCACGTGCGTGTTCATTGACTCCTGAGTACCGTGGTCTGCATTCTTTGGCCATTGGATTGGGTTTCATGGCCATTTGTGTTCTGGCTGTTGGCCATTTGTGTTCTGGCATCAACGTTCCTTAATCTTCTCAGGATGTCTGTCTCGTCATGCATAAGTTGTTCTTTTGGCCATTTGGCTTTTGGCTTTTGGCTTTTGGCCATTTGGCTTTTGGCTTTTGGCTTTTGGCCATTTGGCTTTTGGCCTCAACGTTCCTTAATGAACCTGCATGGGATCCTGTCTAAATCTGGAGTGTTGAATCTCATGAACACATTAAATAAAATCATAAAATGCAAATAAAGCCAATATATGAAGAAATTTAATGTTTAGGCACAATATGGCATGTATGAATGATTATACCCTTTTGATCATGGTGATCAAGCCAGCCTTACCCTTAATGAAGAAGTAGTGAGGTGTTGGTTTGTAATTGTGATGGCTTGTTTGTAGTGAGAGAGGGATTTGTAATAAGGATTTCAAGGTTTTAGGGTTCTTGAAAGAATTTGACATTCTAACAGTGTTGTGGCAAGGTTTTTTCTCTCTTTTTCTCTTCCCTGGTTTGTGTGAAAAGAGGGTGATTATATAATGGAAATTAGGGTAAAGAAAATGGGTTTTGAATGTGCAATTGGGCCTCCAATGTTTACTTGAGTTCGTCACTTTCCAGGCTAAATCGCAGGGACTTAAGTGCAATTTTTCTTGAAATATTTTGAGAAATATGGGAGGGCAAATTTTGGGGTACAACAGTTGCCCCTGTTCAATCTTCTTAGACCTGAGGATGTAGATTGGTTGGCGTGCCTTTCGTAATCTGAAGGTGGAAGATGATTGAACACTAGAGTGCCCAGAAATTTGCACTCACATAGTAGAATGTCAGCAATGTGATGCAGGGAATGGGCTTACAGATGCCATTTGGAGACTGTAGGTATGTGGAGATGGGCTTATAGATGCCATCTGGAAGTATGATAGTACCTTGTCGGGAATGGGCTTATAGACGCCACCTAGGTGTCGATCGCGTAAGAGATTCCTTAGCGAGAACTTGCGTACCTGAGAAAGAAAAATAATTACCTGGCTTGTTACAGGAGTTGATCTTCAAACTCTTTACGTAGATGTGCCCTGGCTGGATACAGGAATCGAATCTTTAAACTCTTCAGACGTGCCCTGGAAGGATACAGGAATCGAGTCCAGAGAATATTAGTCGTCAACAGATACACCCTGGCAAGATACAGGAATCAGATCTTCAAACTCTTCAAACGTGCCCTGGCAAGATACATGAATCGAGTCTGGTAATGTTAGTCGTCAACAGATACACCCTGGCGAGATACAGGAATCGGATCTTCGAACTCTTCAGACGTGCCCTGGCCGGATACAGGAATCGAGTCTGGAATTCAGAAAGGTTGGTGAGTTGTCTCTACTGACAGGTTATTTCTATGGACGGGTGGTCTTTATCGACGGGTGTCTATAACGACGAGTGTCTATAACAACGAGTGTCTATAACGACGAGTGTCTATAACGACGAGTGTCTATAACGACGAGTGTCTATAACGACGAGTGTCTATGATGACGAGTGTCTATAACGACGAGTGTCTATAACGACGAGTGTCTATGACGACGAGTGTCTATAACGACGATTGTCTATGACGACGAGTGTCTATGACAACGAGTGTCTATAACGACGAGTCTCTATGACGACGAGTGTCTATAACGACGAGTGATGATCGCACTAAATCGCACTATGTTTCTGACTCAAATATCACATGTTTTCCTTAGTTTTTATTGTCATTTTCCCGTATTATGTTCCTTTTTCCTTTGTTTTCAGGATTCTTGTCATTTCAGAGCCTTCTGTGAAGAAACGAGCCAAAACGCCAAGAAATTAGGGTTTTTCAAGATATTTTGCACTTATGGCGTTCAGCACCGCGCTGGCTACAGGAAACGCGATGACGTGGCCCACTTTCACCCAGAGATCAACTGCCACGTTCCCATGATGTGGCGGTTCCAGGCGCCGCGCCCGCGGCCACCCTCACCGCGCCCGCGGCCTTCACAAAATGGTTCCCGCTCAAAAGAAGTTAAGGGGCATGCTGGTCCTTACGCACCTCAAAGTTCCTCTATAAATAGCTTTCGATTCTCATTCTTTATTTTCATCCAAGCTTAGTACAATCTTAAGCCATATACTATCAGTTTCTGTAAAGTAATAATCTCTTCACATCGGGGAGTTATTGCGGTGTAGATTGAGTTGTAATCGAGTCTTGGAGCACTTTGGTTGAAGTTCATCATACCGGCCTTACTTTTCCGTAGATTTGTATCAGATTCAAGTCTCCGACCGGAGCAAGGTTCTAATTTATTGCATTTCTTTATTTAATTGCTCTTACCATAGTCTACACGTTTTATAGACTTTAAATGCTCTTACCATAGTCTACACGTTTTATAGACTTTAAATGCTCTTACCATAGTCTACACGTTTTATAGACTTTAAATGCTCTTACCATAGTCTACACGTTTTATAGACTTTAAATGCTCTTACCATAGTCTACACGTTTTATAGACTCGCACTTATTATGTCTGGCTAAACTATAAAGGTTAGGATGTAATGATTGTCATCGTGGTTGTGTTCCAATTATCATGCTAGTGAAAATACTCTGGGGATGTTTTGCTTCTAACTTAAGTCAATTGTGTTTAAATGTTTATTGGGTAAGATCGAAAGCCGTCCAAACTAATGATACGACTTGATTATTATTTAACCAAACAAAAAGAGCGACAGCCGTTGATTGGTTAAATAGGAATCATTGACCTTTTTAGAAAACGATTTTGAAACTATTTTCGGACGCGTTTGTAGGTTTAAAATCTGACTCTTGGTCAAAAGCCAAAAGTCTCTTTAAGTTAATCTTTCTGAGTAAGATCACTTTTCTGTTAAGTCAAAACTATCAATTTCTTAAAAATAGGTTTACCTCTTTAACGCGGAAGGCACCCTTTATATGTGACAATAAAGGAATTTAATTTAAAGAGTAAACTCGGTTCTTAGTAGTCAAAAGCTACAGGTTCCCGTTAAACTGATTCTTTGCTATCAATAGAAAATACTGCCCCATAAGTAGGTTCATCTACGCATGACCGGACCAATATCTGATTACATGATTTACATTCCAACCTGTCTTTTAAACTGTTATTTCCCTCGCATATTTACTTTGTGCACTGCACTCACATCAATATCCTTATTCGCCTTAGATAAGCACCTTAGCAATAGAGTTGATAGATTGACAATTGGTCTCTGTGGTTCGATAATCTTATATATTACTTCGATAGGCTGTACACTTGCAGTACTACATTTAGGCTATACGTTACAGATTAAACCCATCAAGTTTTTGGCGCCGTTGCCGGGGACCAACTTCGTCAAATTTCGTACCCTATTGTTATCCCGTTTAGACTAAGGCTATTCTAGCCGGTAGATGCGTAGAAATCGTAGCACCGGCAACCTAATAGATCCTTTAGTAGAACCTGAACGTTACGCTCGTGCCCGTCTTTTTATTCGCAAGATAAGAAGAGCTATGGCAGAAGATCGTAACCAAAGACCGCTCAAGGAATTCGCCCAACCATCTAACGAGGAACCTAGTTCTAGTATAGTAAACCCTGCTATAACTACCAACAACTTTGAACTAAAGCCCTCGTTACTACAATTAGTACAACAAAACCAATTCGCTGGTCTCGCTACCGAGAACCCGAATCAACATTTAAAGGTATTTATCCAGTTAGCTGACACCCTTAAGGCAAATGGAGCCACGCCCGAAGCTATCCGATTAAGACTATTTCCTTTTTCCCTTAGAGGTAAAGCTCACGACTGGTTAGACGCCCTTCCAACTAACTCAATAACAACTTGGGAAGACCTTAGGAGAGCTTTTCTTGCGAGGTATTTTCCACCAAGCAAGACCGCTGTTCTTAGGAACCTGATCACTTGTTTCACCCAAAACCAAGGCGAATCACTTTTTGATGCCTGGGAGAGATATAAAGAACTTTTAAGAGCCTGTCCGCACCATGGCCTAGAGCAATGGTTAATCATACATACCTTCTATAATGGACTCCATTACAACACAAAGATGTCCATAGACGCTGCCGCTGGCGGAGCGTTGATGAACAAACCTTACCCTGACGCTTGTGCCCTAATAGAGGACATGGCCCAAAACCATGCCCAATGGGGATTAGAACGAGCGACAGTAGAGAAAAAGGAGAGCCATGGAGGAAAGCATGAGGTAAGTTGCATGGACATGATCAATGCCAAGATGGACGCCCTAGCCTTGAGAGTCGAGAACATGTCTCAAAACCCAACCACAGTAGCAGCAATCCAATCGGAGTGCGAACTCTGTGGAGCTCAAGGACATCAAACCGTTGACTGTAACCTTTTGAACGAATCAAGCTCAGACCAAGTTAACTATACTCAAGGAAACCCTTTCTCGAATACCTACAATCCTGGATGGAGGAACCACCCGAATTTCTCTTACAAAAACAACAACCCTATCCAAAATCCCGGACCTTCGAGACCTCAAGGATTCCAAACACAAAAACAAAACCAACCTATGCAAATAGTACCCCCAAGACCAAACCTTAAAGAAACCATAGACACCTTTATTCAAGCTCAAACCCAGCAAAATAAGGAGTTTATGAACCAACATATTCACACGAACGAACTGGTTACTCAACTAGCAACCAAGTTTGACCAGATAATAACCCACACCAAAATGCTTGAGACTCAGATTTCCCAAGTAGCACAAAACACCTCTGTACAAGTTGCACCTGGAGGACAATTCCCTGGACAAACTCAACCAAATCCAAAAGGCCAAGCAAATTCTATCACACTAAGAAGTGGAACCGCTTATGAAGGACCTAGAAATCCTGACTTAAGCACATCAGAAAAACCTATGGAAGATGCTACGCCCAAAGACCAGGTGGAGGAACCAGAGAAACCAGGAAAGCAATCAAAACCAGAAGTAGAGAAAAACACTCAACAACCTTATAAACCACCTATTCCATTCCCACAGAGGCTGAAAAACACCAAAGTAGAAAACCAGTACCAAAAGTTTATTAAGGTAATAGAGAAACTCCATGTTGAGATTCCTTTTACTGAAACTATAACCCAGATACCATCATATGCTAAGTTTCTGAAAGATATTTTGACCAATAAACGACGACTCGATGATCCCAAGCCTTTAGAATGTCATTTTATATCCGAAAATAAACTCGCCAAGAAAGATAAAGACCCTGGAAGTTTTTCTATCCCTTGCATCCTAGGTAACCATATGATAGACAAAGCATTTTTAGACCTAGGAGCAAGTGTAAGTCTGATGCCTCTGGCCGTCTGTAAGAGGTTAAAATTAGGAGAACTTCAACCTACTAAGATGTCCTTACAACTAGCTGATAGATCTGTCAAATATCCCATGGGTATTTTAGAAGACATACCTGTCAAGATTGGTCAGTTGTACATTCCGACCGACTTCGTCGTAATGGATATCAAAGAAGATGAAGACATCCCAATCCTCTTAGGAAGACCCTTCCTATCGACCGCCGGAGCTATAATAGATGTTAAGAAAGGGAAACTGACTTTCGAGGTAGGAGATGAAAAGATTGAGTTCATTTTATCAAAATTTCTAATGGCACCAGTGATAGGAGATGCATGTTATGCCACCGACATCATTGATGAATGTGTAAATGAGCTCGAACAAAACGAATTATTAACCAAATTACCATCAACCCCTATTTTAGAGGATGACGGATTTGAGAGTATCGAACCGTACATTGACGACAACCTTTTCGAATGCTTAGCTCTTACCCATGACCTTATGCCACGTGCTGAGAAAACCACTATAGAACTTAAGGAACTACCCAAGAATCTAAGATATGAGTTTTTGGATGAGGAGATGAATAGACCTGTTATAATTAGCGCCACTCTAAACCAAATAGAAACAAATCAACTATTAGATACCTTGCGAAAATATCCCTCAGCTTTAGGGTATAAAGTTTCAGATTTAAGAGGTATAAGCCCATCCGTATGCATGCATCGGATTATGCTAGAAAAAGATTCGAAACCCTCAAGAGAACATCAAAGAAGAATAAACCCTATCATGAGTGATGTAGTCAAGAAAGAAGTTCTTAAGTTATTAGAGGCTGGTATCATATACCAAATTTCGGACAGTGAATGGGTAAGCCCAGTCCATGTGGTACCCAAGAAAGGAGGTATCACTGTTCTAAAAAATGAGAAAGGTGAAAATATGGCAAAACGAACAGAAGGAGGATGGCGAATGTGTATAGATTACAGAAGGTTGAATAAGGCAACAAGAAAAGACCATTTCCCTCTCCCATTTATAGATCAGATGCTTGAACGTCTAGCAAGACACTCATGTTTCTGCTATCTTGATGGATATTCGGGATTTTTCCAAATCCCTATTCACCCAGAGGACCAAGAAAAAACCACATTTACCTGCCCTTATGGAACATTCGCTTATAGACGAATGCCCTTTGGACTCTGTAATGCACCTGCCACTTTCCAACGTTGTATGATGTCAATTTTCGCAGACTACCTAGATGGAATTATGGAAGTATTTATGGACGATTTTTCAGTGTGTGGGTTTGATTTCAAAAACTGCCTCTCGAACTTGGAGAAAATCTTAAAAAGATGTGTGGAAGTAAACCTTGTGTTGAATTGGGAAAAGAGCCACTTTATGGTAAGTGAAGGGATAGTCTTGGGACACATTATTTCTAAAAGAGGTATAGAAGTCGATAAGGCCAAGATAGAAGTTATAGAAAACTTAAACCCACCTAAGACCGTTAGGGAAATAAGAAGTTTCCTAGGACATGCCGGGTTCTACCGACGTTTCATCAAGAATTTTTCCGCAATAACTAAACCTTTAACTAACTTATTGATGAAAGATGTCGAGTTTGAATTCGACCAAAAATGTCTTGAGGCCTTTGAAGTTTTAAAGCAAGCTCTTATTTCAGCACCTATCATAAGACCACCTGATTGGACACAACCCTTTGAAATCATGTGCGATGCTAGTGATTTCGCTGTAGGGGCTGTACTAGGGCAAAGAAAAGACAAAAAACTGCATGCAATTTACTACGCTAGTAGAACATTAGACGCCGCCCAGCTAAATTATACAACCACAGAAAAAGAATTGCTAGCCGTAGTTTTTGCTATTGATAAATTTCGATCTTATTTGGTGGGAGCAAAAATAATAGTATACACAGATCATGCAGCAATCCGGTACTTGTTAAGTAAGAAAGATGCTAAGCCTAGATTGCTCAGATGGGTACTTTTACTCCAAGAATTTGACTTGGATATTAAGGATAAAAAAGGAGCTGAAAACTTAGTAGCTGATCATCTCTCTAGGTTAGAACACCTTAAGCCTGAACTTATACCTATAGACGATCACTCTACTTATGAAAGATTAATAGCTGGGATAAACTCAACTGAAGAAGAGACTTATGAGGAAATATCAACCATGAACAACATACCATGGTACGCAGATATTGTAAATTATCTAGCCGCTGATATCATACCCCCCGACTTAAGCTACCAACAGAAGAAGAAGTTTTTCAGAGATGTTAAACACTTCTTTTGGGATGAACCCCTCCTATTCAAAAGAGGAATAGATAATATATTCCGACGATGTGTGCCGGAGGAAGAAGTAGGCAATGTCATTAAACATTGTCATGCTTCACCTTATGGTGGACATACAAGCACGTCTAAAACATGCGCCAAAATATTTCAAGCAGGTTTTTATTGGCCTACTGTATGGCGCGATGTCCACACTTACATTACAAAATGTGACCGATGCCAACGCACTGGGAACATCTCAAGACGTGATGAAATGCCTTTAAGAAACATCCAAGAAGTGGAAATATTTGATGTCTGGGGTATAGATTTCATGGGACCTTTTCCTTCCTCAATGGGTAACAAGTATATCCTAGTAGCTGTCGATTATGTCTCAAAGTGGATCGAAGCTGTTGCATCACCCACAAACGATACCAAGGTAGTTATCAAACTGTTTAAGAATATTATTTTCCCTAGGTTTGGAACCCCGAGGTTAGTCATAAGTGATGGAGGATCGCATTTTATATCTAAGATATTTGACAAGCTTCTAAGCAAATACGGAGTAAAACATAGAGTAGCATCACCATATCACCCGCAAACCAGTGGCCAAGTAGAGGTATCGAATAGGGAGATTAAGCAGATCCTAGAAAAAACCGTATCATTATCCAGAAAAGACTGGTCTGGAAAACTTAAAGACGCCTTATGGGCTTATAGAACGGCTTATAAAACCCCTATTGGAACAACTCCTTATCAATTGGTTTATGGAAAGTCCTGTCATTTACCCTTCGAACTAGAACATAAAGCCTATTGGGCCATTAAATCCTTGAATCTAGATTACCTGAAAGCCGGAGAAAAACGTATCCTGGACATTCACAAGCTAGAAGAGCTTCGCTTGAATGCCTATGAGAATGCCATCATATATAAGGAAAGAACCAAAATGTGGCATGATAAAAAAATCATCAAGAAAGATTTCAACATTGGTGATCCTGTTCTCCTATTTAACTCAAGGTTACGACTTTTTCCTGGTAAGCTTCGTTCAAGATGGACAGGTCCATTTGAAGTGTCAAAAGTTCTAAAGTCTGGAGCAGTAGAAATCAAAAACAATTCATGTGCTCCATTTGTGGTAAATGGACAGAGACTGAAGCTCTACAAAGGAGGCGATTTGCCTGTTGACTACTCTAGTCATATTCTTATAGACCCACCAATACCCACATAAAGTAAGATCTAATCGTCAAGCTAAACGACGTTAAACAAGCGCTGCATGGGAGGCAACCCATGGTTTATTCTTTATTTTATTTTATTTTATTTTAGTAATTTATATATTTTATCTGGACTAATTTCTTGTGTTTATATTTTCAGGATGCATCACCCCGATGGTATGGTTGTGATTTTCAGAGATGAAGCGCAAAAGGCCCGATTTGCTACCTTATCTGCTAGACCTATGGTACCCACTAGGTACCCCGATCAGAGCTGCATGGAGGCACTCGGGATTGAGCCAAGTATTCGGTATCTATGCAACCAACTTAGCTGGGATTCTTATGCCGATGATGTCCATAAAACCTACAGGAACCTTACTCTGGAGTTTCTTAGCTCTATGGACTATAATCCACGAGTAGGTGAAGGAGATGAGCGAGGACGCCTGAGTTTCAGATTGTTTGGCACCGAGTATACCCTGACCACCAAAGAATTTGGGGATTTGCTTGGTTTCCAAACTGGACCGACCGCTATAACTGAGTTCCCATTGAGTTGCTACATGGACAGAGACATTGACAAATTTTGGCAGGACATTACTGATAGAGCCAGTCTTGACCCCTCTACCCAGCTGTCCCGGAAGATCCATAACCCGGCCTTCCGATACTTCGAGATGATCCTATGCCACACTTTCTTTGGGAGGAGTTACTGTGACCACTTGGTCACCGCTGAGGAGATCCTTTTCTTATATTGTGCTAGTCAGTCCAGACCTATAGCTAGTGGAGGTTTTCTGATAGAGAGCCTCGAGCAGACTGCTCGATCCGCTGTAGGGCTCATTCATTCCGGAGGGAATGTGACACAGATAGCTTCTGCTTTGGGTTTAGACAGTATGATAGCACAGCTGACCCCATACTGTGGATATACTTTTCTGGATTTAGACTTTTGCATGGATCGTGGATTCATGAGGAGGGCCTCTTTCCACCCATATCGGTACAGATTGCTTATCAATGACCAGACAGTTTACACCTTTACCATGCCAGACCCTCAGATGACTTGTGTTTCCAACTCTGCTAATTGGAACTATTCTGTAGAAGGTTGGGGTGAGGTATCAGAGTACACTCCAGAATACACTCCTGCTTCCGAAGATCTCACTCCAGAATACACTCCTGCTTCTGAAGATCCCACTCAGGACTACACTCCTGCCTCCGAGGACTCCGCTCCAGATCACACATCCCGACCCGAGGTTACACATACTACTGTTCTTACTAATAACCTCAGCTTGCAGGAACCTGATATTCGCACTCTATTGACTGCTATGCGCACTGAGATAACCACCCTCCGCAATGAGGTGGCTGACCTTCATTTGCAGTTGGAAGTGAATGATGTTACCTTCGCTGGTGAGTTAGATGAATTAGCTCACGAGGTGGCAGAGATTCGACGCCAGCTGACTGAGCTGCGTGGCCCAGGCACTCCTGCAGAGCATCCTACCGGTTGGCAATAGATCTTTATTGTTCACAAGATATCTAGTTTCAGTATTATTAGTATTATGTTGATTTCCTTTTCAGACTCATTTTTATTTTTGCATTATCTGTTTCCTGAGTAGTTAATATTTATTTTGATGACCCAATGTCCGTACCTATATCTATATATATATATATATATATATATATATGCATGTGTTTTATTTATTTACTAATGTTTTTGTTTTTCTAGGTCACCATAGTTTTAATATAAAAATAAAATAAATAAACATGTGTATATGTATTCACATACATATATGCACATTTATAAGAAAAATAGGTTTACCTCTTTAACGCGGAAGGCACCCTTTATATGTGACAATAAAGGAATTTAATTTAAAGAGTAAACTCGGTTCTTAGTAGTCAAAAGCTACAGGTTCCCGTTAAACTGATTCTTTGCTATCAATAGAAAATACTGCCCCATAAGTAGGTTCATCTACGCATGACCGGACCAATATCTGATTACATGATTTACATTCCAACCTGTCTTTTAAACTGTTATTTCCCTCGCATATTTACTTTGTGCACTGCACTCACATCAATATCCTTATTCGCCTTAGATAAGCACCTTAGCAATAGAGTTGATAGATTGACAATTGGTCTCTGTGGTTCGATAATCTTATATATTACTTCGATAGGCTGTACACTTGCAGTACTACATTTAGGCTATACGTTACAGATTAAACCCATCAAGTGACTATAACGACGAGTGTCTATAACGACGAGTGTCTATAACGACGAGTGTCTATAACGACGAGTGTCTATAACGACGGGTGTCTATAACGACGAGTTTCTATAACGACGAGTGTCTATAACGATGAGTGTCTATAACGACGAGTGTCTATAACGACGAGTGTCTATAACGATGAGTGTCTATGACGACGAGTGTCTATGACGACGAGTGTCTATGACGACGAGTGTCTATAACGACGAGTGTCTATAACGACGAGTGTCTATAACAACGGGTGTCTATAACGACGGGTGTCTATAACGACGAGTGTCTATAACGACGAGTGTCTATAACGACGAGTGTCTATAACGACGAGTGTCTATAACGACGAGTGTCTATAGCAACGAGTGTCTATAGCGACGAGTTGGATCTGAGAAATCTTTCGGCACTGATTTAACTGGATTTGTATTCTTTGACTGGGTTGGTCTCTTTTGACTGTATTCGTCTACATAGCTAATCTTTTAACTGTATCCTTCCTGAAAGGTAAAGGTCAGTCATATGCAATGCATGATATGGATCAATAATATTTTTCAACACATGAGATTGTATGATATGATGCGTATATGCATGTATCATGATGTATAACAATGTGATGTTTATGAATGTATCTTCGTCTAGGAAAATAAATCCTTGACGGATGCCGGGAAGTCAAATCCTGGGTTGATGTTGAAGAGTGAGATTCTTCGTTTCCGTTGGGGATGATGATTGCAAGAATACCGATAGGAGAAGATGACTCTGTTGGGGAATAAACTTGGCGAATAGATTACTCTGCGGGGAATTACTCTTTGGGAAGAGATACTTCGCTGAGATTTGATGATAACTCCGCTGGGGATTTCGTTGTTGTGCTCTGTTGGAAATGAAGGTATCTTGGTCGCATTCTTCAGCTGAACTTACCTTGGCACTTCGGTGGACAGGGAAACCGGATCATTTTAGACAACTCATTATTGCCCCAGTTTCTGTTGGAGAAGAAGGTACCTGTGAAGGTGTTTGATGACTGCCAATTGACAAATCTTCTTCTGGTAGGCAAGTGACGAGATGACAGGACATAGTCGTACGCTTTGATCCCTAACTTTTTCCTGGACCGCCCTTTCGGGTTTTCAGTCCACCGGGATACCCATTTTTGCCCAAGCCGCCTTTTCAGGTTTTCGACTTGCCGGGTATACAGATTTTTTTCATTTCATCCCTCATTTTTGCCCGAACCCTTTTGGTTCGCCGGGAAGCCCTTATTTTTGCCTAGGTGTGTCAACCTAGCGGGTCTTTGATTACGCGTAGTATTTTTTCCGACTATGTCCATGCTCTCAGGATGTAGGGAGGTGCCCCTGTTATTGTGTTGCCACGCTACCAGAAGATGTTTGGTCATGCAAGATTTGTTGCTGGGAATTCATGTCCAATGCCCCAAGTGGCTCAGGCGGAGGTTTGCCCCTGGCTGTTTGGCATCTTGAGAGATTCCTTGAATCTTGACTGGACTGCCCCAGATGATGGACAATGATCAGGCCATGTCCCTTGATTGGAGGTGCTTTTGTTCATTAGGCATTCGTCGTGCGAATTTCTATGTTGTTCAAACAAAAAGTCATATGCAAACAAAGTTATGTTAAAAATGCAAAGCTTATGTCTGTCTTGAAGTTTTTGAAAAATGCATTTTTCAGTAAAACCAACAAATTTTGTAAAATGTGATGTCAACTCAATATTTTATAGCAAGCCTTAAGGAGTCAGGATACCTTTGGTAACATTAAGCTTTCAAACTAACCCATGCTTCAGCTAGGACTTTTAAGGGTTGTAGCGTGGCCTGGTTCACGGTTTAAGAAACAAAGGATAAAGGCTCAAATTATTTGTACCCACCCGCTCTTCGTGATGTTCTTCAAACCTAAACTCAGCTGATCGTGCGTTAGACCTTGTTTGAGTCTTTGCTATGAAATTCCAGTGATGGTTCGGATGTTGAACGTTTATTTGAATAGGCAGTCATTTTTGTTTGGTTTAGGGTTTGTAAGACCTCTTTCTTTTTCTTTCATTATCCCTGTTTTTTGCCTGAACTGTTTCTTTTTGGAATTACAGTCAGTGGGATGCCCCAGTTTGTAAGTCTCCTTCATAGGTTTTGACTTAATGGGTTTTTATTTTGAGAAGTAATGACTGCCTGTCTGTATGATTGTTCGGAACCATCACTGTCTTTTGTTTTGTAAGGACCTCTTTGGTGCCATTCGTTATGCACTTGGATCAACTGAGAGACTACCCTGCCCCAGGTTATGATTAAGGGTTTTAAATTTCGAAAAGAAAAACTCCTACTTCTTTGGCTCAGAGGGGTTGACGAGGGATTATCTTCCTTATAACTCCAGTGTTTAGGAATTGAAACAATGCCTGTACCTCATCAGCGGGGTCTGTTCAAAAGCATACTGTAAAGATCGTGGTATCGTTTTCGTCATCCTCCCTCAAGAGGCTTAGAATTTTCAATCAAGAGTTGATCATCATAAAAATATGAAAACAGTTTGCATATAGTGAATACGAAATAATTGCTTCAAAACAGACATGTGTAGTGCATTAATGAAATAACAATGTTTAACATGAATAAATGTTTGAACAATCAAAAGAAAATTACAATCTGAACATTCAAATGAACAAAAGTTTCCAATCCTAGCCATGTTTGGGCAGAGGAGCAGTGGTCACATTGGGAGCCTCTGGAGAGCCGAGCTGGACTTCCTTTGCGTCAATCAGATCCTGAACCTTGTTTCTCAAAGTCCAACAGTCATATGTAGCATGCCCCGAGCTGTCAGAATGATAGGCGCAGCGAACGTTGGGGTTATACCTTGAAGGCGTCCTGTTGGGATTCTTTGGAGGGTCCATGAGAGTTACCAACTTGGTTTCCAGCAACTGTGGCAATATCTGTGACAAGGTCATGCCGAGGGGAGTGAATTGCCTTTTGGGTCTCTCTTCCCTTTGCTGATTGTGACGCTGAGGAGCGCCGGCCGGTTTTGCAATAACCACCGCGTTGACGTCTTGGCGGTGTTCGGACCTATTCTGCCCTCTTGAGCCATAGACATCACTAGATTCTCTCTTGGATGGTTTCTTCTCAGTGTTCGAGGAGTCACCATTCTGTATTTTCCCCGACTTGATGCCAGCTTCTATTCTTTCCCCGGTCAAGATCAGATCAGTAAACCCAGCAGCAGAATTCCCAATCAGGTGGTTGAAGAATGGACCAGACAGGGTCCCCAAGAACATGTCGACGAGCTCGTGGTCAGTCAGAGGTGGTTGTACCCTTCCAGCAAGGTCCCTCCATTTTTGAGCATATTCTTTGAAACCTTCACCTGCACCCATAGACATTCCCTGAAGCTGAGTGCGCGTGGGAGCAAGGTCGGCATTGTACTGGTACTGCTTATAGAATGCAGTGGCCAAATCCTCCCAGCTGCGGATGTTAGCTCCATTCAGTTGATAGAACCAGTCGAGTTGAGTTCCCGACAGACTATCCTGAAAAAAGTGAATCCACAAATTCTTGTCAGCCGTGTAGGGCTGGATCCTCCTTGTGTAAGACCTGAGATACAGCTTAGGACAGGAAGCCCCGTCATATTTTGCAAAAGCAGGTGCTTTGAATTTATGTGGGATTACCACCCCTGAAGACAGACCTAGATCTTCGAAGTCCAGGCCGGGCACTTTTTGTATCTCCATGGCACTTAGCCGGTCTTCCAACTGTTTATACCTGTCCTCAGCTGGAGGGTACTGCTCATCATTGTAATCGGTCTCGTTGTCAGAGACCACTGGACTAGGAACCTCCCTTTCTTGGGGACTGTCTTTCCCAACAGATGGGGTAGTCAGCTCAGCTTCATTTGGTGATCCATTCCCAGATTTGCGTCTAGGGTTGAACAACACCGTCCTCTTCTTCTTCTTTTTCAAAAGCAGGGTCTTCAGATCTTGTTGCCCCTGGGCCAAACTCATGATCAACTCTTGGAACTGGGTGTTCTGAGCCTGGACAGCCTTGATGGATTGCTCAGTAGATGATTCAGGATTCATGACGATCGGCTGAAATAAACGGCGAAGAAGGTAAGCAACCTGTAAAAAGGGATACCTGTAATGCAATGATATGTATATGCATGCAATGTTTTCAAGGATCTCGCGGGGTAGACAAGAAAATTGTTAGAATTTGAATCTGGTAGCTTGATTGAAGGAACTTCGTGTTGTTGAGAGTCCTTCTTCAAGAGTCAAGGCTCACCATATCTAGTGGGTCATAGCCCCTGACAACCTCGGCTAGAGGAAAATAAATCCCCTTTGCCCCTTGCTAGCCACTTTGATTCATCATGACCTGCATCACAAGCCCTTGAGATCCTTGAAATGGATTAGTCCTTATGTGGGATGTATGCAATGGTATGATGGTATGCTATGCATGGAGTGATGTAAGTAGGCCCTGTAATGAGTCCCAATTAAGGACTGTAAACAAAACCTGCAAGGGAACTCATGTGTTAAATAACAAGTATGCAAGTAGTCAAGTTTGAAAGCACACAAGTCACACAAAAGAGCCCTTAGATTTTAGGCCAGCATGAAGTTTGGGTATTACCCTCTTGAAGTTGGTGGGCTTAACCTGTCCTATCAGAAGTAACCGGGTTCTAAGGGTCCCAATATCATTGGATTGCTTTCATTGTTCATCGTTTCGATTTAGCCACTGAACTGGCGACCGAAATATTCCAAGAAAACAACCCTCAATTGAGTGTAGTATCGAGTATCAACCAACCTCGGACTGCACCAAAGTCAGTTATCTCACTACCCTAAAGAGGCCAAGATGGTTCAATTAAGGTTCCTAAGGTCAGTTGATGCTTCACGATACCACGCGGAGGCCCCGTACTCTCCTTGACTGAACTCAATGGTTACCGGTACACACCAAAGTGCCACATCAACGTAGCAGACTGCTTCAACCATGTCGGTATACCCCGCACAGTTCCCTCACAGCCTTGTTGCTACTTTCTAAGAAGGTATCCCCCAGATCCGGGTTAGGATCTATAGAACTCCCGAGACAGTCCCACAATAATAAAGCAAACAAGCACAACAATTGAAAACACAAGTGATCTTAGTCCTAAGGTACACCTCACTTTAAAAGTGTCCCCAGCAGAGTCGCCAGTTCTGTGATCGGTGGATTTAGAACTGACTGTTTAAAGCTGGTTCGCGAAATGTCGCGGAAGCAAGAGTCACCACCGTCTTTTATTTTCTCCAACATGGACAGGACAAAAGCACAACAAAATTCCTTATGAGATAGTTTCTCGATTCGGGAGGTAGATTTATAGAAAGGGAAGGTGTTAGCACCCTTTCTATCCATGGTTATCCATGGGCTCTTAGATACTTGCTCTTATGTTTTCAAAGTGTTTGCTTTTCAAAATGTGTGTGGGTTTGAAAAAGTTTCATTGAAAGATTTCTGAATGACTCTTGTATCAGTCCTCAAGAGTGTTTGAAAAATTGTTTTGAAAGCTTTTTGAAAGTGTCGGTGTGAAAAGGTTTTTGTTTGTTTTTTGAAAAGAGCAAGTATCCATGAGTCATCTACCTACCCTAAGGAATTAGGTTGTGTAAATGTCCTTAAGGTAGTGCCATCCCACCATTGAGAGGTAGGTAGCACCACCGTTGGAGGTGTTCGGGTCAATTCGTTTGTAGGGACAGTGTGGTCACCAGAGCAACAGTAGGACACCTTAGAAGCTACCCTTATGCCATTGATCCTTTTTAATTCCGAGGCAACCGTTTCGAGGCAACTGGATCATGTCATGGACATAAGGACTTACTAAAACGTCCTATACTCGACGACCACGTTTCGAAGGCAAGGCAACAGTGAGGCGTACCCTAGAAGTGGTGTGTGAATTTGTGTATTGTTTTCAGTTTAGCATTTATCTTGTACATGTATCATGGTGATCTACGCTTATTTTTAATTTAGGCATACATTCTTTCATACAATTTAGAATTTAAGAGTGCAGAAATTTAAATACGGAAAGATAAATCCTACGCTATTACAAGGCGCGGGTCTATACATCGCCAAAATACAAAGACCCGTTTTTGATAAAGATGCGGAAAGTAAAGACGGAAAGATAAACCTAATTACTATTACATCTGAGAAACAGTTACATAATGATCGAAAGAAATAATGCGTGAAAAGAATTAAAATTAGGACGTCCGAGGGTTTTGACCCTTTGCATGAAATTAAATTAAATTAAAGTCCAATTAATTATTTAATTAAAGAAAAGAAAGTGTTTTAGTGTTTTTTTGTATTTATGAAAAATAAAGAACAAGAATTAAAAGGAAACCCTAAATCTAGATTATTTTAATTATTAATGAAAAGGTTAAAGTTTAAAACCTAATTTACACCAATTAATTATTTACATATTTGTTTACAAAATAAATTAATAATTAATAATGATAATAATGATGAGAAAATTATTTATTAAAAAAATGATGAAAAGTTAAAAACCCTAATTTCTACATATTTTAATTTATCAAGAAAAAGATTGAAGTTTTAAAACCTAAATTAACTAGTTAATTATTTAACATTTATTTACAAAATAAATTAATAGAAATTAAATATAATTAAACATATTTTAATTTTTTTTTATCTGATTTGTTTATTGTGAAAATTATTTTTTGTAAATTAAAGAAAATAATTAAAAACAACTAAAAGAATTAAGAAAGAAAATCAAATAAAAATAAAAAAATGTGCAAACCATGGGGGTATTCAGACCCAAAGGGAGGTATGACTTGAGGAATTCTGGCCCATTAGACAAAAAGCCTTGTTTGACTTTCTGGCATCACGTACGTTTTCATTGACTCCTGAGTACCGTGGTCTGCATTCTTTGGCCATTGGATTGGGTTTCATGGCCATTTGTGTTCTGGCTGTTGGCCATTTGTGTTCTGGCATCAACGTTCCTTAATCTTCTCAGGATGTCTGTCTCGTCATGCATAAGTTGTTCTTTTGGCCATTTGGCTTTTGGCTTTTGGCTTTTGGCCATTTGGCTTTTGGCCTCAACGTTCCTTAATGAACCTGCATGGGATCCTGTCTAAATCTGGAGTGTTGAATCTCATGAACACATTAAATAAAATCATAAAATGCAAATAAAGCCAATATATGAAGAAATTTAATGTTTAGGCACAATATGGCATGTATGAATGATTATACCCTTTTGATCATGGCGATCAAGCCAGCCTTACCCTTACTGAAGAAGTAGTGAGGTGTTGGTTTGTAATTGTGATGGCTTGTTTGTAGTGAGAGAGGGATTTGTAATAAGGATTTCAAGGTTTTAGGGTTCTTGAAAGAATTTGATATTCTAACAGTGTTGTGGCAAGGTTTTTTCTCTCTTTTTCTCTTCCCTGGTTTGTGTGAAAAGAGGGTGATTATATAATGGAAATTAGGGTAAAGAAAATGGGCTTTGAATGTGCAATTGGGCCTCCAATGTTTACTTGAGTTCGTCACTTTCCAGGCTAAATCGCAGGGACTTAAGTGCAATTTTTCTTGAAATATTTTGAGAAATATGGGAGGGCAAATTTTGGGGTACAACAGTTATCCATGGGCTCTTAGGTACTTGTTTTAGATCACTTGCCTTTTCTTTTCAATTGTTTGAAATGGTGCTTTGTGTGTGTGGTTTTGAAAATGTTTTGAAAAAGATGCCTTGTCTAGGCAACCATTGTAACAATTCTTTACTCGAATGTTTTACAAAGGTGTTTGTCTTTTTGAAAAGATGTTTCAATGTTTTTGAAAGTTGTTTTGAAAGTTGTTGTGGAGTGTGTTTTGAAAGTAGGCAAGTGTGTTTTGCAAGTTTGATCAAGTAACTAAGAGTTGTCTACCCCTAAATTTACTCAAAGATCTTTCTCATGTTTTAACCCTTTTAACAGTATTGTTCCACCATTGTATTTGGTGGACAACCTTGCGTTAGGATGTTAACGGGACGGGCGCGGGTCATCGTTTAGGCCATGAATGCAATAGTGTCAAGTATCTTTAGCAATTTGCTTGAAGGGACTATGATCATTTTGTTTAGGCAACTTCGAAAGAGTCATCGAGGGACTATGATCATTTAATTGTTTTTGTTTTGTTTTGCCAAAGACACTCAACATGCAACATGGCCCATTTTGGAAGGCAACAAGCAGGATTACCCTAGGGGTGCAAGTGTGAATTGTGTATTGATTTTCATGCATTTTGTCTTGTATTAGGCTATCTAGCGGTTGATTTTGAATCTTCGCATACAAACCCTAATTACTATACAGTATATAGAAAGCGATAAATTGCGGGAATTTAAAGTGTAAACTATTACAAATAAGTATCTGGGAATCGGGGTACAAATATTTACAAATGGGGATGAGTCTTATCAGGATAGTAGTGTCCAAATAATATTTACAACCAAATCGAATTGCATTCTCAATGTAAAATATAGCAATGTATAAGGATAAAAGAGAATCAAAAGTATTAGTGAAAGTGTATGTGATTATTTACACATGATGCAAATATTAACCTAATGTGTTATTAAGTATTTTATTTATTTTTATGTTTTTGTTAATTATGTATAAACAAAGGTTTTAGTGAAAAGAAAAGAAAAATGTTTTAAGTTTTAAAAAAAAAACTATTGTTTATATATTTTAGTTAATGTTTTATATACAAGATTTAAATTAAACAAAAAGGTTTTAATAAAGAAAAAATTGCTAAACTTAATAAACCTAAGATTTATGCCTTTTTAATTGTTCTAAAAGGTATTAATAAAAATTTTACATGTAAAATTAGTATATTAATTAACAATAAAAAGAGAAAGAATTAAGTTAAAAAAAAGAATTAAGTGATAATAATAAAAAGGTATTGGTTTTCAAAAATATAAAAAAGAGTTAAAAGAATTTAATGGGCTTAGGGGTTATGTATAGCCCAAACAAAAAAACAACAGAATCAAGGAACAGGGGGGTGTGCATGCCAGTTTCGTGATTGGGCTTAGCAGGTTAATGGGGCAGAGGCCCATATGCGTGTTAAAATTGTTTTAGGGTTCGCTTTTGTTTGTGCAGAACTTAGGGTTTGTGTCTTAGAACGAACGACGCCGCTTCTCATCTTCCTCAACGCCTCTTCATCCTTTCTTGAGCCAAGCTTTCTGAACGAACCTCCGCTCCACCTATGGCCACCAGGCGCCACCTCCATTTCCCCTCTTTCCATGGCTTGCTCAAGGCGATGATTCAAAAGGTAACAAATTTGTTTTATCGCGTTTTTTTGGGTTTTCAGTTTTGCATGTTATTGATTTTCATATTCTGATCTTTTGTTATTTGTTATGTGAAGTGTATAAAAAGGGAGAAGGAATTAATACCTTTGGAGAGGAGACGGAGGAGGACGGGAGGCGTCTTAGGCGGCCGGAGGCGGAGGGAGTATGTGATGCTGTTCTAGCTTTGTGGCCTTCCTGGTACTTTGTATCTTGCTTTTGTTTAATGATGATAGTACAATCTGAAAACGTTTGTATAGCTTCTTCTCCTCTTCTGATTGCCTGCTTTATTTCCAATGCTATGATGATTTTGATTCTGAGTATGATGATGTTATTGTTGAATTTCTGAGATGCTTGCTGTTGTACCCCAAAATTTGCCCTCCCATTTCCTCAACATTTTCTCACCACAAGACCCTTGGAGCTCAAGGTCAAGTTAGGGTTTACTCTGCTCAAGACTCCTCCTTGCACTGTTGACCCAAATTAGGGTTTGAGTTTGCACAAAGATGTTTTGACCTAAAATACCTAGGATGGCTTTCATGCTTCATATTGGACTCCCAAGTTTATCCATACCAAGTTTCAAGTCTTGATTCCAAAGTTTGCCCAGTCAATTGGACAGTTGACCTAGAAATCAGTTGTATTGGGGAAAAAGTCAACTGTGGTCAATTGACAGTCAAACCTCTTGAAATTTGACCCTCATCAACATTATGAACTCATATGAACCATTTGGTCAAGTTTGGATCACAATTCCACAAGAAATTTGATCAGATCACCAAAAGGGCAAAATGGTCATTTTTAGGGTTTTGACTGCACAAAGGCAATTTTTGACTGTTTGACCTAACCAATGGCAAACCAAGCTCATATATGGACTCAAGGACTCAATGGCATTGTCTTGACATGTTCAACAAATTCAAAAGATCCCAAATGCACAAGATTGACAGATGAATTTTCCAGTCAACTGAGCCAAATTTGACTGTATACTGAAAAGTCAAACTTTGACTTTTTGGTCAAAATCAAGTGTCAAGATTCATTTTTCATCAAAACATGCCATATTATGAAACTTGTTCATCAAGAAACCCAAAATTGCAAATTAGGGTTTAAAATGAAGAATTTTCATAACTTAGAATTTTTCTAAGTTATGAAAATCCCTAATTTTTTCCCTAACTTTGTCCCATTGTTTCATCAAGATGCATTTGGATTCAAGGAAAACTCAAAACATGAAAGTTGTAGCCCATTGCAAAATATACAACTTTGATTCACAAAGTTTCCTCAAAAGAAGCTTGTAGCTCAAGTTATGATTTTTGGAACAAGGGTGCAAAACATTCTTAACTTAGAAATTTTTTGACCTATTCTAGGCAGGATTTTTGCCTAACTTCATGGCCACTTTTCACATGCTTCCACTTGGAATTTCAATTTTCATTACAAAGATGAATTGTAGTACACATTCCAAGCTTTCCAAAATGTCCAAGAACTCATCAAACAACCTTGTGGTTAGGGAGAATCGAATTTGGCAATATAGGCAAAAGTCACTTTGTTCATGAGCCATTTCCATGTTCATAACTTGTGCATTTTCAAACTCAGCATATGCAAGCTACATTACAGGCCTCTAATCTCATTTACACTCATAAATTTAATGCCAATCCTTTGTGTTTAAGCCTTATCTTGTGTGTTTAACCATTGCATACAAGATTGAGCCATAAATGGAAAAAGCAATATATCCATTTTTGAAAAGTTGAACTTTATGTCAAGATTGCAATCTTTGAAGTACAAGGAAAATCCTTTTGGCACAAGTTCAGGGACATATCACACTGATCAAGACTCAAGTGTGCAACACATTTGAGGGGCCTGCACAAGTCTAGAAACCAAGTTGACAATTTTTGCTTAAGTTAGAAGAAACCTTGCATTTTGTAACACAACTCTCATTGCTGCAAGAACTGGCTTAGATAAACTTGTTAGACACATCCCAAACAACATAACTGAGCTAAGGCACGGCCAAAACACCTTCCAAACCTCACCATTCATCAAAACACCCTCCTACTGCAAAAAACAGAGTCACCTCTGCAGTTGGACTTCCATAACTCAATCCACTCGTGCATTCTTACTAAAACCAGTTCATACACACTCCATACCACATATACAAGCTATCCCAAGCATTGGACACGACCTGTAACACCTCTAACCACTGCATCTTTCATGGGCTGGGCCTGAGATTGCTTTTCTTTTTCACACCACTGCATTTCACATGCACCCCCTGGCCCATTTTGAGTTTTATTTATCATTTTTAATTTTTTCCTTTTGATTTTGGTTCTATATTTTTATTTAAGCATGAAAAAATATTAAAATTATTTTTCTCACATTTTTTGCATTTTATTTGATATTTATTTGGTTTCATTTAAGTTTTGTACATAAATAAACATAAATATACTTTTATTTAAAATAACTAAAAATAATATAAATATATTTATTTTCTGATTTCATTTTATTTTATCTTTTTGAAAACATTTTATAAAAATATACCTTTTTTTGTAAATATTAAATACTTAATTTTTGTACATATTTAATATATTTAATAAATAATATACATACTTATATATTTCTTAGTATATTTAGGTAAAAAACATAAAAAATAATACATTTTTATTTTTATTAATATTTAACTTAAAAATTCATTTTTTGGCAATATACTTTCTTTTTATTTATTTTTGTACATAATTAATAAATATTGCATATATTATATAACAAATACCTTTTATTTATAAAATTAGGGTTTTGCCCTAAATACATAAAAATACCAAAAATTAATTCATTTTATTTTTGTTTATTTGACACATGAAAAATACTTTTTTACATACATATAAAAATCATTTTTTGCATCTTGCATATTTATTTTTATTTTTATTTAATTATTGTACATTAAATACCTTGTATAATTCAATTTGGATGTAATAGTTAGATTTAAATTTCTTGCTAAAATATCCCCATTTGAACATTTGTACCCCCCATCCCATAATTTGTGTTGTAATAATTTAGGACCTTTAAATTCTGCACTTTAAAAGCTTTCTAATATGCCATGATAAAATTAGGGTTTTGTATGCAAATCAAAAACAACAAATAGTTTGACCTAAATTCAAGATAAACAAGCATGAAAATGGACAACACTAATCACACTTGCACCCCTAGGATATTCCACTTGTTTCCTTCAATAATGGGCCATGTTGCATGTTAGGCATCTTTGGCAAAACAAAACAAATTCAAATGATCATAGTCCCTCGATGACGCTTTCGAAAGTTGCCTAAAAATGATCAAGTCCCTAAAGGAAAAATTGCCCAAAGATACTTGGCACCATTGCAATCATGGTCTAAACGATGACCCGCGCCCGTCCCGTTCACATCCTAACACAAGATTGTCCACCAAATACAATGGTGGAACAAAATTGTTAAAAGGGTTAAAACATAACAAAGATCTTTGAGAAATTTAGGGTAGATAGCTCTTGGTTACTTTCCAACTTGCAAAATAAAAACACTTGCCTATTTTTCAAAACCACACATCACAACACACTTTCAAAACAACTTTCAAAAACATTGAAAACTTTTCAAAAGATAGTACACCTTTGTATACATCCCAACATGGATCATTACAAAGGTTGCCACCACAAATGGCCTCTTTTCAAAAACATTTTCAAACCACACACACAAAGCACCATTTCAAACAATTGAAAATCAAGGCAAGTTGATCTTAGCAAGTAGCTAAGAGCCCATGGATAACCATGGATAGAAAGGGTGTTAATACCTTCCCTTTCTATAATCTACTCCCCGAACCCAAGAAAACATCTCAAAGGTTTTTGCTGTGCTTTTTATTTTTAACCTTTCCTTAGGATAAAATAAAAAGTCGGTGGCGACTCTTGCTCAACCGAAACATTTGCGAAAACAAACGCAAAACCTCAAGTTAGTTCTCCCACCGTATCATAGAACTGGCGACTCTGCTGGGGAATTTTTAAAAGTGGAGTAACCTTAGGGCTAAGATCACTCTTGTTTTCAAATTGTTTGCTTTGTTTGCTTTTATATTTGTGGGCTTTTGCATCGGAGTTTCATAGTTCCTAACCCGGATCTGGGGAATACCCTTTTAGGTAGCAAAATTTGTGAGGGACCTGTCCGGCGTAGACCGACATGGGTGAAGCAGTGGCTACGTTGGTGTGACACCTTGGTCTGTACCGATATCCCTTGTGTTGCAACGAGGAGAATATGGGTCTTCTAAGGAGTCATTAAACACCAACCGACCTTAGAACCTTAAATTGACCCAACTTGGTCATAGAACAGTAGCAGTATGCTACACTCATTGAGGCTAAACTCTCGCGATGGTTCTGGCTGCAAGAAAAGATTGCGATGCTGGAGTTATGACCGATTGAGGGTAGCCAATGATATTGAGATCCTCTAGAGCCTGGTTACTTTTGATAGGACATGCTTTAACCAACGAAACTAAAAGAGGGTAATACCTAAACTTCATGCTGGCCTAAACCCTAAGGGTTGTCTTGTGTGACTTGTGTGCCTTATCATGCTTGCCTTTGTGAATACTTGTGGTGTGCTTCATCATAGCCTCATACCATCATACCATTACATGCATCCTGCATAAGGACTGACCCATTTCAAAGACAAGAGGGTTTCATCTTTGCTATGTTTTGTAGGACATCATGATGCCCGTGCGTAGGAATACTATCCGGCTCAACTTTGTTCAACCACCAACTTTGCTCAAGGAATTGGTTGGTAGGATTCCAAACACTACTTCCTTCATCAAGAAGCATGGTTCTCTCCTTGGCTTGATCACTTCAAAGTGGGACCAACAACTGATAAGTGTCCTGACCCAGTTTTATGATCCCCTGTATCATTGCTTCACCTTTCAATACTTCCAGCTGGTCCCTACCCTGGAAGAATTCTATGATTTACTTGGTATCCCTGTTTTGGAACCGACTCCATTCACTGGTTGGGAGAAGACTCTTAGGCCTGAAGAGATTGCTGCACTCCTTCCCTTGACCAAAGAAGAGGTAATGGCTAACTGGGAAACTAGAAGTGGAGTTAAGGGCTTCTTAGTTAAATTTCTGGTTGGCAAAGCTAATAATTTCTGGGATGACTTAGACTTCAAGGCGTACGAAGACATTCTGGATCTTTTAATCTATGGTCTGGTATTGTTTCCCAATCCTGATACCTTTATCAATATCTATGCCATAAGGATCTTCATGTCTCGGAACCCTGTACCCACTCTTTTGGGTGATATCCTGCAACAACTCTATGCTCGTACTGCCCGAAGACGGGGAACTCCATGGTGTTGTGCTCCTTTGTTAGTGAGGTGGTTTATTTCGCACCTTCCTAAGTTCGTGCTGAAGAATGAAGAAGGAAAGGGTTGGGCTCATAGGTTAATGTCTCTCACTGATAATGACATCATTTGGACACTCAGAGGTTTGGATGAGGTAGCTGTTATTGATCGTTGTGGAGAATACCCTAATGTTCCATTGATCGGTACCCAGGGAGGAATCTCTTATAATCCATGTTTAGCTCTCCGTCAGTTTGGAAGAGCCAGAAGAGTAGGGCCTCATGAGATGTTGGTTCCTCACTTCAGTTTTGAATTTCAGGTAGGCAGTGACAAACTGCGCCATGGATTCATTAAGGCTTGGGACAAAATTCATAAAGCTGACCCACATGAGTTGGGACCGAAGACTTCTCTACCCTTGGAACCCTATTGCAGATGGGTCCGCATCCGTGCTCAGAAGTTAGGTATGCCATACAAAGCTGTCAGGCATATCATTCTTGAATCTCCTGATGAAGACGGGGTTTCTCCAACTGTCCTCCCTCCTCAGATACCCACTGATGTTGATACACTAAAGAGATCTTGGGCGCAGCTACAGGAAGAACGGGATTTTTATTGGGAAAAGTTCAACGAACAAGAACGGAATATCCAGAAGCTGACTAAGCAATTGGAGGAAGAGCAGATCCTGAATGACTATATCCGTACTGAGAAGAGGAGACCATGGGAGCACTGATGAGCTTAGGAGATTTCTTTTACAGTTTTTATTTCCTTTTCAGTATTTTCATTCTTGTAATGCCCAAGGGCAAGTTATTGAACAATTTAAAAGTTTGAATCTAATGAAGTGTGTTTCTTTTTGTCTACAAAGTTGAATCCCGATTGTCTTTGAAAACATAAAACATACGCATCTCATTGCATCATATGCATAACATGTACCCTTTTTTCCACATGTTGCTTAATCTTCTTCGCTGTTTATTTGAACAGTCATCATGAATCCTGAATCATCCAATGAGCAAGCTATCAAGGCCCTCCAGGCCCAGAATGCCCAGTTTCAAGAGCTGGTCATGAGCTTAGCCCAAGGTCAACAAGAGTTGAAGACTCTGCTCTTGAAGAAGAAGAAGAAGAGGACTGCGCTGTTCAACACTGGACGCAGGTTTGGGAATACACTACATAATAAGGCTGATCAGGCTACTTCCTCTGCAGAGAAAGACAGTCCCCAAGGGGGGAAGGGCTCCTAGTCCTGCGGTCTCCGACAACGAGACAGATTACAATGACGAACAGTACCCTCCTACTGCAGACAGATACAAGCAACTAGAGGACCGTTTAAGTGCCATGGAGATTCAAAATGTGCCGGGGTTGGATTTCGTAGATTTAGGTTTATCTTCTAGGGTGGTGATCCCACACAAGTTCAAGGCGCCTGCCTTTGCAAAGTACGACAGGGCTTCCTGTCCTAAGCTGCATCTCAGATCATATGTAAGGAAGATCCAACCTTACACTGCAGACAAGAACCTATGGATCCATTTCTTTCAGGATAGCCTTTCGGGGTCTCAACTCGAATGGTTCTATCAGCTGGATGGAGCCAGTATCCGAAACTGGGAAGATTTGGCTACCGCATTTTATAAACAGTATCAGTACAATTCTGACCTCGCTCCTACGTGTACCCAGCTTCAGGGTATGTCACTGGGAACGGGAAAAGGATTCAAGGAGTATGCGCAAAAGTGGAGAGACCTAGCTGGCAGGGTGCAGCCTCCTTTGACTGACCGCGAGCTTGTTGACATGTTCCTAGGGACCCTGTCTGGTCCATTCTTCAAACATCTGATTGGTAATTCTTCTGCTGGGTTTACGGATTTGATCTTGACTGGTGAGAGGATAGAAGCTGGTATCAAGTCAGGGAAGATACAGAAAGGTGCCTCCGCGAGTACTGAGAAGAAGCCTTTCAAGAAAGAAGCCAGTGCTGTTTATGGTCCCCGAAGATAGATTAAACCGGAACGCCGGCAAGCTATCAATGCATTGGTAATTTCAAAGCCTGCTGTTGCTCCTCAGCAATATGATCAAAAAAGGGGTGAGAGGCCCAAAAGGCAGTACACTCGGCTTAGCATGACCCTGTCTCAGATTTTGCCGCAACTACTGTCAACCAATCTGGTAACTGTCAAGGAAGCTCCGAAGGTGGTGAACACAGCTTCTCCAAAGTACAACCCCAATGCTCGTTGCGCTTATCACTCTGATAGCCCCGGGCATACTACGGACGATTGTTGGGCTCTGAGGAATAAGGTTCAAGACCTTATTGATGCTAAAGAAATACAGTTTGAGGCGCCCGAAAGACCCAATGTTATGACTGCTCCCATGCCCCAGCATGGAGTGAATGTTGTGGAAGAAGACCGATATGTAGCCTCCGTGGAAGAGATTGTTACTCCATTATCGACTGTTAAAAGGAATATGTTGCTAGCCGGTTTATTTCCGGGATATGGTGAAGATTGCCTTCTATATGCTGTTTCGCCTTTTGGTTGTCCTTTGCTGAAATCAGGTATCCAAAGCCTGATGGATAGCAAATAAATCTTGTTCGAGAAGATTGTTGTTCCTGCTGTCCCTACCAAAGAAGTTTCTATTGTTACTATTTTCAACAACCCTCCTAAGGCTCCTTCAAAGAAGCCTGTCAAAATCATGTCCACTCAGAAAATTGCTCCCATTATCATCACTGTTCCGGGACCTCTCCCTTATACATCTGACAAAGCTGTCCCATGGCACTATGGGGCAGATGTTTATGTGCTTGGAGTGAAGCAAGAGTTTGATACAAGTACCGATGTCAGTAACATCACCGGGCCTGCCAAAATTACTCGCAGTGGTAGGTTGGTTTCGCCGGTATCGCACCACCAGCTATTCAAAAACCTCTTATCATCACACCCGCAAGTGTGCATGTTTCCCTTCCTAATCAAGTTCCTGTTTCTACCCCTGCTGCCGAGTCCTCTGATGCTCAGGGCAAAGGGATTGCTACTGATTTTCCTGCCCTGACGGAGGCACCGAAGACAACCACTGTTGAAGCCTCCCAACAAGAGATGGAGGAGATCCTCAAAATTATCAAGAAAAGTGATTTCAATGTTGTTGAGCAGCTGGGGCACACCCCATCAAAAATTTCTATGCTATCACTGTTGTTGTGTTCAGAGGCCTATGCCAAGGCCCTGATTTCCTTCCTGAAGACGACCCATGTGCCACAAGAAACGTCTGCTGATCAATTTACTGATTGCATGGCCAACTTGACTGCCGATAATGGTTTGGGCTTCTCTGACGCTGATCTGACCGCCAAAGGGAAAAACCATAATGACGCCCTGCATGTCTCTATTGAATGCAGGGGCACTACTCTTGCCCATGTGTTGGTAGACACTGGTTCTTCATTGAACGTATTACCCAAGAAGGCCCTAGACAGATTGGATTGTGAGGGTCTGGAGCTCAAGCCCAGTAACATTGTTGTCCGAGCCTTTGACGGTTCGAAAAGGATGGTACATGGTGAAGTTGACATTCCAATCAGGGTTGGTTCTCAAGTTTTTGATTCTACTTTCTATGTGATGGACATCCGTCCATCCTACTCTTGTTTGCTGGGTCGTCCATGGATCCACAAGGCTGGAGCTGTGACCTCCACACTACATCAAAAGCTTAAGTACCCGGTCAGAGGGAAAATTGTTACAGTGCAAGGGGAAGAAGAGTATATGGTCAACCACCTTAACTCGTTCCGGTACATAGAAATGGATGGGGAATTCATTGAGACTCCATTCCAACACTTTGAAGAGGTGCCTCAGACATTGGCGTCAGCTGAAACTGTGATTGAAGACCCTCCTTTGAAGATGGCTTCCTTAAAGGATGCCCGGGCTGTGATTGAGAAGGGTGAATGTGCAAACTGGGGCCGACTTCCTGACTTCACTCCAAAGACTGACAAGTTTGGCTTAGGCTTCACTGCAGAGGCTCAGAAGGCTGTTCGTAAGGCAAGGATTGGAAGACCTCCTGTGTTCATCACCAACCCGGGAGTGAATGCTATTGAAGACGACGTGGAGGAATCAAAATTTGACAGCTGGATCTACCCAACAACCGACAGCGGACCAAGCAACTGGACTGCCAAAGACTTTACACCTATTACTTTTGTCACTCAGTAATGAACTCTTTTGTTTTCAATTTGTAACAAACAATATGATGAAACTTTTATGGCTCGGTGTCCTACCCGGGGCACCGTGGCTTCATTTGTGAGCGCTTTTGTATGTCATTTTCATATATCATTAATCAAAACATTGGACGTTTGTTGCATTTCGAAATCTTGCGCTCCTTTTCTTTCTTTATTATATATTGCAAAACAGCTATATTTACACACACTCACTTATACAGGTTCCAATCTACTCTGGATCTCACTGGTAACGACTCTGCTACTGCCAGTTATGACTTCGAAAATCCGATCAACTTAGCCGAAGACGAAGGTGAAGATGATTGTGAAGTGCCTGGTGAACTTGCAAGACTGCTACTCCAGGAAGAGAGGGCCATTCAGCCACATGAAGAGCCAGTGGAAACGGTAAATCTGGGTACTGAGACAGACAGAAAGGAAGTCAAGATTGGTGCCAATTTAGAGCTCAGTGTGAAACAACGGTTAATTCAGATGCTGCATGACTACATGGAAATCTTTGCTTGGTCTTACGAAGACATGCCTGGGTTGGATACCGACATTGTGGTTCATCACCTGCCTACCAAGGAAGACTGCCCTCCAGTAAAACAAAAGGTCTGCCGTATGCGTCCAGAGATGTCCGAGAAAATCAAAGTTGAGGTTATGAAACAATTTGATGCCGGGTTTCTAGCAGTAACTTCTTACCCTCAGTGGATAGCCAACGTGGTTCCAGTGCCGAAAAAGGATGGTAAGGTCCGGATGTGCGTTGATTACAGGGATTTGAACAGGGCGAGCCCTAAGGATGATTTCCCTCTGCCTCATATCGACGTTCTGGTTGACAACACTGCTCAGCATAAATTTTTCTCCTTCATGGATGGCTTCTCTGGTTATAATCAGATCAAGATGGCTCCTGAAGACATGGAGAAGACCACTTTTGTCACTCAGTGGGGCACCTTTTGCTACAAGGTCATGCCTTTTGGGTTGAAAAATGCTGGGGCAACTTACCAACGTGCCATGGTTGCTTTATTTCATGATATGATCCATCACGAGATAGAAGTGTATGTCGATGATATGATTGCAAGGTCCCAAACTGAGGAGGAACACCTTGACCACCTACGGAAGCTGTTCGACCGTCTGAAGTTGTACAAGCTGAGGTTGAACCCGAACAAATGCACCTTTGGGATGAGATCTGGAAAATTGCTAGGCTTCATTGTGAGCGACAAAGGTATTCAAGTGGACCCTGCCAAAGTGAAAGCCATACAAGAGATGCCAACTCCCAAGACAGAGAAAGAAGTCAGAGGCTTTCTAGGACGGTTGAATTACATTGCCCGATTCATCTCACATCTAACTACTACCTGTGAACCAATCTTCAAGCTACTGAAGAAGGATCAAGTAGTACTTTGGAACGATGAATGTCAGGCTGCTTTCGAAAAGATCAAAGAGTATCTCCAAGAACCACCCATTCTTATGCCGCCGGTTGAAGGGAGACCTCTAATACTATACTTGACGGTACTTGACAATTTAATGGGCTCTGTGCTGGGGCAGCATGACGAGTCTGGCCGAAAAGATCACGCTATTTATTACTTGAGCAAAAAGTTTACCGACTGTGAGACCCGGTACTCACTGCTCGAGAAAACTTGCTGCGCTCTGGTATGGGCTGCTCGCCGACTGAGACAGTATATGTTGACTCACACTACTCTGTTGATTTCAAAAATGGACCCAATCAAGTACATATTTGAAAAGCCTGCTCTGTCCGGAAGAATAGCCAGATGGCAAATGATCTTGACAGAATATGACATCCAGTACACGACTCAAAAAGCAATCAAGGGAAGTGTATTGGCAGACCATTTGGCACACCAACCGGTGGACGATTACTAGTCGTTGAACTTTGAATTTCCAGACGAAGATATCATGGTAGTAACTGATTGTGAAGTACCTGGACCGGATGAAGGACCTGAGGAAGGATCCTGATGGTCTATGCACTTTGACAGAGCCTCAAACGCTTTGGGTAAAGGAATCGGCGCTGTGATCATATCCCCTAAAGGCACTCATACTCCACTTACTGCCCGACTATGTTTCAACTGCACCAACAACATGGCAGAGTATGAGACATGTATCATGGGTCTTTAAGCTGCAATTGATTTAAGGGTCAAGTTTCTGAGTGTCTTCGGAGATTCCGCTCTCGTGATCAATCAGGTCAAAGGCGAGTGGGATACGAAACACCCAAACCTTATTCCTTACAAGGAGTATGTGCTGACGTTGCTTCCCCACTTCGAAGAGATAACTTTTGAACACTTCCCAAGAGAGGAGAATCAGTTGGCAGACGCGTTGGCTACAATGTCTTCTATGTTCAAGGTCAAATGGGACAACGAAGCGCCCCAGATCATTATCTGGAAATTGGATGAACCTGCATATTGCTGCGATCTCAAGACCGAAGAGGTAACAGAAAAACCCTGGTATCATGAGGTGAAGAGGTACTTGGAAGCTCAAGAATACCCCGAGGGCGCATCTGTTAATGACAAAAAGTTTCTGAGAAGGTTTGCGGCAAAGTTCTTCCTCAGTAATGACATTCTCTACAAGCGAAACCATGATTCAACTTTGTTGCGTTGTGTGGATAAGACTGAAGCAGAAAAGATTATGGCGGAGCTACATGAAGGTACCTTCGGAACACATTCCAATGGACATACCATGGCAAAGAAAATCCTTCGGGCAGGATATTTCTGGTCCACAATGGAAGCCGACTGTTATCAGCATTCTCAGACGTGTCATAAATTCCAGATCTATGCTGATAAAGTGCACATTCCTCCGGTTCTTCTGAACGTCTTGACATCACCTTGGCCTTTTGCAATGTGGGGCATCGATATGATCGGCGAGATCCGACCGACGGCATCCAACGGGCACCGCTTCATCTTGGTAGCAATTGATTACTTCACAAAATGGGTTGAGGCAGCTTCCTATGCTACCGTAACCAAGAGCGTCGTGGCACGGTTCATTCGGCATAACCTGATCTGTCGATACGGTGTACCTGAGAGGATCATTACGGATAATGGTACTAATCTTAACAACAATATGATCACTGAGCTCTGAGAGCAATTCAAGATACAGCACCACAACTCTTCACCTTACCGACCGAAGATGAATGGGGCTGTAGAAGAAGCAAATAAGAATATCAAGAAGATTGTGCAGAAGATGACAGTGACCTATAAGGATTGGCACGAGATGTTACCATTTGCTCTTCATGGGTACCGCACCTCAGCACAGACGTCAACAGGGGCAACTCCCTTTTCCTTGGTCTACGGCATGGAGGCAGTCTTGCCTATTGAAGTCCAGATACCCTCTCTCCGGATAATGAAGGATGCAGACTTGAGCGAAGATGACTGGATCCAGACTCGGCTTGATCAATTAAATCTAATTGACGAAAAGAGGCTCACTGCTATTTGTCATGGTCAGACGTACCAAAAACGGATGATCAGGGCATTTAACAAGAAGGTCAGACGACAAGAGTATCAAGTCGGAGACCTGGTAATCAAGCGCATCATTCTTCCTCAAAGTGATCCCAGGGGAAAATGGACCCCTACGTACGAAGGGCCATTTGTGGTTAAACATATCTTCTCAGGAGGAGCCATGATTCTAACTACCATGGATGGTGACGACCTTCCTCACCCCGCCAATGCAGACATAGTAAAAAGATACTACGCATGAACTAAGGACCCGCTAGGTTGACACACCTAGGCAAAAATAAGGGCTTCCCGGGGAACCAAAAGGGTTCGGGCAAAAATAAGGGATGAAATGGAAAAAAAATCTGTACACCCAGCAAGTCGAAAACCTGAAAAGGCGGCTTGGGCAAAAATGGGTATCCCGGTGGACTGAAAACCCGAAAGGGTGGTCCAGGCAAAAGTTAGGGATAAAGCGTAACACTATGTCTCATTGGATCACCTTGCATCTAGAATCCGACATCAACTATCGGGTTCAGACTTCGGCATCAATCAATCAGCTTCATCTTCAACTAAGCAGCAAAGTGATGAGACGCTTGAAGGCATAGAGGCGATAGCAGAGTTGGAACCCAGTGGGATTATTTTTCACATAGTTGTTTTGTTTCCTTTTCAAAATTGTATAAACTCTATGTTGTTCGGCGGCGTTCTCTTACTAGGACGTCAGCCTCTTGTACATAAAACGCCTATTTACAGGCAAATTTCAAAATCAATACAAGTTCATATTTCTCAGACAAATTATCCATTGTTTTTTCCTTTTTCTGTTTTGTTTTGCGAAGAACGTCCAATGTTCATTTTTGATATATGCATTTGACATTAATTGCTAATCGTGGTTAGTTGCATGCGAAACAAAGGACTGATTACAGGTGACATCAGAAATAGGGGCAATGTAGAATTGTCCAAGCAGTCTAATTGCTCTGTCTGCCAAGGTACCAAGGTAGGTTCGGCTGAAGAACGTAACCAAGTCACCTCAACTCCCCACAGAGTAAGGCAAGACTCAGCAATACTTTCCCCAAGTAGAGTTGGTTTCCTATCAGCCCTGAAAAGGCACAATTCCCCCAGCAAGCCAACGATACTCTCCTCAAGCAGAGTTAGTCTACTGTCAGCCTTAAGGAAGTTGGGTATCCCCAGAAGATCTCAACATTCCCCAGCGGAGTATAGACATTCCTCAGCAAGCATCCCCGACAGTCTTAATATAAGATTGTTCCCCGGTGGAATCATCCCCAAGTACAACCTAAAGTTTCCCCAGGAGAGTGGAATCCATATCCCCAGTAGGTCTTGGAGCTTATCCCCAGTAGATTCTGGAAGCTTATCCCCTGCAGAGTATGAACTTCCCTCCCCGGTTTCATTCAAAGGTTATTTCCCCACCAGAGTATAACTGGGTTATCCTCAGCTAATTACCACGGAAAGTCCGTCCTCGGCGAAGTTCTTCCTACCCCCAGCAGAGTTCATCAAATTCTCCAACATAACTTATCAGCGGAATCCCCAGCGGAGTTTATCGTTGAAATCCCCAGCGGAGCTCTCATCAAAACCTCAGCGAGGTATCTTCTCCACAGAGTAATTCCCCTCAGAGTAATCTCTCCAACAAGTTTATTCCCCAACGGAGTCATCTTCTCCTACCGGTTTATTCTTGCAACCATTATCCCCAGTGGAAGCAGAGAACTCTACTCTTCAATATAAGCCCAGGATTTGATTCCCCGGCCAGTCGTCAAGGATTTACTTTCCTAGACGAAAATACATTCATAGACATTTCGCATTTCATACATCCTGCTTACATACATGACAGAGTGCATACAACACTACCTCATTTTGAGTATCATGACATCATGCATTTCATACATCATGACATTGCATACAACTAATGTTTTGCCTTTTCAGGGAAAGGTCAATCCAAAGATGATTACTATCAATTATCGCAATTCCAGATTCGATACCTGTATCTAGCCAGGGCACATCTGTGAACAACTGATCGTAGATTCGATACCTGTATCTAGCCAGGGAATATCTGCATGAAGAGTTTAAAGATCAACCCCTGTAACAGGCCAGGAAATTATCTTTCATTCTCAGGTCAGAGGTCGACACCTGTATCCAGCCAGGAAAGCTATCTCTACCAACCTTTCGACCAATTCCAGATTCGATACCTGTATCCAGCCAGGGCATATCTGAAGACGACCAATCCCAGATTCGATACCTATATCCAGCCAGGGCATATCTGTAGACGACAATTCCATATTCGATACCTGTATCCAGCCAGGGCACATCTGTCGACAACATTTTCCAGATTCGATTCCTGTATCTAGCCAGGGCACATCTGTGAGCAACCAATTGTAGATTCGATACATGTATCCAGCCAGGGCATATCTGCATGAAGAGACTGAAGGTCAACACCTGTAACAAGCCAGGAAACATCTTCCTTTCTCAAAGTATGCAAGTTCTCGCTAAGGAATCTCCTACGCGATCAACACTCCCAAATGGCATTTGTAAGCCCATTCCCGACAAGGTTCTGTCACGTCTCCAGATGGCATCTATAAGCCCATCCCCCTATCCACCATCTCTCCAAATGGCATCTATAAGCCCATTCCCGCCATCACATTGTTGATACTCCAACATGCGAGTGCAAATTTCCGGGCACTCTAGTGTCCAATCTCCTTTTACCTTCGAGCCGCGAAAGGCAAACTTGCCAATCTAACTCTCCAGGTCTAAGAAGATTGAACAGGGGCAACTGTTGGACCCCAAAATTTGCCCTCCCATTTCCTCAACATTTTCTCACCACAAGACCCTTGGAGCTCAAGGTCAAGTTAAGGTTTACTCTGCTCAAGACTCCTCCTTGCACTGTTGACCCAAATTAGGGTTTGAGTTTGCACAAAGATGTTTTGACCTAAAATGCCTAGGATGACTTTCATGCTTCATATTGGACTCCCAAGTTTATCCATACCAAGTTTCAAGTCTTGATTCCAAACTTTGCCCAGTCAATTGGACAATTGACCTAGAAATCAGCTGTATTGGGGAAAAAGTCAACTGTGGTCAATTGACAGTCAAACCTCATGAAATTTTACCCTCATCAACATTATGAACTCATATGAACCATTTGGTCAAGTTTGGATCACAATTCCACAAGAAATTTGATCAGATCACCAAAAGGGCAAAATGGTCATTTTTAGGGTTTTGACTGCACAAAGGCAATTTTTGACTGTTTGACCTAACCAATGGCAAACCAAGCTCATATATGGACTCAAGGACTCAATGGCATTGTCTTGACATGTTCAACAAATTCAAAAGATCCCAAATGCACAAGATTGACAGATGAATTTTCCAGTCAACTGAGCCAAATTTGACTGTATACTGAAAAGTCAAACTTTGACTTTTTGGTCAAAATCAAGTGTCAAGATTCATTTTTCATCAAAACATGCCAAATTATGAAACTTGTTCATCAAGAAACCCAAAATTGCAAATTAGGGTTTAAAATGAAGAATTTTCATAACTTAGAATTTTTCTAAGTTATGAAAATCCCTAATTTTTTCCCTAACTTTGTCCCATTTTTTCATCAAGATGCATTTGGATTCAAGGAAAACTCAAAACATGAAAGTTGTAGGCCATTTCAAAATATACAACTTTGATTCAAAAAGTTTCCTCAAAAGAAGCTTGTAGCTCAAGTTATGATTTTTGGAACAAGGGTGCAAAACATTCTTAACTTAGAAAATTTTTGACCTATTCTAGGCAGGATTTTTGCCTAACTTCATGGCCACTTTTCACATGCTTCCACTTGGAATTTCAATTTGCATTACAAAGATGGATTGTATTACACATTCCAAGCTTTCCAAAATGTCCAAGAACTCATCAAACAACCTTGTGGTTAGGGAGAATCGAATTTGGCAATATAGGCAAAAGTCACTTTGTTCATGAGCCATTTCCATGTTCATAACTTGTGCATTTTCAAACTCAGCATATGCAAGCTACATTACAGGCCTCTAATCTCATTTATACTCATAAATTTAATGCCAATCCTTTGTGTTTAAGCCTTATCTTGTGTGTTAAACCATTGTATACAAGATTGAGCCATAAATGGAAAAAGCAATATATCCATTTTTGAAAAGTTGAACTTTATGTCAAGATTGCAATCTTTGAAGTACAAGGAAAATCCTTTTGGCACAAGTTCAGGGACATATCACACTGATCAAGACTCAAGTGTGCAGCACATTTGAGGGGCCTACACAAGTCTAGAAACCAAGTTGACAATTTTTGCTTAAGTTAGAAGAAACCTTGCATTTTGTAACACAACTCTCATTGCTGTAAGAACTGGCTTAGACAAACTTGTTAGACACATCCCAAACAACATAACTGAGCTAAGGCACAACCAAAACACCTTCCAAACCTCACCATTCATCAAAACACCCTCCTACTGCAAAAAACAGAGTCACCTCTGCAGTTGGACTTCCATAACTCAATCCACTCGTGCATTCTTGCTAAAACCAGTTCATACACACTCCATACCACATATACAAGCTATCCCAAGCATTGGACACGACCTGTAACACCTCTAACCAACTTCACCATTTTCACTTTTTCTGTTTTGCAGGTTGATTGCCATAGCTTGATTCACTTGGTTTCAAAGCAAGCTAAAGGTTGGAATATCATCCCTCGACTTCAAGCAAGCTGTACCAACCCTCACCTTGCCTTGAAAGTGCCTCCATTGCCAGACACGATCCAAGCTGAACAGGTAAGTTCATGGACTTCTATCTCTCAATATAGGAAGAGTTAGCTTTAAGTTTATGAATGAAAAATGTTCTACTCATGGCCCTGAAGCTATACATATCCTCACTTTCCATTTATATTGCATATGCTGAGAGAATTTAAGACCTGAACATTGACAAAAACTTAGGTCAAGAATTAGGGATGGAGAAATTCTCTCTTATTTCTGAGAGTTAAGTTAAGTTTTTTATATGTATGGAATCGTGGCTTGATGCTTGACATCTTTCATGTTATAAGTTTGTGCTAAAAGTCCAGGAATCAGGATGTTTGAACCAGGAGGGAAAGGCGCGCGTTTTTTGACATTTTTGTCTGAAGGTTGAAGACAACCTTTCATGGGCTGGGCCTGAGATTGCTTTTTCTTTTCACACCACTGCATTTCACATGCACCCCTGGTCCATTTTGAGTTTTATTTATCATTTTTAATTTTTCCTTTTGATTTTGGTTCTATATTTTTATTTAAGCATGAAAAAATATTAAAATTATTTTTCTCACATTTTTTGCATTTTATTTGATATTTATTTGGTTTCATTTAAGTTTTGTACATAAATAAACATAAATATACTTTTATTTAAAATAACTAAAAATAATATAAATATATTTATTTTCTGATTTCATTTTATTTTATCTTTTTGAAAACATTTTATAAAAATATACCTTTTTTTGTAAATAGTAAATACTTAATTTTTGTACATATTTAATATATTTAATAAATAATATACATACTTATATATTTCTTAGTATATTTAGGTAAAAAACATAAAAAAATAATACATTTTTATTTTTATTAATATTTAACTTAAAAAATCATTTTTTGGCAATATACTTTCTTTTTATTTATTTTTGTACATAATTAATAAATATTGCATATATCATATAACAAATACCTTTTATTTATAAAATTAGGGTTTTGCCCTAAATACATAAAAATACCAAAAATTAATTCATTTTATTTGTTTATTTGACACATGAAAAATACTTTTTTACATACATATAAAAATCATTTTTTGCATCTTGCATATTTATTTTATTTTTATTTAATTATTGTACATTAAATACCTTGTATAATTCAATTTGGATGTAATAGTTAGATTTAAATTTCTTGCTAAAATATCCCCATTTGAACATTTGTACCCCCCATCCCATAATTTGTGTTGTAATAATTTAGGACCTTTAAATTCCGCACTTTAAAAGCTTTCTAACATGCCATGATAGAATTAGGGTTTTGTATGCAAATCAAAAACAACAAATAGTTTGACCTAAATTCAAGATAAACAAGCATGAAAATGGACAACACTAATCACACTTGCACCCCTAGGGTATTCCACTTGTTGCCTTCAATAATGGGCCATGTTGCATGTTAGGCATCTTTGGCAAAACAAAACAAATTCAAATGATCATAGTCCCTCAATGACGCTTTCGAAAGTTGCCTAAAAATGATCAAGTCCCTAAAGGAAAAATTGCCCAAAGATACTTGGCACCATTGCAATCATGGTCTAAACGATGACCCGCGCCCGTCCCGTTCACATCCTAACACAAGATTGTCCACCAAATACAATGGTGGAACAAAATTGTTAAAAGGGTTAAAACATAACAAAGATCTTTGAGAAATTTAGGGTAGATAGCTCTTGGTTACTTGCCAACTTGCAAAATAAAAACACTTGCCTATTTTTCAAAACCACACATCACAACACACTTTCAAAACAACTTTCAAAAACATTGAAAACTTTTCAAAAGATAGTACACCTTTGTATACATCCCAACATGGATCATTACAAAGGTTGCCACCACAAATGGCCTCTTTTCAAAAACATTTTCAAACCACACACACAAAGCACCATTTCAAACAATTGAAAATCAAGGCAAGTTGATCTAAGCAAAAAACTAAGAGCCCATGGATAACCATGGATAGAAAGGGTGCTAATACCTTCCCTTTCTATAATCTACTCCCCGAACCCAAGAAAACATCTCAAAGGTTTTTGCTGTGCTTTTTAACCTTTCCTTAGGATAAAATAAAAAGTCGGTGGCGACTCTTGCTCAACCGAAACATTTGCTAAAACAAACGCAAAACCTTAAGTCAGTTCTCCCACCGTATCACAGAACTGGCGACTCTGCTGGGGAATTTTTAAAAGTGGAGTAACCTTAGGGCTTAGATCACTCTTGTTTTCAAATTGTTTGCTTTGTTTGATTTTATATTTGTGGGCTTTTGCATCGGAGTTTCATAGATCTTAACCCGAATCTGGGGAATACCCTTTTAGGTAGCATAATCTGTGAGGGACCTGTCCGGCGTAGACCGACATGGGTGAAGCAGTGGCTACGTTGGTGTGACACCTTGGTCTGTACCGATATCCCTTGTGTTGCAACGAGGAGAATATGGGTCTTCTAAGGAGTCATTAAACACCAACCGACCTTAGAACCTTAAATTGACCCAACTTGGCCATAGAACAGTAGCAGTATGCTACACTCATTGAGGCTAAACTCTCGCGATGGTTCTGGCCGCAAGAAAAGATTGTGATGCTGGAGTTATGACCGATTGAGGGTAGCCAATGATATTGAGATCCTCTAGAGCCCGGTTACTTTTGATAGGACAGGTTTTAACCAAGGAAACTAAAAGAGGGAATACCTAAACTTCATGCTGGCCTAAACCCTAAGGGTTGTCTTGTGTGACTTGTGTGCCTTATCATGCTTGCCTTTGTGAATACTTGTGGTGTGCTTCATCATAGCATCATACCATCATACCATTACATGCATCCTGCATAAGGACTGGCCCATTTCAAAGACAAGAGGGTTTCATCTTTGCTTTGTTTTGTAGGACATCATGATGCCCGTGCGTAGGAATACTATCCGGCTCAACTTTGTTCAACCACCAACTTTGCTCAAGGAATTGGTTGGTAGGATTCCAAACACTACTTCCTTCATCAAGAAGCATGGTTCTCTCCTTGGCTTGATCACTTCAAAGTGGGACCAACAACTGATAAGTGTCCTGACCCAGTTTTATGATCCCCTGTATCATTGCTTCACCTTTCAAGACTTCCAGCTGGTCCCTACCCTGGAAGAATTCTCTGATTTGCTTGGTATCCCTGTTTTGGAACAGACTCCATTCACTGGTTGGGAGAAGACTCTTAGGCCTGAAGAGATTGCTGCAGTCCTTCCCTTGACCAAAGAAGAGGTAATGGCTAACTGGGAAACTAGAAGTGGAGTTAAGGGCTTCTTAATTAAATTTCTGGTTGGCAAAGTTAATAGTTTCTGGGATGACTTAGACTTCAAGGCGTACGAAGACATTCTGGCTCTTTTAATCTAAGGTCTGGTATTGTTTCCCAATCCTGATACCTTTATCAATATCTATGCCATAAGGATCTTCATGTCTCGGAACCCTGTACCCACTCTTTTGGGTGATATCCTGCAACAACTCTATGCTCGTACTGCCCGAAGACGGGGAACTCCATGGTGTTGTGCTCCTTTGTTAGTGAGGTGGTTTATTTCGCACCTTCCTAAGTTCGTGCTGAAGAATGAAGAAGGAAAGGGTTGGGCTCATAGGTTAATGTCTCTCACTGATAATGACATCATTTGGACACTCAGAGGTTTGGATGAGGTAGCTGTTATTGATCGTTGCGGAGAATACCCTAATGTTCCATTGATCGGTACCCAGGGAGGAATCTCTTATAATCCATGTTTAGCTCTCCGTCAGTTTGGAAGAGCCAGAAGAGTAGGGCCTCATGAGATGTTGGTTCCTCACTTCAGTTTTGAATTTCAGGTAGGCAGTGACAAACTGCACCATGGATTCATTAAGGCTTGGGACAAAATTCATAAAGCTGACCCACATGAGTTGGGACCGAAGACTTCTCTACCCTTGGAACCCTATTGCAGATGGGTCCGCATCCGTGCTCAGAAGTTAGGTATGCCATACGAAGCTGTCAGGCCTATCATTCTTGAATCTCCTGATGAAGACGGGGTTTCTCCAACTATCCTCCCTCCTCAGATACCCACTGATGTTGATACACTAAAGAGATCTTGGGCGCAGCTACAGGAAGAACGGGATTTTTATCGGGAAAAGTTCAACGAACAAGAACGGAAGATCCAGAAGCTGACTAAGCAATTGGAGGAAGAGCGGATCCTGAATGACTATATCCGTACTGAGAAGAGGAGACCATGGGAGCACTGATGAGCTTAGGAGATTTCTTTTACAGTTTTTATTTCCTTTTCAGTATTTTCATTCTTGTAATTCCCAAGGGCAAGTTGTTGAACAATTTAAAAGTTTGAATCTAATGAAGTGTGTTTCTTTTTGTCTACAAAGTTGAATCCCGATTGTCTTTGAAAACATAAAACATACGCATCTCATTGCATCATATGCATAACAGGTACCCTTTTTTCCACAGGTTGCTTAATCTTCTTCGCTGTTTATTTGAACAGTCATCATGAATCCTGAATCATCCAATGAGCAAGCTATCAAGGCCCTCCAGGCCCAGAACGCCCAGTTTCAAGAGCTGGTCATGATCTTAGCTCAAGGTCAACAAGAGTTGAAGACTCTGCTCTTGAAGAAGAAGAAGAAGAGGACTGCGTTGTTCAACACTGGACGCAGGTTTGGGAATACACTACATAATGAGGCTGATCAGGCTACTTCCTCTGCAGAGAAAGACAGTCCCCAAGGGGGAAGGGCTCCTAGTCCTGCGGTCTCCGACAACGAGACAGATTACAATGACGAACAGTACCCTCCTGCTGCAGACAGATACAAACAACTAGAGGACCGTTTAAGTGCCATGGAGATTCAAAATGTGCCGGGGTTGGATTTCGGAGATTTAGGTTTATCTTCTAGGGTGGTGATCCCACACAAGTTCAAGGCGCCTGCCTTTGCAAAGTATGACGGGGCTTCCTGTCCTAAGCTGCATCTTAGATCATATGTAAGGAAGATCCAACCTTACACTGCAGACAAGAACCTATGGATCCATTTCTTTCAGGATAGCCTTTCGGGTTCTCAACTCGAATGGTTCTATCAGCTGGATGGAGCCAGTATCCGAAACTAGGAAGATTTGGCTACCGCATTTTATAAACAGTATCAGTACAATTCTGACCTCGCTCCTACGTGTACCCAGCTTCAGGGTATGTCACTGGGAACGGGCGAAGGATTCAAGGAGTATGCGCAAAAGTGGAGAGACCTAGCTGGAAGGGTGCAACCTCTTTTGACTGACCGCGAGCTTGTTGACATGTTCCTGGGGACCCTGTCTGGTCCATTCTTCAAACATCTGATTGGTAATTCTTCTGCTGGGTTTACGGATTTGATCTTGACTGGTGAGAGGATAGAAGCTGGTATCAAGTCAGGGAAGATACAAAAAGGTGCCTCCGCGAGTACTGAGAAGAAGCCTTTCAAGAAAGAAGCCAGTGCTGTTTATGGTCCCCGAAGACAGATTAAACCGGAACTCCGCCAAGCCATCAATGCATTGGTAATTTCAAAGCCTGCTGTTTCTCCTCAGCAATATGATCAACAAAGGGGTGAGAGGCCCAAAAGGAAGTACACTCGGCTTAGCATGACCCTGTCTCAGATTTTGCCGCAACTATTGTCAACCAATCTGGTAACTGTCAAGGAAGCTCCGAAGGTGGTGAACACAGCTTCTCCAAAGTACAACCCCAACGCCCGTTGCGCTTATCACTCTGATAGCCCCGGGCATACTACGGACGATTGCTGGGCTCTGAGGAATAAGGTTCAAGACCTTATTGATGCTAAAGAAATACAGTTTGAGGTGCCCGAAAGACCCAATGTTGTGACTGCTCCCATGCCCCAGCATGGAGTGAATGCTGTGGAAGAAGACCGATATGTAGCCTCCGTGGAAGAGATTGTTACTCCATTATCGACTGTTAAAAGGAATCTGTTGCTAGCCGGTTTATTTCCGGGATATGGTGAAGATTGCCTTCTATAAGCTGTTTCTCCTTTTGGTTGTCCTTTGCTGAAATCAGGTATCCAAAGCCTGATGGATAGCAAAGAAATCTTGTTCGAGAAGATTGTTGTTCCTGCTATCCCCGCCGAAGAAGTTTCTATTGTTACTATTTTCAACAACCCTCCTAAGGCTCCTTCAAAGAAGCCTGTCAAAATCATGTCCACTCAGAAAATTGCTCCCATCATCATCACTGTTCCGGGACCTCTCCCTTATACATGCGACAAAGCTGTCCCATGGCACTATGGGGCAGATGTTTATGTGCTTGGAGTGAAGCAAGAGTTTGATACAAGTACCGATGTCAGTAACATCACCGGGCCTGCCAAAATTACTCGCAGTGGTAGGTTTTTTTTGCCAGATATCGCACCACCAGCTATTCAGAAACCTCTTATCATCACACCCGCAAGTGTGCATGTTTCCCTTCCTAATCAAGTTCCTGTTTCTACCCCTGCTGCCGAGTCCTCTGATTCTTGGGGCAAAGGGATTGCTACTGATTTGCCTGCCCTGAAGGAGGCACCGAAGACAACCACTGTTGAAGCCTCCCAGCAAGAGATGGAGGAGATCCTCAAAATTATCAAGAAAAGTGATTTCAATGTTGTTGAGCAGCTGGGGCACACCCCATCAAAAATTTCTATGCTATCACTATTGTTGTGTTCAGAGGCCCATGCCAAGGCCCTGATTTCCTTCCTGAAGACGGCCCATGTGCCACAAGAAACGTCTGCTGATCAATTTACTGATTGCATGGCCAACTTGACTGTTGATAATGGTTTGGGCTTCTCTGACGCTGATCTGACCGCCAAAGGGAAAAACCATAATGACGCCCTGCATGTCTCTATTGAAAGCAGGGGCACTACTCTTCCCCATGTGTTGGTAGACACCGGTTCTTCATTGAATGTATTACCCAAGAAGGCCCTAGACAGATTGGATTGTGAGGGTCTGGAGCTCAAGCCCAGTAACATTGTTGTCCGAGCCTTTGACGGTTCGAAAAGGATGGTACATGGTGAAGTTGACATTCCAATCAGGGTTGGTTCTCAAGTTTTTGATTCTACTTTCTATGTGATGGACATCCGTCCATCCTACTCTTGTTTGTTGGGTCGTCCATGGATCCACAAGGCTGGAGCTGTGACCTCCACACTACATCAAAAGCTTAAGTACCCAGTCAGAGGGAAAATTGTTACAGTGCAAGGGGAAGAAGAGTATATGGTCAGCCACCTTAACTCGTTCCGGTACATAGAAATGGATGGGGAATTCATTGAGACTCCATTCCAACACTTTGAAGAGGTGCCTCAGACATTGGCGTCAGCTGAAACTGTGATTGAAGATCCTCCTTTGAAGATGGCTTCCTTAAAGGATGCCCGGGCTGTGATTGAGAAGGGTGAATGTGCAAACTGGGGCCGACTTCCTGACTTCACTCCAAAGACTGACAAGTTTGGCTTTGGCTTCACTGTAGAGGCTCAGAAGGCTGTTCGTAAGGCAAGGATTGGAAGACCTCCTGTGTTCATCACCAACCCGGGAGTGAATGCTATTGAAGACGACGTGGAGGAATCAGAATTTGACAGCTGGATCTACCTAACAACCGACAGTGGACCAAGCAACTGGACTGCCAAAGACTTTACACCTATTACTTTTGTCACTCAGTAATGAACTCTTTTGTTTTCAATTTGTAACAAACAATATGATGAAACTTTTATGGCTCGGTGTCCTACCCGGGGCATCGTGGCTTCATTTGTGAGGGCTTTTGTATGTCATTTTCATATATCATTAATCAAAATATTGGACGTTTGTTGCATTTCGAAATCTTGCGCTCCTTTTCTTTCTTTATTATATATTGCAAAACAGCTATATTTACACACACTCACTTATACAGGTTCCAATCCACTCTGGATCTCACTGGTAACGACTCTGCTACTGCCAGTTATGATTTTGAAAATCCGATCAACTTAGCTGAAGACGAAGGTGAAGATGATTGCGAAGTGCCTGGTGAACTTGCAAGACTGCTACTCCAGGAAGAGAGGGCCATTCAGCCACATGAAGAGCAAGTGGAAACGGTAAATCTGGGTACTGAGACAGACAGAAAGGAAGTCAAGATTGGTGCCAATTTAGAGCTCAGTGTGAAACAACGGTTGATTCAGATGCTGCATGACTACATGGAAATCTTTGCTTGGTCTTACGAAGACATGCCTGGGTTGGATACTGTTGTACCCCAAAATTTGCCCTCCCATATTCTTCAAGATTTGTCAAGATCAATCTCCAGATGGTTCAAAATCTCTCAAGGATTGCACAGTCCAATTGCCTCCTAACACAGTCAGAATTAGGGTTTTGGTTCTTGCAAAAAAATTGAGGTTTTTAAGGGCTCAATCAAGTCCCATATGCTCATATACATTGTCAAGCACCTACATGTCAAGTTTCAAGACTCACAGCATCAAGTTGCACAGTCAAAAACCCTAATTGCTTCACAATCAACTGTAGGGGCAAAATGGTCATTTGGCAGTCAAAAGTCAAATTTTTTGGTCAACATCTTATTTTGAAGCCACAATCACAAGAATGGCTCAAAAATAATCAAGGTGTCAAAAGTTTCTATTTTTGGACAGCTGAAAAGTCAACTGCAAATTGGCCAAGGCATAACTTCTTCATGGTTTATCAGAAAAATCCCATCCAATTCTCATTTTGAAGGGGATGACATTTCCTACAACTCATCTTCACACTCTAAGTCCAAGAAATGCTCTCACAAAAAGTTATCAATTTCAACATTATAGGTCATTTTCAAAAGTCAACAAAAAGGCACTTTAAGTCAAAGACCATAAATTTAGATTGGTAAATCAAAATGACATGGGACCAAAGGCATTGGTTAGAGGACTTCAAGACCTTTCCAAAATGTCCAAGAAAATGTTCATAGCTTCAAAATTGAGCAAGATATGCATCGGAGAAGTTGGGAAATTTTTGGGAACTTTCAAAAGTCAACTTTGCCTAAAAAGCTTCAAAATTGCTAATGGGCCTCAAATTCTTTCTTGAATCATTACCCAAAGCCTATGCACGACCCATTGAGCTCAAAATAATATATTTTCTTATTTTTAATTAATTAATTGGATTTATATTCATATATTCATATTATACTGTAAAATTGGACCACAAGACCAATATGGACGAACTCGTTGCAACAAGCCTGATTCATTAAGATATTCGCGCTCAATTTATATAAGTTGTGCACGTAATCGCTATTTTCAGGACTTTCAGTTTGTGGGGGTTTAAAACCCCCGCTATCTCATTCATGTTACAGGTACAAACGAAGAAGAAAGCTGAGGTGTCCAAGTGCTACTGGGACATTCAAATGTTAGCGCGTTTTTTAAACGTTTCAGCATAACTGGCTTTTTCATATATTATATTTACTGTCCATTATATGTACAAACGCGTTGCCTAGCTCAGTTGGTGGAGGACGTGGCTGGCAGGTATAGGGACCTGGGTTCGATTCCCAGGTCCCCCCACATAATTGATATTTTTTGTCCTAATATGTTCTAGTGCAGCAGTTGTTCAATATCCCACCATGCATCCTCACGCCTAAGCCTGCCACGCGCTTATGATGATCAATCTGAAAGCCACAGAATAAAGTCCAGGGTATGGCTCAGTCAACCAATGTGCATACAATCATGGAAAGTCAAACGAGCCTTGTGTTCTTGGGCCTGAATTACTTCCAAAAAACTTCCATATGGGCCAGACACCCCCCTTGGTTTGTATGAATTTATTTTCTTTTCTTTTAATTTCTTTTAATCATTTAATTGTTTTAATTGTTTTTTTTTATTAATTCACCATAAAATAATTCTTCCATAATAAAAACAGAAAAATCAAAATACAAAATATATTTAATTATTTATTAATTTCCTCACTAACCTATTTTTGTAAATAAACTCTAATAATTAATCTAGGTTAATTTAGGTTTAAAATTTAACCTTTTTTCTTAATAAATAAAAATCATATAGAATTAGGTTTTGACATTTTTATCTTTTTCTTAATTAATTTTTATTATCATTATTTATTATTAATCACCATTGTTAATTATTACTATTTTGTACATAAACATGTAAATTAATTAACTAGTAAATTAGGTTAACTTTAATATTTTCTCAATAATTTAAAATAATTTAGAACTAGGGTTTTCTTTAATTCTTTTTTCTTTATTTTCATAAATACAAAAATCATAAAAAACACTTTCTTTTCTTTAATTAAATAATTAATTAGGTTTTAATTTCATTTAATTTCAAGCAAAGGGTCGAAACCCTCGGACGTTCCAATTTATTCTTTTCGCGCATTATTTTCTTATTGGATTATTATGTAACTGCTTTCCGGATGTAATAGTAATTAGGTTTATTGCTTTTTTACTTTCCGCATTTTTATCAAAAACGGGTCTTTGTATTTTGGCGATGTATAGACCCGCGCCTTGTAATAGCGTAGCTTTTATCTTTCCGTCTTTTAAATTTTCCGCACTCCTAAATTGCTAAACTTGTATGAAAGAATGTATGTTAATTAAAAACAACGCGTAGCTCACAATGCCATGATCAAAGATAAAACAATACATGAAAACAACGCACAAATATACACACCACTTCTAGGGTACGCCTCACTCGTTGCCTTCGAAACGTGGTCGTCAAGTATAAGACGTTTTAGCGGTCGCTCTTATGTCCATGATCCAGTTGCCTCGAATCAGTTGCCTCGAAACAGTTGCCTCGAAACGATTGCCTCGTGTGATACGGTGGGAGAACTGACTTGAGGTTTTGCGTTTGTATTCGCAAATGTTGCGGTTAGCAAGAGTCGCCACCGACTTTTTATTTTATCCTAAGGAAAGGTTTAAAAAGCACAGCAAAAACCTTTGAGATGTTTTCTTGGGTTCGGGGAGTAGATTATAGAAAGGGAAGGTATTAGCACCCTTTCTATCCATGGTTATCCATGGGCTCTTAGTTACTTGCTTAGATCACTTGCCTTTTTCAATTGTTCGAAATGGTGTTTGTGTGTGTGGGTTTGAAAATGTTTTGAAAAGAGGCCAATGTTGTGGCAACCTTTGTAATGATCCATGTGGGGATGTATACCAAGGTGTATGTCTTTTGAAAAAGTTTTCATTTTTTGAAAGTTGTTTTGAAAGTGTAGTGATGTGTGATTTTGAAATTAGGCAAGCGTTTTGTTTTGCAAGTTTGATTCAAGTAACTAAGAGGTTGTCTACTCCTAAATTCCTCAAAAGATTATTGCTATGTTTTAACCCTTTTAACAAGTTTGTTCCACCATTGTATTTGGTGGACAATCTTGTGTTAGGATGTGAGAGGGACAGGCGCGGGTCATCGTTTAGACCATAATTGCAATGGTGCCAAGTATCTTTGGGCATTTTCCTTAAGGGACTTGATCATTTTTTAGGCAACTTTCGAAAGCGTCATCGAAGGACTATGATCATTTGAATTGTGTTTGTTTTGCCCAAAGAGACCTAACATGCAATATGGCCCAATTTTGAAAGGAAACAAGTGGATATAACCCTAGGGGTGTTAGTGTGCAAGTGTGTTTTATTGCATACAAGAGTTTTTCTTTGAATTAGGTTTTTCTATTTCATTGATTTTATCTTGTCATACACGTCCTAATTACTAGCAATAAGAAGCGGAAATGTAAAATCCTACGCTATTACAATAATTGGGGGAGGGGGATACACATTTGTACATGGGGGGTTCAACGAGAAAAATAGACAAAAAAGAAAATAGCGGAAAACAAGATATATAGAGAGAGAGAGGGAGCCCGCGCGCTGTTGGGAGGCCATCAGAAGTTCTGACCCAGATCCGCTGTCAGATGATCAACCTGTTGGTGAAACTGGATGAGTCAGAACTTCTGACTCTAGAACCTGCAAAACAGAACCTTGTTAGTGGGGAAACCAGAAGTTCTGATTTCCCTGCGCTGCAAGACAGAAGTTTGTTAGTGGAGAAACCAGAAGTTCTGATTCTGCTGAAAAGGCAATAACTCTCAGAGGTTCTGATGTCATTGACAGCAAAACAGGCTTCAGATGTGCTAACGTCAAAGTCAGCACTTGGCTTTTTCCTGTACTAATCAGAACATCTGCAATCCTGTTGTTACTCCACAAAACAGGAAACATATTTGGAACAGATCCAGCAAAATAGCAAAAATGTTTCAGAGGTCAGAATCACCAAGGTCACAGGCAAGTCCTACACTGGCTCAGAACGTTCTGAGGTATGAGAATCCTCAGAACATAAACAGCAATAACATGAATATTTACATTATGTCACTTGAATATGCACAGCTGATGATGCTTAACAGTGTGGTGAGGGTCAGCAGGTGCTTACCTGACTGTCTGGAAAATGGTGGGTGAAAGTTAACTTTTGGTTCTGGTGGTGTTCTGGACAGATTTGGAAAAGGGGAAGTGAAGGTGTATACGTGTATAGGGTCAGAAGTTTGGAAAGAACGTTTTTTGGTTTACAGAAAAGAGCTGGATGTTTGATGAAGTTGAAGGTAAGAAACTTAAAGTTATGAAACAAAGCTGGAGATTTTGGCAGAGTTTCAGAATGTTATGTTGCTAGGAGTTTCGTTTCTCTCTTAGCAATTTTTCTGTTTCTTTTCTTGAACTCCTTTTGCAGTGGTGAAAGCTCTCTATTTATAGGCAAAGTTCTTGTGGATGTCTTTGAACATTTAAGGCGCCAACAGAGTTTGAATTTGTTCTTTGACAGAAATTCCTGGGAAGTTGTGATAACATCTATCTTTCAGCCTAGGTAGCAGCAGCAGGCGTAGATTGGGGGAAGTGACCTCTGAAGTGGGCGGTGGCGTGAAGACCCATGCCAGAATCTGTGCAAAAGCATTTTCCAAGCCACACGTGAATGCTCAGGAGTGGTTGGAAGCATTAATGGGCATTAAATGGTGACAAGACCTGTCAATACCAACATTCTGGTAAGGGAAACCAGCGTTGAATCAGCAGCGTAAACCATGCTCTGGCCTTGGCTACCTGTTGTCTTAGCAAACTCTGGAGATTCTCCTGGTTTTCTGGTACGTTCCTTGGATCTACTTCTGGATAATCTGGCCTTAGAGATTCTGTATCGATGTGACACCTATCCTTCTGACCTTTCATCTTCTGATTTCAACCTGTTCTGAAGGAGCCTTCATACTTTCCTGTTTCTCTTGCATTCCTTTAGCAAGTTCTGACTGAGCTTGTGTAACTGCTGAAGGGGTATGTTCTGTTTGAGGCTTACACTCTGAACCACGTTTACAACTTCTGATTGAACTGATGTAGCTGCTGAAGAGCCAACTTCTGACCACGCTGAGCCAAGCTTGCAACTTCTGACCGTCTTCATCTGGAATGGGCCCAGAAGTTCTGGAGCGCTGATTTTTCTAAAAACACTTATTTTAAAGAAGCACTTAGAATTTGATTTTCCTCAAGATGAAAGCGTTGTTTCTGGAGTTTGTGAGATCATCTTGCTCTTGTAAGTGGCTTGCTTGGGCAAAAGGATAACCCGGGACTTGGATTTGTTTCAGGGGACTTTGAAAAATCTAAGATGGTTTCCTGAAGAAAGGGAGGGCAAATTTTGGGGTACAACAGTTGCCCCTGTTCAATCTTCTTGAACCTGAAGAGTTAGATTGGCAAGTTTGCCTTTCGTGACTCGAGGGTAAAAGGAGATTGGACACTAGAGTGCCCGGAAATTTGCACTCGCATGCTGGAGTCTCAACAATGTGATGTCAGGAATGGACTTATAGATGCTATTTGGAGAGGTGGTAGATAGGGAGATGGGCTTATAGATGCCATCTGGAGACGTGACAGAACCTTGTCGGGAATGGGCTTATAGATGCCATTTGGAAGTGTCGATCGCATAAGAGATTCCTTAGCGAGAACTTGTGCATTTGAGAAAGACGGATGTTTTCCTGGCTTGTTACAGGTGTTTGATCTTCAATCTCCTTATGCAGATATGCCCTGGCTGGATACAGGTATTGATTCTACAATCGGTTGCTCACAGATGTGCCCTGGCTGGATACAGGAGTCGAATCTGGAAATAGTCGTTAATAGATGTGCCCTGGCTGGATACAGGAATCGAATCTTTGGACTCTTCAGACGTGCCCTGGCTAGATACAGGAATCGAGTCTGGAAACGTGACAGTTGATAGATGTGCCCTGGCTAGATACAGGAATCGAATCTTTGAACTCTTCAGACGTGCCCTGGCTAGATACAGGAATCGAGTCTGGAAACGTTGTAGTTGATAGATGTGCCTTGGCTGGATACAGGAATCGAATCTTCGAACTCTTCAGACGTGCCCTGGCTAGATACAGGAATCGAGTCTGGAAATAGTTGTTAACAGATGTGCCCTGGCTGGATACAGGAATCGAATCTTCGAACTCTTCAGACGTGCCCTGGCTAGATGCAGGAATCGAGTCTGGAAACTGATCACTCTCAGATGTGCCCTGGCTAGATACAGGTATCGGATCTGGAATTGTGACAGTTGAAGGTAGTTGTTGTTGGGATCGTCTTTTTTTTCTTCTGAAAAGGCAAAAACATAAGTTGTACGCAATGTCATGATGTATGATCTGCATGATGTCATGATGTTCAACATGAGATAGTGTTGTATGCACTTTATCATGTATGTAAGCAAGATGTATGAAAGTGTGAAATGTTTATGAATGTATCTTTGTCTTAGGAAAATAGATCTTTGACGATCGGCTGGGAAGTTGCCCTGTGGCCGAGATACTTTGCTGAAGCTTGGATGAGAGGCCTGCTTGAGGACTTTTAATGATGGATCCCGCTGGGGATAACAAAGATAAAATCCGTTGGGGATTTGAAAGATAAACTCCGCTGGGGATTTGAAAGATAAACTCCGCTGGGGATTTGAAAGATAAACTCCGCTGGGGGTACCAAAGATAAAATCCACTGGGGATTTCAAAGATAAAATCCGCTGGGGATTTGAAAGATAAACTCCGCTGGGGATTGGAAGAACTTTGTTGGGGGCGATCTTCCGTGGCGATTAGCTGAGGATAACCCAGTTATAAGCCCTTGTGAGGAATGACTCTGAATAAAGTTAGGGAGAGACGTCCGTATTCTGCAGGGAACAAGCTTCCAGAATCTACTGGGGATAAGCTTTAAGACCTGCCGGGGTGGTTTTGCCTTTTCAGGATTGACGGGGAATCAACTCAGCTTGGGGAGAGTATTGCCGACTCTTGTCTTACTCTGCGGGGCGTTGAGGTGATTTGGTTACATCCTTCAGTTGAATCTAACTGGGTACCTTGGCGGACAAAGCAATCAGACTGCATCGGACGACTTCACATTGCCCCTGTTTCCAATGTCACCTGCAATTGATCTTTTGTTTCATATGCAAATATTTATGAATCAGCAATTTTAATGTCAAATGCATATATCAAAAATGAACATTGGACGTTCTTCGCAAGACAAAACAGAAAAAGGAAAACAACGGTAATTTGTATGGACAAGTGAATTTGTATTGATTTGAACTTTGCCTGTGAATAGGCGTTTTTATACAAGAGGCCGACATCCTAGTAAGAGGACGCCGCCAAATAACATAGAATTTTGAAAAGGAAATAAAACAGCTATGTGAACGATCCCACTGGGTTCCAATTCTGCTATTGCCTTTATGTCTCCGGGCGTCTCATCGCTTTGCTGCCTGGTTGAAGATGAAGCTGATTGGTCGATGCCGAAGTCTGAGCCAGGTAGTTGATACCGAATTCGGGATGCGATGTGATCCAATGAGACATAGTGTTACGCTTTTATCCCTAACTTTTGCCTGGACCGCCCTTTCAGGTTTTCAGTCCACCGGGATACCCATTTTTGCCCAAGCCGCCTTTTCAGGTTTTCGACTTGCCGGGTGTACAGATTTTTTTCATTTCATCCCTTATTTTTGCCCGAACCCTTTTGGTTCGCCGGGAAGCCCTTATTTTTGCCTAGGTATGTCAACCTAGCGGGTCTTTTATTTATGCGTAGTATTTTTTCACTATGTCTGCATTGGCGGGGTGAGGAAGGTCGTCACCGTCCATGGTGGTTAGGATCATGGCTCCTCCTGAGAACACACGTTTAACCACAAATGGCCCTTCGTATGTAGGGGTCCATTTGCCCCGGGGATCACTTTGAGGAAGGATGATGCGTTTGATTACCAGGTCCCCAACTTGATACTCTTGCGGTCTGACTTTCTTGTTAAATGCCCTAATCATCCGTTTTTGATACGTTTGACCATGACAGATAGCAGTGAGCCTCTTTTCGTCAATCAGATTTAATTGATCAAGTCGAGTCTGGATCCAATCATTTTCATTCAAGTCTGCATCCTTCATTATCCGGAGAGAGGGTATCTGGATTTCAATTGGCAAGACGGCCTCCATGCCATAGACCAAGGAGAAAGGAGTTGCCCCGGTTGACGTTCTGGCTGAGGTACGGTATCCATGAAGAGCGAATGGTAACATCTCGTGCCAATCCTTATAGGTCACCGTCATCTTCTGCACAATTTTCTTGATATTTTTATTGGCTGCCTCTACAGCCCCATTCATCTTCGGCCGGTAGGGAGAAGAATTGTGGTGCTGTATTTTGAATTGTTCACAGAGTTCAGTGATCATTTTGTTATTGAGATTGGTACCATTGTTCGTAATGATTCTTTCCGGGACACCGTACCGACAGATCAGATTATGCCGGATGAAACGTGCCACGACGCTCTTGGTTACTGTGGCATAGGATGCTGCCTCAACCCACTTCGTGAAGTAATCGATTGCCACCAAGATGAAGCGATGCCCATTGGATGCCGTCAGTCGGATCTCACCGATCATGTCTATGCCCCACATTGCAAACGGCCAAGGTGCAGTCAGAACATTCAAAGGAACCGGAGGGATATGCACCTTGTCAGCATAGATCTGGCATTTATGACAAGTTCTGGAGTGTTGGTAACAATCGGCTTCCATTGTGGACCAGAAATATCCTGCCCGAAGGATTTTCTTAGCCATGGTGTGTCCACTGGAATGCGTTCCAAATGCGCCTTCATGTAATTCCATCATAATTTTCTCTGCTTCAGCCTTATCCACACAACGTAGCAGAGTTGAATCATGATTCCGTTTGTAGAGAATGTCGTTGCTGAGGAAGAATTTCGCAGTAAACCTCCTCATGAACTTCTTATCATTGACAGATGCACCTTCAGGGTATTCCTGAGCTTCCAAGTACCTCTTCACCTCATGATACCAGGGTTTTTCAATAACCTTCTCAGCCTCGAGCTCGCAGCAGTATGCCGGTTCATCCAACTTCCAGATGATGATTCGGGGAGCCTCATTATCCCATTTAACTTTGAACATTGAAGACATCGTAGCTAGGGCGTCCGCTAGCTGATTCTCCTCTCTAGGGAAGTGTTCGAAAGTTATCTCTTCAAAGTGGGGAAGCAAGGTCAACACATACTCCTTGTAAGGAATAAGATTCGGGTGTTTCGTATCCCACTCGCCTTTGATCTGATTGATCACGAGAGCGGAATCTCCGAAGACACTTAGAAATTTGATCCTTAAGTCGATTGCAGCTTGTAAACCCATGATACATGCCTCATATTCTGCCATATTGTTGGTGCAGCTGAAACATAATCGGGCGGTGAGGGGAGTATGAGTTCCTTTGGGGGATATGATTACAGCGCCGACGCCGTTACCCAAAGCATTGGAGGCTCCATCAAAGTGCATAGACCATCGGGATCCTTCCTCAGGTCCTTCATCCGGTCCAGGTACTTCACAGCCTGTTACCACCATGATGTCTTCGTCCGGAAAATCAAAGTTCAATGATTGGTAATCGTCCACAGGTTGGTGTGCCAAATGATCGGCCAGTACACTTCCCTTAATTGCTTTCTGAGTTGTATACTGGATATCATATTCTGTCAAGATCATTTGCCATCTCGCTATTCTTCCAGACAGAGCGGGCTTTTCAAATATGTACTTGATGGGATCCATCTTTGAAATCAATAAAGTAGTGTGAGTCAGCATATACTGTCTCAGCCGGCGAGCAGCCCATACAAGAGCGCAACAAGTTTTCTCAAGTAGTGGGTAACGAGACTCACAGTCGGTAAACTTTTTGCTCAAGTAATAAATAGCGTGCTCTTTTCGGCCAGACTCGTCATGCTGCCCCAGCACACACCCCATTGACTTGTCAAGTACTGTCAAGTATAGTATCAGAGGTCTTCCTTCCATCGGTGGCATAAGAATGGGTGGCTCTTGGAGATATTCCTTTATTCTTTCAAAGGCGGCCTGACATTCATCATTCCAGCGTACTACTTGATCTTTCTTCAGCAATTTGAAGATCGGCTCACAAGTAGCGGTCAGATGTGAGATGAATCGGGCAATGTAATTCAGTCGTCCCAGGAAGCCTCTGACTTCTTTCTCTGTTTTTGGAGTCGGCATCTCTTGTATGGCTTTTACCTTGGCAGGGTCCACCTGAATACCTTTATCGCTTACAATGAAACCTAGCAATTTTCCGGATCTTACCCCAAAGGTACATTTGTTGGGGTTCAATCTTAGCTTGTATAACTTGAGTCGGTCAAACAACTTCCTCAGATGGTCAAGGTGCTCCTCCTCAGTTTGAGACCTTGCAATCATGTCATCAACGTATACCTCAATCTCATGATGGATCATATCATGAAATAAAGCAACCATGGCACGTTGATAGGTTGCCCCAGCATTTTTTAATCCGAATGGCATGACCTTATAACAGAAGGTGCCCCACTGAGTCACAAATGTAGTCTTCTCCATATCCTCTGGAGCCATCTTGATCTGATTATACCCTGAAAAACCATCCATGAAGGAGAACACCTTGTGTTGAGCTGTATTGTCAACAAGGACATCAATGTGAGGTAGGGGGAAGTCATCCTTGGGGCTGGCCCTGTTCAGATCCCTGTAGTCAACGCACATTCTGACTTTACCGTCCTTCTTCGGTACTGGTACCACATTGGCAACCCACTGAGGGTAAGAAGTTACTGCAAGGAACCCGGCATCAAACTGTTTCATAACCTCGGCCTTGATCTTTTCAGACATCTCTGGACGCATCCGTTGGACCTTTTGCTTTACCGGAGGGCAATCTTCCTTGGTTGGCAGATGGTGAACTACAATGTCGGCATCCAAACCAGGCATATCTTCATAGGACCAAGCAAAAATCTCCATGTAATCTTGTAGCATTTGGATCAATCGTTGCTTCACGCCGAGCTCTAGATTGGCACCAATCTTGACCTCTTTCCTATCTGTCTCAGTACCCAAGTTAATTGTCTCCCCCGGCTCTTCATGTGGTTGAATAGCTCTCTCTTCCTGGAGTAGCAGTCTTGCGAGTTCACCGGGCACTTCACAATCATCTTCACCTTCATCTTCGGCCAAGTTGATCGGATTCTCGAAGTCATAACTGGCGGTAGCAGAGCTGTTACCAGTGAGATCCAGAGTGGATTGAAATCTGTATAAGTGAGTGTGTGTAAATATAGCTGTTTTGCAATATATATAACACAGAAAGGAAAAAGAGCACAAGATTTGAAATGCAACAAACGTCCAATGTTTTGATTGATGATATATGAAAATGTCATACAAAAAGCCCTCACAAATGGAGCCACGATGCCCCGGGTAGGACACCGAGCCAACAAAGTTTTAACATATTGTCTGTTACAAATTGGAAATCAAAAGAAATTAATTACTGCGTGACAAATGTGATAGGGGTAAAATCCTTTGCCGTCCAGTTGTTTGGTCCGTCGCTGGTGGTCGGGTAGATCCAACTGTCAAATTCTGCTTCCTCTACATCCTCCTCGATAGCATTCACCCTCGAGCTGGAAATAAACACCGGAGCCTTTTTGATCTTCTCTTTGCGCACAGCCTTCTGAGTCTCCGCAGTAAAGCCCAGCCCAAACTTGTCGTTCTTCTGAGTGAAGTCAGGAAGCTGACCCCAGTTTGCACAATTGCCTTTCTGAACCACAACCCGGGCATCCCTTAGGGAAGCCATCTTCAAGGAAACATTCTCTTCGACTGTTGTCTCTGCTGCTGCTGAAATTGGATGCACCTCCTCGAAATGCTGAAAGGGGGTTTCAATAAACTCCCCGTCCATCTCAATGTATCTGAAGGAATTCAAATGGCTCACCATATACTCCTCTTCTCCTTGCACAGTGACGATCTTCCCCCTGACGGGATACTTCAGCTTCTGGTGCAAGGTGGAGGTCACTGCCCCAGCTTTATGGATCCAAGGTCGACCCAGTAGACAAGAGTACGATGGACGTATATCCATCACATAAAAAGTAGAGTCAAACACTTGAGAGCCCACACGAATAGGGATGTCAACCTCTCCATGAACCATCCTTTTTGAACCGTCAAAGGCCCTGACGATGATATTGCTGGGTTTCAATTCCAGGCCTTCATAATCCAAACGGTCTAAAGCCTTTTTCGGTAGAACATTCAAGGAAGAACCAGTATCCACCAATACATGCGCCAGAGTAGTGCCCCTGCATTCGATAGAGACATGCAGGGCATCGTTGTGGTTCCTTCCCTTCGCAGTCAGGTCAGCATCTGAAAAACCCAAGCCATTGTCTGCTGTCAGATTTGCTACGCAATCAGCGAACTGGACTGCAGATGTCTCCTGTGGTACATGGGCCGTCTTGAGAAATGAAATCAAGGCCTTAGCATGGGCCTCAGAGCATAGCAATAAGGAGAGCAGGGAGATCTTGGAGGGCGTATGCCCCAGCTGTTCGACAACATTGAAATCACTTTTCTTTATTATTTTCAGGATTTCCTCCATTTCTTGTCGGGAGGCCTCAGCATTTATGGGTATTGGTGCCTCCGTCCGGACAGGCTCCTCTTCAATCCCTTTGCCCCGAGCATTTGATGACTCGGCAGCAGGGGACACAACTTGATCAGCAACAGGAACAGGTAAATTTGTAGGTGTTATAAGGAGGGGTCTTCGAATAGCGGGTGGTGCAATGTCAGGCGAGAAGAGCCTGCCACTGCGGGTGACCTTGGCTGGACCAGTGATATCGCAGATACTGGCGCCAGTGTCGAATTCTTGTTTGATTCCATTCACGTATACATCTGCCCCATAATGCCAGGGGACAGCTTTATCAGACACGTAGGGGAAAGGCCCCAGAACAGTAATAATCACAGGTGCAACAGTCATGATTTGAACAGGCTTCTTCGGGGGAGCCTTGATTGGATTATTGAAGATGGTAACCACGGAAACTTCTTTTACCGGAACCACTTGAACAGCAGACTTCTGAAACAAAATCTCCTTACTATCCATTAGGCTTTGGATGCCTAACTTTAGCAAGGGACAACCAGATAGGGAAACCGCGCAGAACAGGCAACCTTTACTGCAACCCGGAAATAAACCGGCCCGCAGTAGGTTCTTCTTAACAGTCAAAAGAGGGGTAACAACTTCATTTATCGAAACAGCATACAAATCTTCCTCAATGGCATTTACTCTATGCTGGGGCATAGGAGAAGTTACGACATTTGGTCTCTCCGGCGCTTCAAACTGAATTTCCTTTGCGTCGATCAGATCTTGCACCTTGTTTCTCAAGGCCCAGCAATCATCAGTAGTGTGCTCGGGACTATCATAATGATAAGCACACCGGGCATTTGGCTTATACTTAGGAGACGCAGCGTTGACGACCTTAGGAGCTTCTTTGAGGGTCACCAGGTTGGTGGATAACAGTTGGGTAAAATTTGAGATAAGGTCATACTCAGCCGAGTATACTGCCTCTTGGGTCTTTCGCTTCTTTGTTGATTGTACTGCTGAGGAGCAGCAACAGGTTTGGAGATGACCAAAGCATTGACGGCTTGGCGACTTTCGGGCTTGACTTGTCTTCTAGGACCATAGACGGCGCTTGCTTCTTTCTTAAACGGCCTCTTCTCAGCACTTGTGGAGGCAGCCTTTTGTATCTTGCCTGACCTGATGCCAGCTTCAATTCTCTCTCCCGTCAATATCAAATCTGTAAACCCAGCGGAGGAGTTACCAACCAAATGATTGAAAAACGGACCAGACAACGTCCCCAGAAACATATCAACCAGCTCTCGATCAGTCAATGGAGGTTGCACCCTGCCAGCCAAATCTCTCCATTTTTGAGCGTACTCTTTGAACCCTTCACCTGTCCCTAGGGACATATCCTGAAGTTGGGTACGCGTAGGAGCGAGATCAGAATTGTATTGGTATTGTCTGTAGAATGCACTTGCCAAATCTTCCCAGTGGCGGATGCTGGTTCCATCCAATTGGTAGAACCATTCAAGCTGTGACCCTGAGAGGCTATCTTGGAAGAAGTGAATCCAGAGGTTCTTATCCGCCGTGTAAGGTTGGATCTTCCTTACGTACGACCTCAGATGTAGCTTTGGACAGGAGACCCCATCATACTTGGCGAAGGCAGGTGCCTTAAACTTGTGTGGAATTACTACCCCAGAAGATAACCCCAAATCTCCGAAATCCAACCCTGGCACATTCTGAATTTCCATGGCGCTCAAGCGGTCCTCCAATTGCTTGTACCTGTCAGCAGCAGGTGGGTATTGTTCATCGTTATAGTCCGTCTCGTTGTCGGAGACTGCGGGACTAGGAGCCCCTCCCCCTTGGGGACTGTTTTTCTCAGCAGAAGAAGTAGTTGGATCAGCTTCATTATGGAGTGTGTTCCCAAATCTGCGTCCGGTGTTGAACAATGCAGTCCTCTTTTTCTTCTTCTTCTTCATGAGTAGAGTCTTCAACTCTTGCTGACCTTGGGCTAGGCTTAGGACCATCTCTTGAAACTGTGCGCTTTGGGCCTGAAGGGCCTTGATTGCTTGCTCACTGGATGAGTCTGGATTCATGATGACTGACTGTTCCAAATAAACAGCGAAGAAGATTAAGCAACCTGTAGAAAAAATGGGTACCTGTTATGCACATGATGCATGAGATGCTATCTATGCAATGCATTCAAGGGTTTTAGAAATTCACAATTGTTGTAGACAAAAGGAACGCACGTCATATTAATAAGAAAAGATTTGTTAGTACATAAATGCCCCATGGGCCAAAAAATACAAAATAATTTCTCAGGGTAGAAAGACATTGCGCATCCTTTTTGGTGCGATGTAGGTGTTGAGGACCTCTTGCTCATGGAGTCGGCGGGTAAGCTCTAGGACCTTCTTCTCACTGGCATAGAAGCTAGCCTCAAAAGTATTACGTTCCTCCTTGAGCTGAATCCAGCTTTTCTGCATCTCCTCCCACGATGTAGGCATGTCTGGATGTAGGATGGTGTAGAGAACCTCTCCTTCATTGACGGGCTCTTTAATCACAGGGAGAATATGAGGATAAGGCATCATCAACCTTTGGGCCCGGGCTCGTACCCATTTGAGATAAGGTTCAAGAGGGATGGAGTTCTTGTGTCCCAGAGTCTTGCTATCAACCTTGTCGAGTTTTCCCCAAGCTCTGATGAATCTTTGGCGAAGTCCTTGCGCATCGCTGTCGAAGTCAAAAACTAAGCTAGGAATCAACATATCATGAGGGCCATCCCTCCGGGCATATCCAAATTGCCTCAAAGCTAGGCAAGGATTGTAGGTGATACCCCCTCTAATTCCAAGTAGAGGAACATTAGGAAATTCTCCGCAACGATCGACAATGATGATATTTTCTCTGGACCGAGAACACCAATGCACATCCGAATGAGTAAGAGCCATCAATCGTTGGGACCACCTTGTACCTTGATCATTCTTCAAGACAGATTGTGGAAGGTGCGAAATAAACCACCTTGCAAGGAGGGGAGTACAGCACATGAGAACACCCCTCTTTCTCATTGTTCGTGTGTAAAATGAGTGAAGGATGTCCCCAAGCAATGTTGGTATTGGATTTCTGGATAAGAAGATTTTGACAGCATTGACATCTACCAATTGGTCAGGATTTGGGAACAAGACCAACCCATAGATGAGGAGTGTCACAATCTCTTCAAAGGCTTGTAGGTCCAACGAGTTCCAACATTCTTGTGCCTTCTCAAACAAGAACTTGGCTAAGAATCCTTTGACGCCGCTTCTGGTTTCCCAATGCCCCTTGATGTCGGATGGTTGTAGATGTAATGCTCGAGCAACATCTTCCGGCTTTGGTTCCTTTTCCGTACCGTTGAAGGGTAGTTGATTAAGGATAGGAATTCTCAGGAGTTGAGAAAACTCCTCCAGAGTGGGTACCAACTGATAATCGGGGAAAGTGAAACAGTGGTGAAGAGGGTCAAAGAACTGGAATAGCACTTTCATCATGTCTTCTTCAATGTTGGTGTTGACTAGGCTGAGCAGTCTACCATGTCTTTCACTGAAGGATGAATTTTCCGGAATTCTTGAGGTGAGCTCCTTGAGTTGAGGGGAGATTCTCACAAGGCTGACTTGAATGGTATTTCTGCGAGGAATCTCCATGTCCTGCAAAACAAGAACAAAGATGAAGATCCAAAACCCTTGAAATGGTTAGTAAATGCATATGATGCTTCATGATGTTTATAATGTATGCACAAAACATATGTACAAGCAAATCACACCAAACCCTAGTTTCAGGCTGGCATGGGGTTTCATAGGTAAGTACCCTCTTGAGTGTAGTTGGCTTAAAAACCTGTCCTATAAATAGTAACCGGGTTCTAAGGAGCTCAATATCATTGGATTGTTTTCAATATTCATTGTTTCGGTTTAGCCACTTAACTAGCGACCAAAATATTCCAAGAAAACAACCCTCAATGAGTGTAGTATCGAGTATCTACCAACTTCGGACTGCACCAAAGCCGGTCATCTCGCTACTCCTAATGAAAGGCCAAGATGGTCAAGTAAGGTTCTAGGTCATTAGTGCTTAGTGACATCACTCAGCGGCCCCGTACTCTCCTTGATTAAACTCAAGGGTTACCGGTACTCACAAATATGTCGCACTAATATAGCTATTGCTTAGACCGTGTCGGTATACCCCGCATAGTTTCCATAACGTATTGCTATCTATGAATGTTTCCCAAAATCCGGGTGGAGGATTGTAAACCCAAACAATAGAGCCAAAGCATAAAGCAAGCAAATCAAACAATTAGTCATGCAAGAGGGTGATCTAAGCCCTAAGGTTACTCCACTTTTTTTTTTTTTTTTTTTTTAAAAAAAAAAAATCTCCCCAGCAGAGTCGCCAGTTCTGTGATACGGTGGGAGAACTGACTTGAGGTTTTGCGTTTGTATTCGCAAATGTTGCGGTTAGCAAGAGTCGCCACCGACTTTTTATTTTATCCTAAGGAAAGGTTTAAAAAGCACAGCAAAAACCTTTGAGATGTTTTCTTGGGTTCGGGGAGTAGATTATAGAAAGGGAAGGTATTAGCACCCTTTCTATCCATGGTTATCTATGGGCTCTTAGTTACTTGCTTAGATCACTTGCCTTTTTCAATTGTTCGAAATGGTGTTTGTGTGTGTGGGTTTGAAAATGTTTTGAAAAGAGGCTAATGTTGTGGCAACCTTTGTAATGATCCATGTGGGGATGTATACCAAGGTGTATGTCTTTTGAAAAAGTTTTCATTTTTTGAAAGTTGTTTTGAAAGTGTAGTGATGTGTGATTTTGAAATTAGGCAAGCGTTTTGTTTTGCAAGTTTGATTCAAGTAACTAAGAGGTTGTCTACTCCTAAATTCCTCAAAAGATTATTGCTATGTTTTAACCCTTTTAACAAGTTTGTTCCACCATTGTATTTGGTGGACAATCTTGTGTTAGGATGTGAGAGGGACAGGCGCGGGTCATCGTTTAGACCATAATTGCAATGGTGCCAAGTATCTTTGGGCATTTTCCTTAAGGGACTTGATCATTTTTTAGGCAACTTTCGAAAGCGTCATCGAAGGACTATGATCATTTGAATTGTGTTTGTTTTGCCCAAAGAGACCTAACATGCAATATGGCCCAATTTTGAAAGGAAACAAGTGGATATAACCCTAGGGGTGTTAGTGTGCAAGTGTGTTTTATTGCATACAAGAGTTTTTCTTTGAATTAGGTTTTTCTATTTCATTGATTTTATCTTGTCATACACGTCCTAATTACTAGCAATAAGAAGCGGAAATGTAAAATCCTACGCTATTACAATAATTGGGGGAGGGGGATACACATTTGTACATGGAGGGTTCAACGAGAAAAATAGACAAAAAAGAAAATAGCGGAAAACAAGATATATAGAGAGAGAGAGGGAGCCCGCGCGCTGTTGGGAGGCCATCAGAAGTTCTGACCCAGATCCGCTGTCAGATGATCAACCTGTTGGTGAAACTAGATGAGTCAGAACTTCTGACTCTAGAACCTGCAAAATAGAACCTTGTTAGTGGGGAAACCAGAAGTTCTGATTTCCCTGCGCTGCAAGACAGAAGTTTGTTAGTGGAGAAACCAGAAGTTCTGATTCTGCTGAAAAGGCAATAACTCTCAGAGGTTCTGATGTCATTGACAGCAAAACAGGCTTCAGATGTGCTAACGTCAAAGTCAGCACTTGGCTTTTTCCTGTACTAATCAGAACATCTGCAATCCTGTTGTTACTCCACAAAACAGGAAACATATTTGGAACAGATCCAGCAAAATAGCAAAAATGTTTCAGAGGTCAGAATCACCAAGGTCACAGGCAAGTCCTACACTGGCTCAGAACGTTCTGAGGTATGAGAATCCTCAGAACATAAACAGCAATAACATGAATATTTACATTATGTCACTTGAATATGCACAGCTGATGATGCTTAACAGTGTGGTGAGGGTCAGTAGGTGCTTACCTGACTGTCTGGAAAATGGTGGGTGAAAGTTAACTTTTGGTTCTGGTGGTGTTCTGGACAGATTTGGAAAAGGGGAAGTGAAGGTGTATACGTGTATAGGGTCAGAAGTTTGGAAAGAACGTTTTTTGGTTTACAGAAAAGAGCTGGATGTTTGATGAAGTTGAAGGTAAGAAACTTAAAGTTATGAAACAAAGCTGGAGGTTTTGGCAGAGTTTCAAAATGTTATGTTGCTAGGAGTTTCGTTTCTCTCTTAGCAATTTTTCTGTTTCTTTTCTTGAACTCCTTTTGCAGTGGTGAAAGCTCTCTATTTATAGGCAAAGTTCTTGTGGATGTCTTTGAACATTTAAGGCGCCAACAGAGTTTGAATTTGTTCTTTGACAGAAATTCCTGGGAAGTTGTGATAACAGCTATCTTTCAGCCTAGGTAGCAGCAGCAGGCGTAGATTGGGGGAAGTGACCTCTGAAGTGGGCGGTGGCGTGAAGACCCATGCCAGAATCTGTGCAAAAGCATTTTCCAAGCCACACGTGAATGCTCAGGAGTGATTGGAAGCATTAATGGGCATTAAATGGTGACAAGACCTGTCAATACCAACATTCTGGTAAGGGAAACCAGCGTTGAATCAGCAGCGTAAACCATGCTCTGGCCTTGGCTACCTGTTGTCTTAGCAAACTCTGGAGATTCTCCTGGTTTTCTGGTACGTTCCTTGGATCTACTTCTGGACAATCTGGCCTTAGAGATTCTGTATCGATGTGACACCTATCCTTCTGACCTTTCATCTTCTGATTTCAACCTGTTCTGAAGGAGCCTTCATACTTTCCTGTTTCTCTTGCATTCCTTTAGCAAGTTCTGACTGAGCTTGTGTAACTGCTGAAGGGGTATGTTCTGTTTGAGGCTTACACTCTGAACCACGTTTACAACTTCTGATTGAACTGATGTAGCTGCTGAAGAGCCAACTTCTGACCACGCTGAGCCAAGCTTGCAACTTCTGACCGTCTTCATCTGGAATGGGTCCAGAAGTTCTGGAGCGCTGATTTTTCTAAAAACACTTATTTTAAAGAAGCACTTAGAATTTGATTTTCCTCAAGATGAAAGCGTTCTTTCTGGAGTTTGTGAGATCATCTTGCTCTTGTAAGTGGCTTGCTTGGGCAAAAGGATAACCCGGGACTTGGATTTGTTTCAGGGGACTTTGAAAAATCTAAGATGGTTTCCTGAAGAAAGGGAGGGCAAATTTTGGGGTACAACACCTCGGATTAAAAAAGGATCTAGGACATTAGGGTTACTTCTAAGGTGTCCTAACTGTTGCTTCGGTGACCACACTGTCCTTAAAATCGAATTGACCTGAACACCTCCAACGGTGGTGCTACCTACCTCTCAATGGTGGGATGGCACTACCTTAAGGACTTTTACACAGCCTAATTCCTTAGGGTAGGTAGATGACTCATGGATACTTGCTCTCTTCAAAAAAAAATCCAAAATCTTTTCACACTGACACTTTCAAAAGCTTTCAAAACAATTTTTCAAACACTCTTGAGGACAGATACAAGAGTTATTCAGAAATCTTTCAAAGAAACTTTTTCAAGCCCACTCATATTTTGAAAAGCAAACATTTTGAAAACATAAGAGCAAGTATCTAAGAGCCCATGGATAACCATGGATAGAAAGGGTGCTAACACCTTCCCTTTCTATAAATCTACCTCCCGAACCGAGAAACGTTCTCATAAGGAATTTTGCTGTGCTTTTGTCCTGTCCATGTTGGAGAAAATAAAAGACGGTGGCGACTCTTGCTTCCGCGACATTTCGCGAAACCAGCTTTAAAAAGTCAGTTCTAAATCCACCGATCACAGATACCGACATTGTGGTTCATCACCTGCCTACCAAGGAAGACTGCCCTCCGGTAAAACAAAAGGTCCGCCGTATACGTCCAGAGATGTCCGAGAAAATCAAAGCTGAGGTTATGAAACAATTTGATGCCGGGTTTCTAGCAGTAACTTCTTACCCTCGGTGGATAGCCAACGTGGTTCCAGTGCCGAAAAAGGATGGTAAGGTCCGGATGTGCGTTGACTACAGGGATTTGAACAGGGCGAGCCCTAAGGATGATTTCCCTCTGCCTCATATCAACGTTCTGGTTGACAACACTGCTCAGCATAAAGTTTTCTCCTTCATGGATGGCTTCTCCGGTTATAATCAGATCAAGATGGCTCCTGAAGACATGGAGAAGACCACTTTTGTCACTCAGTGGGGCACCTTTTGCTACAAGGTCATGCCTTTTGGGTTGAAAAATGCTGGGGCAACTTACCAACGTGCCATGGTTGCTTTATTTCATGATATGATCCATCACGAGATAGAAGTGTATGTCGATGATATGATTGCAAGGTCCCAAACTGAGGAGGAACACCTTGACCACCTACGGAAGCTGTTCGACCGTCTGAAGTTGTACAAGCTGAGGTTGAACCCGAACAAATGCACCTTTGGGGTGAGATCTGGAAAATTGCTAGGCTTCATTGTGAGCGACAAAGGTATTCAAGTGGACCCTGCCAAAGTGAAAGCCATACAAGAGATGCCAACTGTTGTACCCCAAAATTTGCCCTCCCATTTCTCATTGCTTTCTCATCACAAAGCCCTTGAAGATCAAGGTCCAGTTAAGGTTTCATCTGCTCAAGACTTCTCCTTGCACTGCTGACCCAAATTAGGGTTTGTGTTTGCACAAAGATGTTTTGACCCAAAATGCCTAAGATGACTTTCTTGCTTCATATTGGACTCCCAAGTTTATCCTCATCAAGTTTCAAGTCTTGATTCCAAGTTTTGCCCAGTCAATTGGACAGTTGACCTAGAAATCAACTGTATTGGGGAAAAAGTCAACTGTGGCCAATTGACAGTCAAACCTCATGAAAATTGACCCACATCAACATTATGAACTCATATGAACCATTTGACCAAGTTTGGATCACCATTCCATAAGAAATTTGATCAGATCACCAAAAGGGCAAAATGGTCATTTGTAGGGTTTTAACTGCACAAAGGCAATTTTTGACTGTTTGACCTAGCCAATGGCAAACCAAGCTCACATATGGACTCAAGGACCCCATGGAATTATCTTAACATGCTCAACAAACTCAAAAGATCCCAAGTACACAAGATTGACAGTTGAATTTCCCAGTCAATTGATCAATTTTGACTGTATACTGAAAAGTCAAACTTTGACTTTTTGGTCAAAATCAAGAGTCAAGATTCATTTTTCATCAAAACATGCCAAATCATGAAACTTGTTCATCAAGAAATCACAAAATGCAAATTAGGGTTAGAAATTAGAATTTTTCATAACTTAGAATTTTTCTAAGTTATGAAAAACCCTAATTTTTTCCCAACTTTGCCCCACTTTCTCACCAAGATCCATTTGGATTCAAACAAAAGTCAAAACATGAAAGTTGTAGCTTGTTTCATAATCTACAACTTTGATTCACAAAGTTTTCCCAAATGAGGCTTATATCTCAAGTTACAAATTTTTGAATAAGGGCACTAAACCATTCTTAACTTAGTGAAATTTTAACCTATTTTGACAAGGTTTTCTATCCAACTTCAAGGCCATTTTCCATACACTTCCACTTAGAATTTCAATTTTCATTTCAAAGATGGATTGTAGTACACATTCCAAGCTTTCCAAAATGTCCAAGAACTTCTCAAACAACCTCATAACTTGAGAGAATCGAATTTCACAATATGGCAAAAACTCACTTTTGAATTGATCATGAACATGTTCATAACTTAGGCCATTTTCAAGTCAGCATAGTTTGTGCTAAATTACAGGTCCTAAAACCCTTTGACACTCAATAATTAAATGCAAAACCTTTGTGCCAAGACCATGTTTTGTGTGTGCAAGCATTGCCTAGAGGATTAATCCCAAAATAGATAAAGCATTTCTTCCATTTTTGCAAAAGGTAGCTTTATGTCCAATTGAAAATCCAAGCAGTACAAATGAGATCTAATTGGCACAAGATTATGAGCAAAACACTCTGATCAAGGAGAGATTATGCAGCTCATTAGGGGGCCTCTACTGACCTAGAACACAACTTGGGCATTTGTTGCTTAAAGTGTAAGTAACTTGACATTTTGTAAAGGAACTCTCATATCAGCTTACAAACACTTAAGCAAACTGGTAAAACACATCCAAGACATCCCAACCAAGCTAGTACACGACCCTAACAACCCTCATACACTCCCAATCCCAGAATCACCTTCAAACTGCAAGAACAGGGCCAGGCCTGCAGTTTGAGTGCCATCTCCCATTTCTCTCAAGCTTTCTTGCCCAAACCAGTTCACACACATCCCCTAGCATCTATGCAAGCTAACCATGACTTGAAACACGACCTGTAATTCCTCTAACAAGTTCCACCATTTTCACTTTTTCATTTTGCAGTTGAAGTTCTACATCTCAATTCAAGGTGTCTCAAGGCAAAGTAGATATTGGAACAACATCACCACACCTCAAGGAAGTTATACCAACCATTATCTTGCACTGAAAGCTCCCCCATTGTCAGATAGAACTTCAACTGAACAGGTATTTTGGTGAACTTCTATCTCTCTTATTAGGCATCATTAGCTCTAAGTTTGTGAATAAGCAATGTTCTACTCATGCCACTGAACCTGTACATGCTTTTACTTTTCATTTCTTTTGCTTGAGCTGTGAGAATTTAAGGTTTGAAAATGGCAGAAAACTTAGGTCAGGATTTGGGATTGTTAAAATTCTCTCTCATTTCTGGGAGTTAGGAGATGTTCTTTATATATTTGGAATCGTGGTTTCATGCTTAACATTTTTTGTGTTGAAAGTTTGTGCAAAAGATCAAAGAATCAGGATGTTTGAACTGGAAGAAACAGGCGCGCGTTTTGGACAGTTTTTTGTCTGAAGGTTGAAGAAGAAACCACATGGGCTGGGCCTGTGTGGTCTTTTCTTTTCACACCCTATTTCCATTTTCATACCCCCCAAGCCCATTTTGTGTATTTTTATGATTTTTTGATTTTTTCTTTTTCATTCTGACTCATTTATTTTTTCTTATCATATTAAAAACATAAAAAAATGTTTTTGCATCATTTTTATATTTTTTAGATATGTATTGGATTATATTGATATTTGTATACAAATAAATAAATAACATATGATTTAGAATAAATAGAGAAAATAATGTAAACACATTTTATTTTTATTTTTATTTTGTTTTATCTTCTTGAAATATTTTTATATAAAACATACTTTTTTTCGTAAATATTAATTATTATTATTTATATATATATATAATATGTATTTAGTAAATAATAAGGATATATATATATATATATATATATATATATATATATATATATATATTAATACACTTAGGATAAAATACCAAGAATATACATATTTTTATTTTATTAACATTTAATACTAAAAAATACATTTTTTACAAATATACTTCATTTTTATTTTTTATTTTATTTTTTGTATGTAAATAGTAAATATTATATATATTAAGTAATTAATACCCTTTTGATTAAAATTAGGGTTTTGCCCTAAAATATGAAAATACTCCAAAAAATAATACCTTTTTATTTCTCTTTTTATTTTACATAAATAATACTTTTTTTTCATACACATAAAAATTCTTTTTACATTTTACATATTTATTTCATTTCCATCTAATTATGCAATTATTTGTATTGTAAATATTCAAAGAAAATGATGTAATAGCTAGGTTTAATTTCTTGTCTAAATATCCCCCCATTTGAACATTTGTACCCCCTCCCCATATTATTGCATTGTAATAGTGTAGGAATTTAAATTTCGCACTTTAATGCTTTCTAAACATGCCATGCTAGAATTAGGGTTTGTATGCGAATAAAACGAACAAAATAGTTTGACCTAATTTCAAGATAAACAAGCATAAAAATGGACAACACATCTCACACTTGCACCCCTAGGGTATTCCACTTTGTTGCCTTCAAATAAATTGGGCCATATTGCATGTTGAATTTCTTTGGGTAAAACAAACAATCAAATGATCATAAGTCCCTCGATGACGCTTTCAAAAAAAGTTTCCTAAAATGATCAAATCCCTTTCAAAGAAAAATTGTCCAAAGACATTTAACACTATTGCAATTATGGTCTAAACGATGACCCACGCCTGTCCCTTTCACCTCCTAATACAAGATTGTCCACCAAATGCAATGGTGGAACAAAATTGTCAAAAGGTTTAAAACATAACAAGAATCTTTGAGAAAACTTTAGGGTAGATAACTCTTAGATACTTGCCTATTTTTCAAACCACACTTCACAAACACTTTCAAAACAAACTTTCAAAAAACCTTGAAACATTTTTTTTCAAAAGACGAAACACCTTTTGTAAAACATTCGAGTAAAGAATTGTTACAAGGGTAGCCTATACAAGGCATCTTTTCAAAACATTTTCAAAACCACACACCAAGCACCATTTCAAACAATTGAAAACCAAGGCAAGTTGATCTAAGCAAGTACCTAAGAGCCCATGGATAACCATGGATAGAAAGGGTGCTAATACCTTCCCTTTCTATAATCTACTCCCCGAACCCAAGAAAAATCTCAAAGGTTTTTGCTGTGCTTTTTAAACCTTTCCTTAGGATAAAATAAAAAGTCGGTGGCGACTCTTGCTCAACCGAAACATTTGCGAAAACAAACGCAAAACCCTAGTCAGTTCTCCCACCGTATCACAGAACTGGCGACTCTGTTGGGGAAAACTTTAAAAAGTGGAGTAACCTTAGGGCTTAGATCACCCTCTTGCATGACAAATTGTGTGAATTGTTTGCTTTATATCTTGGCTCTATTGTTTGGGTTTACAATCCTACACCCGGATTTTGGGAAACATTTCATAGATAGCAATACGTTGTGGAAACTGTGCGGGGTATACCGACATGGTCGAAGCAATAGCTATATTAGTGCGACATATTTGTGAGTACCGGTAACCCTTGAGTTCAATCAAGGAGAGTACGGGGCCGCTGAGTGATGTCACTAAGCACTAATAACCTAGAACCTTACTTGACCATCTTGGCCTTTATTAGGGGTAGTGAGATGACCGGCTTTGGTGCAATCCGAAGTTGGTAGATACTCGATACTACACTCATTAAGGGTTGTTTTCTTGGAATATTTTGGTCGCTAGTTAAGTGGCTAAACCAAAACAATGAACAATGAAAACAATCCAGTGATATTGAGCTCCTTAGAACCCGGTTACTATTTATAGGACAAGTTTTTAAGCCAACTACACTCAAGAGGGTACTTACCTATGAAACTCCATGCAAGCCTGAAACTAGGGTCTGGTGTGATTTGCTTGTACATATGTTTTGTGCATACGTCATAAACATCATAAACATCATAAAGCATCATATGCATTCACTAACCATTTCAAGGGTTTGGATCTTCATCTTTGTTCCTGTTTTGTAGGTCATGGAAATTCCTCGCAGAAATACCATTCAAGTCAACCTTGTGAGATTCTCTCCTCAACTCAAGGAGCTCACCTCAAGAATTCCGGAAAATTCATCCTTCCGTGAAAGACATGGTAGACTGCTCAGCCTAGTCAGCACCAACATTGAAGAAGACATGATGAAAGTGCTATTCCAGTTCTTTGACCCTCTTCACCACTGTTTCACTTTCCCTGATTATCAGTTGGTACCCACTTTGGAGGAGTTTTCTCAACTCCTGAGAATTCCTATCCTTAATCAACTACCCTTCAACGGTACGGAAAAGGAACCAAAGTCGGAAGATGTTGCTCGAGCATTACATCTACAACCATCCGACATCAAGGGGCATTGGGAAACCAGAAGCGGCGTCAAGGGATTCTTAGCAAAATTCTTGTTTGAGAAGGCACAAGAATGTTGGAATTCATTGGACCTACAAGCTTTTGAAGAGATTGTGGCACTCCTTATCTATGGGTTGGTCTTGTTCCCAAATCCTGACCAATTGATAGATGTCAACACCGTCAAAATCTTCTTGTCCAGAAATCCAATACCAACATTGCTTGGGGATATTCTTCACTCATTTTACACACGAACAATGAGAAAGAGGGGTGTTCTCATGTGCTGTACTCCTCTCCTAGCAAGGTGGTTTATTTCGCACCTTCCACAATCCGTCTTGAAGAATGACCAAGGTTCAAGGTGGTCCCAACGGTTGATGACTCTTACTCATTCTGATGTGCATTGGTGTTCTCGGTCCAGAGAAAATGTCATCATCGTCGATCGTTGCGTTGCGGAGAATTTCCTAATGTTCCTTTACTTGGAATTAGGGGAGGTATCACCTACAACCCTTGCCTAGCTTTGAGGCAATTTGGATATGCACGGAGGGATGGCCCTCATGACATGTTGATTCTTGACCTAGTTTTTGACTTCGACAACGATGCGCAAGGACTTCGCCAAAGATTCATCAGAGCTTGGGGAAAACTCAACAAGGTTGATAGCAAGACTCTGGGACACAAGAACTCCATCCCTCTTGAGCCCTATCTCAAGTGGGTACGAGCCCGAGCCCAAAGTCTAATGATGCCTTATCCTCATGTGCTCCAAGTAATTAAAGAGCCCGTCAATGAAGGAGAGGTTCCCTACACCATCCTACATCCAGACATGCCTACATCGTGGGAGGAAATGCAGAAAAGTTGGATTCAACTCAAAGAGGAACGGAATACTTTTGAAGCTAGCTTCTACGCCAGTGAAAAGAAGGTTCTAGAGCTTACCCGCCGACTCTATGAGCAAGAGGCCCTCAACACCTACATCGCACCAAAGAGGATGCGCAATGTCTTTTTACCTTAAGAAGTTATTTTGTAATATTTGGCCCATGGGGCATTTATGTACTAACGAATTTCTTCTTAATATGACGTGCGTTCTTCTTTGTCTGAAACAATTTTGAATGTTCTAAATCCTTGAATGCATTGCATACATAAGCATACCATTCATCATGTGCATAATCAGGTCTCACTCCAGGTTTCCTTATCTGTCTGCTGTTTATTTCAGTAGGATGGATCTCGAGCAAACAGTCAAAGACCTACAGGCTAAGAATGCACAGTTCCAGCAACTCCTGATGACCTTGGCTAAGGGTCAGGAGGATATCAAGACTCAATTGGGGAATAAGGACCCAGTGAAAAAGAAGAAAAAGAGGATTGGGGTGGCTACTTTGGGGAGAAGATTTGACAGAGAAGCTCGGAGAGTGCTTGAATTTCCTCCTACTTCTGATGAGGGGACTAGTAAAAGAGATGGAGCTGCGGTGCCTTCCGAGTCTGATGCGGAAGAAGAAGAGGTTGAAGAGGATGAAGATTATTCTGACCAGCAATACCCTCCAGCTGATGATAAGTACAAGGGTTTAGAAGACATATTGGCCGCCATGGAATTACAAAGAGTACCGGGTTTGGATTTTGAAGACTTGGGTTTGGTTGCCGGAATTGTGATTCCCCCAAAATTCAAAGTACCAGTGTTTGTGAGGTATGACGGGCTGACCTGTCCCAAAATGCATCTCAGGTCCTACGTGAGAAAGATTCAACCCTATACGGCAGATAAAAACCTCTGGATTCATTTCTTTCAAGACAGCCTTTCGGGAGCTCAGTTGGAGTGGTTTTATCAGCTAGAAGGAACCAGCGTCTGAAATTGGGAAGATTTGGCCACCGCTTTCTACAAACAATACCAGTATAATTCTGATCTTGCTCCTACTCGTACCCAACTTCAGGGTATGTCACTAGGAACAAGCGAAGGATTCAAAGAGTACGCACAAAAATGGAGGGAGTTGGCTGGCAGGGTGCAGCCTCCCTTAACCGACCGTGAACTCATTGATATGTTTCTTGGGACCCTATCTGGGCCATTTTTCAATCATCTGATTGGTAACTCTTCCGCGGGGTTTACCGATTTGATCTTAACAGGCGAGAGAATAGAAGCCGACATCAAGTCAGGAAAGATTCAGAAGGGTGTTGCTGCAAGTGTTGAGAAGAAACCTTTTAAGAAGGAAACAGCTGTGGTATATTCTCAGAGAAGAGCAGGGAAGACGGAGCGTCGGCCAACTGTGGGGGCCGTAATGATTCAAAACACTCCAAGTGAGCAGCCTCGCTATAACCAGTCCAGACCAAATCAACAACGAGTGGAACGGCCACAACGGCAGTTCACCCGTATTAACATGACTCCAGCGCAAGTGCTTCCCCATCTGTTGAAGTTGAATCTTGCCACCATCAAGGAGGCACCAAAGAATGTGAATACGTCCTCTCCGCATTATCATGCCAATGCTAAATGCGCCTACCATTCAGACAGTGTTGGACACGACACCAATGATTGTTGGGCACTCAAGCATAAAATCCAAGACCTGATAGAGGCTAAGGAAGTAGAGTTTGACGCTCCAGAGAAGCCTAATGTGATATCTGCACCCATGCCGAAGCACAGCCGAAATGTCAATGCCATTAAAGAAGATTTGTATGTTGCTGATGTCAGTGATCTGACTACTCCATTGCTAACGATTAAGTTGAATCTGTTGAGGGCCGGGATCTTCCCGGGATGTAAAGAAGACTGCTATTGTTGTTACTCTCTGCCGTTTGATTGTCCGTTACTGAAGAAAGGCATCCAAGGCCTTATGGATAATCGACAAATTTTGTTTGAAAAGTTTCTGTTGTTCCAGTTCATACTGAAGATGTCTCAATCATAACCATTCACGCCAATCTTTCCAGGGCCGTCAAAAAGCCTGTTAAGATTACACCAGCTACGAAATCTGTTCCTTTGAAGATAACAATGCCAGGGCATGTTCCCTATGTTTCTGAGAAGTCGATACCTTGGAACTATGGCGGTGACGTCTACTACCATGGTATCAAGCAAATCGAAATAATTGAAGAAAGTTCGGATGTTGAAGAAGCCAACATTAGTAACATTGCGGGCACTAGCAAAATCACCAGGAGCGGGAGAATATTTTCTCCAGAGATTGCCCCTCCAAGAGCAGTCTTTGGACCCTCATCAGCTGACAAGGTCGTCCCTGCACCAATCAAACTTTCTGCTAGAACTCCTTTGATTGAAGATGTTGTTGTTCCTAGTACCGTCTCTCCTACCGCTGCTGACAAAGGTAAGGGAATCCAAGATGAGCCCGTCAGGACGAGGGCTCAACCCTTGGTTATCCCAGAAACCTCCAAGAAGGAAATGGATGAGATTTTGAGGATAATCAAAAGAAGTGATTACGATGTGGTAGAACAGCTGGGGCAAACCCCCTCCAAGATCTCCATGCTGGCACTACTACTTTGCTCAGAAGCGCACGCTAAAGCTCTGATAAAGTTCCTGAAGGCAGCCCATGTGCCCCAGGAAACCTCTGCGGATCCATTTCAAAATTGCGTGGCTAGCCTGACTGCGGACAATGGATTAGGTTTTTCTGATGCCGACCTAACTCCTAAAGGTAGGAATCACAATGATGCTTTGCACATTTCAGTCGAGTGTCGAGGAACTACTCTCGCACACGTCTTGGTCGACACTGGTTCGTCGCTGAATGTTTTACCTAAGAAGGCCTTGGACCGACTAGATTGTGAAGGGTTGGAATTGAAGTCGAGTGATATTGTTGTCAGAGCTTTCGATGGTTCGAAGAGAATGGTCCATGGAGAAGTTGAAATTCCCGTCAAGATAGGCACTGAGGTGTTTAAATCCACTTTCTATGTGATGGACATCCGTCCGTCATACTCTTGCCTGCTGGGTAGACCTTGGATACACCATGCTGGGGCAGTCACCTCCTCCTTACATCAGATGTTGAAGTATCCTGTCAAGGGAAAGATCATCACTGTCCATGGCGAAGAAGAGTACATGATTAGCCACGTAAATTCTTTCCGGTATGTGGAGGTTGAAGGAGAGTTCATTGAGACACTGTTTCAACATTTCAAAGAAGTCCTTCCTGAAATAGCAGTAGCAAAGTTGGCAGCTGAGACACCGAGACAGATGGCCAGGATGGCATCTCTGGAGGACGCAATGGCCGCAATAAAAGAAGGGAAGAATTCAGCATGGGGGCAGTTACCTGACATTCCACATAAGACAGACAAATTTGGATTAGGGTTCACAGCCGCTAGCCAGAAAGCTATGCGTCGTGCGAAGATTGAAAGGGCGCCAGTCAAAATTTCTCCCTACGGAATCAACGCTTTGGAGGATGAAGACAAGGAGAGCAACATTGAATAGTGGATTTATCCAACTGTCAAAGGAGGATTGAGCAATTGGGAGGCAAAAGACTTTGTCCCCATCACTTTTATTCATCAGTAATTTATCTGTTAAACATTTCTTATTTGGTCTGTAATATTTACTTTCAAACAATCCGTACACTATCTTTTCACCTCATGCCTTTCCCGGGGCATGTAGGTCCATTTGTAAGGGTTTTGATTATTTTTCATATCCATATGCCATGTTTAATGATTCATTGGACGTTTTTCATATGATAAACTGCTTGTGTTCATTTTCTTTCCTTTTGCATTTTTTGTTTAAGGATGGCTATCCCTTACACACACCCACACTCACCAATGCAGGTACCCATCCACTCAGGATTCCATGGGTGACTATTCTGCTATATCTTTCAATAACTCTGAGCATCTGGTCAATCTAGCCGAGTATGAAGATGACGAAGGTTGTGAAGTACCCGGGGAACTAGCCAGACTTCTGCAACAAGAGGAAAGGGCCATCTTACCACACGAAGAGTCACTGGAAACTGTCAACTTAGGGACCAAGGAAGACCGGAAGGAGGTGCAAGTGGGTGCCAATCTGGAACCAAAAGTCAAAGAGCGCCTGGTACAGTTGTTGAATGAGTATGTTGAAATCTTCGCTTGGTCTTATGAAGACATGCCGGGTTTAGACACGGACATCGTGGTTCACCGTCTCCCCACAAGAGAAGAATGTCTACCAATCAAGCAAAAAGTTCGCCGAATGAGGCCTGACATGTCCGAAAAGATCAAGGCAGAGGTAATGAAGCAATTCGATGCTGGCTTTCTGGCTGTTACGTCCTATCCTCAATGGGTCGCTAACATTGTGCCAGTACCTAAGAAAGATGGCAAATTCAGGATGTGTGTGGACTACCGGGATTTGAATAGGGTCAGTCCCAAAGATGATTTCCCGCTACCTCACATTGACATTTTAATCGACAATACAGCTCAGCACAAAGTGTTTTCCTTCATGGATGGATTCTCAGGCTACAATCAAATCAAAATGGCCCCCGAGGACATGGAGAAAACTACTTTCATCACACAATGGGGCACTTTCTGTTACAAGGTGATGCCGTTCGGGCTGAAGAACGCAGGGGCAACCTATCAACGCGCCATGGTAGCTTTATTTCATGATATGATACATCATGAGATTGAAGTTTACGTAGACGATATGATAGCTCGGTCACAAACAGAGGAAGAGCACCTTGAACATCTGGAGAAGCTGTTTGCCAGGTTAAAAGAATACAAGCTCAGGCTGAATCCAAGTAAATGCATTTTTGGAGTTAGGTCTGGTAAACTCCTGGGGTTCATCGTAAGCAACAAAGGCATTAAAGTCGATCCGGCAAAAGTAAAAGCAATACAAGAGATGCCTGCTCCCCGTACTGAGAAGGAGGTTAGAGGATTCTTGGGGCGCTTGAACTATATTGCCAGATTCATCTCTCATCTGACTTCCACCTGTGAGCCAATTTTCAAACTTTTGAAAAAAGATCAGGTAGTCGAGTGGAACGACGATTGTCAAGCTGCTTTTGATAGAATCAAGGAGTATTTGCTAGAACCTCCTATTCTGATGCCACCCGTCGAAGGAAGACCATTGATCATGTATTTGACCGTCTTGGATAACTCAATGGGGTGTGTTTTGGGCCAGCATGACGAGTCTGGTCGAAAAGAGCATGCTATTTATTACCTTAGCAAAAAGTTTACCGACTGTGAGACTCGCTACTCACTGCTCGAGAAAACTTGCTGCGCTTTGGTATGGGCTGCTCGCCGGCTAAGACAGTATATGTTGACTCATACCACCTTGTTGATTTCCAAAATGGATCCTATTAAGTATATCTTCGAAAAGCCTGCTTTATCTGGAAGGATAGCCAGATGGCAAATGATCTTAACTGAGTATGACATCCAGTACACCACCCAAAAAGCTATAAAAGGGAGTGTACTAGCTGACCATCTGGCTCATCAAGCTATCGAAGACTATCAACCCATGAGATTTGACTTCCCAGACGAGGACATCATGAATTTGGACAACATTGAAGGTGACGGACCGTATGACGGACCCGAAAAGGGATCCCGATGGACCCTGTACTTTGATGGTGCTTCAAATGCACTTGGAAACGGTATCGGCGCGGTACTCATTTCTCCAGAAGGTTGTCACACAACTTTCACGGCCCGACTTTGCTTCAGCTGCACAAACAACATGGCTGAGTATGAAGCTTGCATCTTTGGTCTCAAGGCTGCTATAGACTTGGGGATCAAATCTTTGATCGTATTTGGGGACTCGGATTTGGTTATCAGTCAAATCAAAGGAGAGTGGGATACCAAACATCCTAATCTTATCCCATACAAAGAACATGTCCTGACATTGTTGACTCATTTCGAGCAAATTACCTTCGAGCATTTCCCGCGAGAAGAGAATCAGCTAGCATATGCTCTAGCCACAATGTCCTCCATGTTTAAACTCAACTGGGATAACGAGGCTCCCCAAATCACCATCGAGCGAATGGATGAACCTGCGAATTGTCACGAGATTAATACCGAAGAAGTAGTGGAACAACCCTGGTTCCATGAAATCAAGAAGTATCTCGAGACCAGAGATTATCCTGAAGGAGCTTCCGTAAATGACAAGAAGTTCTTAAGGAAATTCGCTGCTAAGTTCTTCCTGAGCAACGACATCCTTTACAAACGAAGCCATGATTGTGTATTACTCCGATGCGTAGATAAAGCTGAAGCAGAGTTGATCATGACTGATATACACAGCGGCACATTTGGAACTCACTTGAGCGGGCATACAATGGCTAAGAAGATCTTGAGGGCAGGCTATTACTGGTCTACCATGGAGGCTGACTGCCATCAACATTCCCGTACTTGCCACAAGTGTCAAGTCTATGCTGACAAATTTCATATCCCTCCGGTCCCTCTCAACGTCCTGACTGCTCCGTGGCCCTTTGCAATGTGGGGCATTGATATGATCGGATAAATCAAGCCCACGGCTTCCAACGGACATCGCTTCATCCTGGTTGCCATTGACTATTTCACCAAATGGGTCGAAGCAGCTTCCTTCGCCTCTGTTACTAAAAATGTGGTTGCCCGCTTTATCAAGCAAAATCTCATATGTCAGTATGGTGTTCCAGACAGGATCATCACAGACAACAGTACAAATCTGAATAACACGATGATCACTGCATTGTGCGAACAGTTCAAGATTTATCATCACAACTCATCTCCCTATCGGCCGAAGATGAACGATGCTGTTGAAGCTGCGAACAAAAACATTAAGAAGATCATTCAGAAAATGACAGTCACTTACAAAGACTGGCATGAGATGTTACCGTTTACTCTGCATGGATACCGTACGACGACACGTACTTCAACTGGGGCAACCCCATGTTTTTTGGTTTATGGCATGGAAGCTGTTTTGCCTATGGAAGTCCAGATCCCTTCTCTAAGGATTATGAAGGATGCAGGTTTGAATGAAGATGATTGGATGCAGACCCGACTTGATCAACTCAATCTGATCGACGAAAAGCGACTTGCTGCTATATGCCATGGTCAGACGTATCAAAAGCGGATGATCAAGGCCTTCAATAAGAAAGTCAAACGTCAAGTGTATCAAGTCGGAGATCTCGTAATCAAGCGGATTATCTTGCCGCAAAGTGATCCCAGGGGAAAATGGACTCCTACATATGAAGGACCATTTGTGATCAAGAGCATATTTTCTGGTGGTGCAATGATTCTGACCACCATGGACGGCGACGATTTGCCGCACCCTGCGAACGCAGACATAGTCAAAAGATACTACGCATAAAATAACCCGACAAGTCAAAAACCCGAAAGGGCGGCTTGGGCAAAAATGGGCATCCCGGTGGATCGAAAACCCGAAAGGGCGATTCAGGCAAAAATTAGGGATAAAAACAAAAAAAAGCTGTACACCCGGCAAGTTGAAAACCCGAAAGGGCGGCTTGGGAAAAAAGGGGTTTCCCGGTGGATCGAAAACCCGAAAGGGCGATTCAGGCAAAAATTAGGGAATTAAAGCGTATGACTATGTCTCGTCGGACCACTTCGAGGATAATCTCTTCACCAACCGGTCCCAGGCTTCTGATCAATCCAGTCATCGTCAAACGAAGCATTGAATGGACAGATATTCAGAATCGAGAAAGCTATAGCGGAATGGAATCCCATGGAATTATTTCACATAGCCATCTTTATTTTATATAAATCTTTCAATATTTACGACAAAATCCTCTTACTAGGATAATTGTCTCCTTTGTATAAATATACTCATAGAAATTAAATACAAATACTTTTCCCAGAAATTCGTGTCATTTCCTTTTCTTTTCTCTTGCACTGTTTGTTTTATTTTGAGAAACGTCCAATGTTTTGTTAAATAGGCATATGCATTTGAACATAATCATCTCCTTATGAACCAAGAAAGAGGATTACTGATGAGTCAAAGGTACAATTGGATATCTTGATACCCCTTCAAAGGAAATCCCCAGTAGATTCTGAAAGCTTATCCCCTACGGAGTACGGACGTCTCTCCCGAGTTTTATTCAAAGTTATTCCTCACAAGGGCTTATAACTAGGTTATCCTCAGCTTATTTCCACGGAAGATCGCACTCGCCAAAATTCTTCCTATCCCCAGCGGAGTTCATCAAAATTCCCCAACAGTAACTTATCTTTACAATCCCCCAGCCAGAAGGTCCTCAGGAATTCAATTCCCCCCAGAGTTTAAGTTTCAGTATCCCCAGCGAAGCCAGACTAATGAAACTTCTCCCCACAGAGTTTTAGGAGAGCAAATCTTGAGTTCCCCAGTAAGGTCGCCAGAGATGCTTCCCTCCAAACTGAAGATTCTCAGTCTTGCATCCCCAGCAGGAGTCTACTAGATTGGTACTCCCCAGTAGAAGTCATCAGGAATCCCCCAGAGGTTTGGTATACAACCCAAGCTCCTTATTCCCCCAGTCACAGCCAAGGAATTATTCTTCCCGACCGCAGTCAGGATGTTTTTATCTTCAGCCATCCAGGATTCATCTATCCCCAGCAAGACAGCTCATCAGCTTACATACGCATCCATTACATTCATATCATAAACATTGATATAACATATATTGCATCATACATTTCATGCAACATAATTTTGTATCTAGCTAACATTTTGTCCTTTTCAGGATAAGAATAAAAAGCTATCCTTAACAGTTTCAGATGCAGTTTTACACGGACTCATCATCAAGCAACCCTATACCGGTTCCTATTCAAATCTAAGATTTCTGAAAACAGTTTACGGGTTCTCCAAGTAACGGATGTTAACCTATCGCTTGTTCAGTTTCTTCTCAAGACTTCTGAAAACAGTCTATGGATTCTTCCCAACAACGGATGATAATCTATGCACCTTTGAAAACGGTTTACGGACGCTTCCCAACAACGGATGCTGCTCTATTGCTTATTCAAACTTCAAGACTTCTGAAAACAGTTTACGGGTTCTCCAAGTAACGGATGTTAACCTATCGTTTGTTCAGTTTCTTCTCCAGACTTCTGAAAACAGTCTATAGATTCTTCCCAACAACGAATGTTAATCTATCACTTGTTCAGACGCAACCTTTGAAAACAGTTTACGGACGCTTCCCAACAACGGATGCTGCTCTATTGCTTATTCAACTCCAAGACTTCTGAAAACAGTTCACAGGTTCTCCAAGTAACGGATAGTAACCTATCACTTGTTCAGTTTCTTCTCAAGATTTTTGAAAACAGCTTACGGATTCCTCCCAACAACGGATGCCAATCTATTGCTTATTCATATCCCTAGTTCAGAGATGGTCCAAAGCATGGACACCTTTCTGATATTCATTCCAGATGGCATCTTTAAGCCCATCCCCGACAAGTTTCTGTCACTCCTCCCGATGGCATCGTTAAGCCCATCTCCAAATGGCATCTCTAAGCCCATTCCCGCACCCATTGCTTTGACGAGTGCAAATTTAAGGGCACTCTAGTGTCCAATCTCCTTTTAACCCTCGAGTCACGAAAGGCAAACTTTCCAATCTAACTCTTCGGATTCCATAAGATTGAACAGGGGAAACTGTTGTACCCCAAAATTTGCCCTCCCATTTCTCATTGCTTTCTCATCACAAAGCCCTTGAAGATCAAGGTCCAGTTAAGGTTTCATCTGCTCAAGACTTCTCCTTGCACTGCTGACCCAAATTAGGGTTTGTGTTTGCACAAAGATGTTTTGACCCAAAATGCCTAAGATGACTTTCTTGCTTCATATTGGACTCCCAAGTTTATCCTCATCAAGTTTCAAGTCTTGATTCCAAGTTTTGCCCAGTCAATTGGACAGTTGACCTAGAAATCAACTGTATTGGGGAAAAAGTCAACTGTGGCCAATTGACAGTCAAACCTCATGAAAATTGACCCACATCAACATTATGAACTCATATGAACCATTTGACCAAGTTTGGATCACCATTCCATAAGAAATTTGATCAGATCACCAAAAGGGCAAAATGGTCATTTGTAGGGTTTTGACTGCACAAAGGCAATTTTTGACTGTTTGACCTAGCCAATGGCAAACCAAGCTCACATATGGACTCAAGGACCCCATGGAATTATCTTAACATGCTCAACAAACTCAAAAGATCCCAAGTACACAAGATTGACAGTTGAATTTCCCAGTCAATTGATCAATTTTGACTGTATACTGAAAAGTCAAACTTTGACTTTTTGGTCAAAATCAAGAGTCAAGATTCATTTTTCATCAAAACATGCCAAATCATGAAACTTGTTCATCAAGAAATCACAAAATGCAAATTAGGGTTAGAAATTAGAATTTTTCATAACTTAGAATTTTTCTAAGTTATGAAAAACCCTAATTTTTCCCCAACTTTGCCCCACTTTCTCACCAAGATCCATTTGGATTCAAACAAAAGTCAAAACATGAAAGTTGTAGCTTGTTACATATTCTACAACTTTTATTCACAAAGTTTTCCAAAATGAGGCTTATATCTCAAGTTACAAATTTTTGAATAAGGGCACTAAACCATTCTTAACTTAGTGAAATTTTAACCTATTTTGACAAGGTTTTCTATCCAACTTCAAGGCCATTTTCCATACACTTCCACTTGGAATTTCAATTTGCATTTCAAAGATGGATTGTATTACACATTCCAAGATTTCCAAAATTTCCAAGAACTTCTCAAACAACCTCATAACTTGAGAGAATCGAATTTCACAATATGGCAAAAACTCACTTTTGAATTGATCATGAACATGTTCATAACTTAGGCCATTTTCAAGTCAGCATAGTTTGTGCTAAATTACAGGTCCTAAAACCCTTTGACACTCAATAATTCAATGCAAAACCTTTGTGCCAAGACCATGTTTTGTGTGTGCAAGCATTGCCTAGAGGATTAATCCCAAAATAGATAAAGCATTTCTTCCATTTTTGCAAAAGGTAGCTTTATGTCCAATTGAAAATCCAAGCATTACAAATGAGATCTAATTGGCACAAGATTATGAGCAAAACACTCTGATCAAGGAGAGATTATGCAGCTCATTAGGGGGCCTCTACTGACCTAGAACACAACTTGGGCATTTGTTGCTTAAAGTGTAAGTAACTTGGCATTTTGTAAATGAACTCTCATATCAGCTTACAAACACTTAAGCAAACTGGTAAAACACATCCAAGACATCCCAACCAAGCTAGTACACGACCCTAACAACCCTCATACACTCCCAATCCCAGAATCACCTTCAAACTGCAAGAACAGGGCCAGGCCTGCAGTTTGAGTGCCATCTCCCATTTCTCTCAAGCTTTCTTGCCCAAACCAGTTCACACACATCCCCTAGCATCTATGCAAGCTAACCATGACTTAAAACACGACCTGTAATTCCTCTAACAAGTTCCACCATTTTCACTTTTTCATTTTGCAGTTGAAGTTCTACATCTCAATTCAAGGTGTCTCAAGGCAAAGTAAATATTGGAACAACATCACCACACCTCAAGGAAGCTATACCAACCATTATCTTGCACTGAAAGCTCCCCCATTGCCAGATAGAACTTCAACTGAACAGGTATTTTGGTGAACTTCTATCTCTCTTATTAGGCATCATTAGCTCTAAGTTTGTGAATAAGCAATGGTCTACTCATGCCACTGAACCTGTACATGCTTTTACTTTTCATTTCTTTTGCTTGAGCTGTGAGAATTTAAGGTTTGAAAATGGCAGAAAACTTAGGTCAGGATTTGGGATTGTTAAAATTCTCTCTCATTTCTGGGAGTTAGGAGATGTTCTTTATATATTTGGAATCGTGGTTTCATGCTTAACATTTTTTGTGTTGAAAGTTTGTGCAAAAGATCAAAGAATCAGGATGTTTGAACTGGAAGAAACAGGCGCGCGTTTTGGACAGTTTTTTGTCTGAAGGTTGAAGAAGAAACCACATGGGCTGGGCCTGTGTGGTCTTTTCTTTTCACACCCTATTTCCATTTTCATACCCCCCAAGCCCATTTTGTGTATTTTTATGATTTTTTGATTTTTTCTTTTTCATTCTGACTCATTTATTTTTTTCTTATCATATTAAAAACATAAAAAAATATTTTTGCATCATTTTTATATTTTTTAGACATTTATTGGATTATATTGATATTTGTATACAAATAAATAAATAACATATGATTTAGAATAAATAGAGAAAATAATGTAAACACATTTTATTTTTATTTTTATTTTGTTTTATCTTCTTGAAATATTTTTATATAAAACATACTTTTTTTCATAAATATTAATTATTATTATTTTTATATATATAATATGTATTTAGTAAATAATAAGGATATATATATATATATATATATATATATATATATATATATATATATATATATATATATATATATATATATATATATATATATATATATATATATATATATATATATATATATATATATATATATATATATATATATATATATATATATATATATATATATATATATATATATATATATATATATATATATATATATATATATATATATATATATATATATATATATATATATATATATATATATATATATATATATATATATATATATATATATATATATATATATATTAATACACTTAGGATAAAATACCAAGAATATACATATTTTTATTTTATTAACATTTAATACTAAAAAATACATTTTTTACAAATATACTTCATTTTTATTTTTTATTTTATTTTTTGTATGTAAATAGTAAATATTATATATATTAAGTAATTAATACCCTTTTGATTAAAATTAGGGTTTTGCCCTAAAATATGAAAATACTCCAAAAAATAATACCTTTTTATTTCTCTTTTTATTTTACATAAATAATACTTTTTTTTCATACACATAAAAATTCTTTTTACATTTTACATATTTATTTCATTTCCATTTAATTATGCAATTATTTGTATTGTAAATATTCAAAGAAAATGATGTAATAGCTAGGTTTAATTTCTTGTCTAAATATCCCCCCATTTGAACATTTGTACCCCCCTCCCCATATTATTGCGTTGTAATAGTGTAGGAATTTAAATTTCGCACTTTAATGCTTTCTAAACATGTCATGCTAGAATTAGGGTTTGTATGCGAATAAAACGAACAAAATAGTTTGACCTAATTTCAAGATAAACAAGCATGAAAATGGACAACACATCTCACACTTGCACCCCTAGGGTATTCCACTTTGTTTCCTTCAAATAAATTGGGCCATATTGCATGTTGAATTTCTTTGGGTAAAACAAACAATCAAATGATCATAAGTCCCTCGATGACGCTTTCAAAAAAAGTTGCCTAAAATGATCAAATCCCTTTCAAAGAAAAATTGCCCAAAGACATTTAACACTATTGCAATTATGGTCTAAACGATGACCCACGCCCGTCCCTTTCACCTCCTAATACAAGATTGTCCACCAAATGCAATGGTGGAACAAAATTGTCAAAAGGTTTAAAACATAACAAGAATCTTTGAGAAAACTTTAGGATAGATAACTCTTAGATACTTGCCAATTTGCAAAGAAAACACTTGCCTATTTTTCAAACCACACTTCACAAACACTTTCAAAACAAACTTTCAAAAAACCTTGAAACATTTTTTTTCAAAAGACAAAACACCTTTTGTAAAACATTCGAGTAAAGAATTGTTACAAGGGTAGCCTATACAAGGCATCTTTTCAAAACATTTTCAAAACCACACACCAAGCACCATTTCAAACAATTGAAAACCAAGGCAAGTTGATCTAAGCAAGTACCTAAGAGCCCATGGATAACCATGGATAGAAAGGGTGCTAATACCTTCCCTTTCTATAATCTACTCCCCGAACCCAAGAAAAATCTCAAAGGTTTTTGCTGTGCTTTTTAAACCTTTCCTTAGGATAAAATAAAAAGTCGGTGGCGACTCTTGCTCAACCGAAACATTTGCGAAAACAAACGCAAAACCCTAGTCAGTTCTCCCACCGTATCACACCAACTCCCAAGACAGAGAAAGAAGTCAGAGGCTTTCTAAGACGGTTGAATTACATTGCCCGATTCATCTCACATCTAACTGCTACCTGTGAACCAATCTTCAAGCTACTGAAGAAGGATCAAGTAGTACGTTGGAACGATAAATGTCAGGCTGCTTTCGAAAAGATCAAAGAGTATCTCCAAGAACCACCCATTCTTATGCCGCCGGTTGAAGGGAGACCTCTAATACTATACTTGACGGTACTTGACAATTCAATGGGCTGTGTGCTGGGGCAGCATGACGAGTCTGGCCGAAAAGAGCACGCTATTTATTACTTGAGCAAAAACTTTACCGACTGTGAGACCCGGTACTCACTGCTCGAGAAAACTTGCTGCGCTCTGGTATGGGCTGCTCGCCGGCTGAGACAGTATATGTTGACTCACACTACTCTGTTGATTTCAAAAATGGACCCAATCAAGTACATATTTGAAAAGCCTGCTCTGTCCGGAAGAATAGCCAGATGGCAAATGATCTTGACAGAATATGACATCCAGTACACGACTCAAAAAGCAATCAAGGGAAGTGTATTGGCAGACCATTTGGCACACCAACCGGTGGACGATTACCAGTCGTTGAACTTTGAATTTCCAGACGAAGATATCATGGTAGTAACTGATTGTGAAGTACCTGGACCAGATGAAGGACCTGAGGAAGGATCCCGATGGTCTATGCACTTTGACGGAGCCTCAAACGCTTTGGGTAATGGAATCAGCGCTGTGATCATATCCCCTAAAGGCACTCATACTCCACTTACTGCCAGACTATGTTTCAACTGCACCAACAACATGGCGGAGTATGAGGCATGTATCATGGGTCTTCAAGCTGCAATTGATTTAAGGGTCAAGTTTATGAGTGTCTTCGGATATTCCGCTCTCGTGATCAATCAGGTCAAAGGCGAGTGGGATACGAAACACCCAAACCTTATTCCTTACAAGGAGTATGTGCTGACGTTGCTTCCCCACTTCGAAGAGATAACTTTTGAACACTTCCCAAGAGAGGAGAATCAGTTGGCAGACGCGTTGGCTACAATGTCTTATATGTTCAAGGTCAAATGGGACAACGAAGCGCCCCAGATCATTATCTGGAAATTGGATGAACCTGCATATTGCTGCGATCTCGAGACCGAAGAGGTAACAGAAAAACCCTGGTATCATGAGGTGAAGAGGTACTTGGAAGCTCAAGAATACCCCGAGGGCGCATCTGTTAATGACAAAAAGTTTCCGAGAAGGTTTGCGGCAAAGTTCTTCCTCAACAACGGCATTCTCTACAAGCGAAACCATGATTCAACTTTGTTGCGTTGTGTGGATAAGACTGAAGCAGAAAAGATTATGGCGGAGCTATATAAAGGTACCTTTGGAACACATTCCAGTGCACATACCATGGCAAAGAAAATCCTTCAGGCAGGATATTTCTGGTCCACAATGGAAGCCGACTGTTATCAGCATTCTCGGACGTGTCATAAATGACAGATCTATGCTGATAAAGTGCACATTCCTCCGGTTCCTCTGAACATCTTGACATCACCCTGGCCTTTTGCAATGTGGGGCATCGATATGATCGGCGAGATCCGACCGACGGCATCCAACGGGCACCGCTTCATCTTGGTAGCAATTGATTACTTCACAAAATGGGTTGAGGCAGCCTCCTATGCTACCGTAACCAAGAGCGTCGTGGCACGGTTCATTCGGCATAACCTAATTTGTCGATACGGTGTACCTGAGAGGATCATTACGGATAATGGTACCAATCTTATCAACAAGATGATCACTGAGCTCTGCGAGCAATTCAAGATACAGCACCACAACTCTTCACCTTACCGGCCGAAGATGAATGGGGCTGTAGAAGCAGCAAATAAGAATATCAAGAAGATTGTGCAGAAGATGACAGTGAACTATAAGGATTGGCACGAGATGTTACCATTTGCTCTTCATGGGTACCGCACCTCAGCACGGACGTCAACAGGGGCAACTCCCTTTTCCTTGGTCTACGACATGGAGGCAGTCTTGCCTATTGAAGTCCAAATACCCTCTCTCCGGATAATGAAGGATGCAGACTTGAGAGAAGATGACTGGATCTATACTCGGCTTGATCAATTAAATCTAATTGACGAAAAAAGGCTCACTGCTATTTGTCATGGTCAGACGTACCAAAAACGGATGATCAGGGCATTTAACAAGAAGGTCATACGACAAGAGTATCAAGTCGGAGGCCTGGTAATCAAGCGCATCATTCTTCCTCAAAGTGATCCTAGGGGAAAATGGACCCCTATGTACGAAGGGCCATTTGTGGTTAAACATATCTTCTCAGGAGGAGCCATGATTCTAACTACCATGGATGGTGACGACCTTCCTCACCCCGCCAATGCAGACATAGTAAAAAGATACTACGCATGAACTAAGGACCCGCTAGGTTGACACACCTAGGCAAAAATAAGGGCTTCCCGGCGAACCAAAAGGGTTCGGGCAAAAATAAGGGATGAAATGGAAAAAAAATCTGTACACCCGGCAAGTCGAAAACCTGAAAAGGCGGCTTGGGAAAAAATGGGTATCCCGGTGGACTGAAAACCCGAAAGGGCGGTCCAGGCAAAATTTAGGGATAAAGCGTAACACTATGTCTCATTGGATCACCTTGCATCCAGAATCCGGCATCAACTATCGGGCTCAGACTTCGGCATCAATCAATCAGCTTCATCTTCAACTAAGCAGCAAAGTGATGAGACGCTTGAAGGCATAAAGGCGATAGCAGAGTTGGAACCCAGTGGGATTATTTTTCACATAGCTATTTTGTTTCCTTTTCAAAATTGTATAAACTCTATGTTGTTCGGCGGCGTTCTCTTACTAGGACGTCAGCCTCTTGTACATAAAACGCCTATTTACAGGCAAATTTCAAAATCAATACAAGTTAACATTTCTCAGACAAGTTATCCATTGTTTTTTCCTTTTTCTGTTTTGTTTTGCGAAGAACGTCCAATGTTCATTTTTGATATATGCATTTGACATTAATTGCTAATCGTGGTTAGTTGCATGCGAAATAAAGGACTGATTACAGGTGACATCAGAAACAGGGGCAATATAGAATTGTCCAAGCAGTCTAGTTGCTCTGTCTGCCAAGGTACCAAGGTAGGTTCGGCTGAAGGACGTAACCAAGTCACCTCAACTCCCCATAGAGTAAGGCAAGACTCAGCAATACTTTCCCCAAGTAGAGTTGGTTTCCTATCAGCCCTGAAAAGGCACAATTCCCCCACCAAGTCAACGATACTCTCCTCAAGCAGAGTTAGTCTACTGTCAGCCTTAAGGAAGTTGGGTATCCCCAGAAGATCTCAACATTCCCCAGCGGAGTATAGACATTCCTCAGCAAGCATCCCCGGCAGTCTTAATATAAGATTGTTCCCCGGTGGAATCATCCCCAAGTACAACCTAAAGTTTCCCCAGGAGAGTGGAATCCATATCCCTAGCAGGTCTTGGAGCTTATCCCTAGTAGATTCTGGAAGCTTATCCCCTGCAGAGTACGAACGTCCCTCCCCGGTTTCATTCAAAGGTTATTTCCCCACCAGAGTATAATTCGGTTATCCTCAGCTAATTACCACGGAAAGTCCGTCCTCGGCGAAGTTCTTCCTACCCCCAGCAGAGTTCATCAAATTCTCCAACATAACTTATCAGCAGAATCCCCAGCGGAGTTTATCATTGAAATCCCCAGCGGAGCTCTCATCAAAACCTCAGTGAGGTATCTCCTCCACAGAGTAATTCCCCTCAGAGTAATCTCTCCAACAAGTTTATTCCCCAACGGAGTCATCTTCTCCTACCGGTTTATTCTTGCAACCATTATCCCCATCGGAAGCAGAGAACTCTACTCTTCAATATCAGCCCAGGATTTGATTCCCCGGCCAGTCGTCAAGGATTTACTTTCCTAGACAAAAATACATTCATAGACATTTCGCATTTCATACATCCTGCTTACATACATGACAGAGTGCATACAACACTACCTCATTTTGAGTATCATGACATCATGCATTTCATACATCATGACATTGCATACAACTATTTTTTTGCCTTTTCAGGGAAAGGTCAATCCAAAGATGATTACTATCAATTATCGCAATTCCAGATTCGATACCTGTATCTAGCCAGGGCACATCTGTGAACAACTGATCATAGATTCGATACCTGTATCTAGCCAGGGCATATCTGCATGAAGAGTTTAAAGATCAACCCCTGTAACAGGCCAGGAAATTATCTTTCATTCTCAGGTCAGAGGTCGACACCTGTATCCAGCCAGGAAAGCTATCTCTACCAACCTTTTGACAAATTCCAGATTCGATACCTGTATCCAGCCAGGGCACATCTGAAGACGACCAATCCTAGATTCGATACCTGTATCCATCCAGGGCATATCTGTAGACGATAATTCCAGATTCGATACCTGTATCCAGCCAGAGCACATCTGTCGACAACATTTTCCAGATTCGATTCCTGTATCTAGCCAGGGCACATCTATGAGCAACCAATTGTAGATTCGATACCTGTATCCAGCCAGGGCATATTTTCATGAAGAGACTGAAGGTCAACACCTGTAACAAGCCAGGAAACATCTTTCTTTCTCAAAGTACGCAAGTTCTCGCTAAGGAATCTCCTACGCGATCAACACTCCCAAATGGCATCTGTAAGCCCATTCCCGACAAGGTTCTGTCACATGTCCAGATGGAATCTATAAGCCAATCCCCCTATCCACCATCTCTCCAAATGGCATCTATAAGCCCATTCCCGCCATCACATTGTTGATACTCCAACATGCGAGTGCAAATTTCCGGGCACTCTAGTGTCCAATCTCCTTTTACCTTTGAGCCGCGAAAGGCAAACTTGCCAATCTAACTCTTCAGGTCTAAGAAGATTGAACAGGGGAAATTGTTGTACCCTAAAATTTTCCCTCCCATTTCCTCAACATTTTCTCACCACAAGACCCTTGGAGCTCAAGGTCAAGTTAGGGTTTACTCTGCTCAAGACTCCTCCTTGCACTGTTGACCCAAATTAGGGTTTGAGTTTGCACAATGATGTTTTGACCTAAAATGCCTAGGATGACTTTCATGCTTCATATTGGACTCCCAAGTTTATCCATACCAAGTTTCAAGTCTTGATTCCAAACTTTGCCTAGTCAATTGGACAGTTGACCTAGAAATCAACTGTATTGGGGAAAAAGTCAACTGTGGTCAATTGACAGTCAAACCTCATGAAATTTGACCCTCATCAACATTATGAACTCATATGAACCATTTGTTCAAGTTTGGATCACAATTCCACAAGAAATTTGATCAGATCACCAAAAGGGCAAAATGGTCATTTTTAGGGTTTTGACTGCACAAAGGCAATTTTTGACTGTTTGACCTAACCAATGGAAAACCAAGCTCCTATATGGACTCAAGGACTCAATGGCATTGTCTTGACATGTTCAACAAATTCAAAAGCTCCCAAATGCACAAGATTGACAGATGAATTTTCCAGTCAACTGAGCCAAATTTGACTGTATACTGAAAAGTCAAACTTTGACTTTTTGGTCAAAATCAAGTGTCAAGATTCATTTTTCATCAAAACATGCCAAATTATGAAACTTGTTCATCAAGAAACCCAAAATTGCAAATTAGGGTTTAAAATGAAGAATTTTCATAACTTAGAATTTTTCTAAGTTATGAAAATCCCTAATTTTTTCCCTAACTTTGTCCCATTTTTTCATCAAGATGCATTTGGATTCAAGGAAAACTCAAAACATGAAAGTTGTATCCCATTGCAAAATATACAACTTTGATTCACAAAGTTTCCTCAAAAGAAGCTTGTAGCTCAAGTTATGATTTTTTGAACAAGGGTGTAAAACATTCTTAACTTAGAAAAAATTTGACCTATTATAGGCAGGATTTTTGCCTAACTTCATGGCCACTTTTCACATGCTTCCACTTGGAATTTAAATTTGCATTACAAATATGGATTGTAGTACACATTCCAAGCTTTCCAAAATGTCTAAGAACTCATCAAACAACCTTGTGGTTAGGGAGAATCGAATTTGGCAATATAGGCAAAAGTCACTTTGTTCATGAGCCATTTCCATGTTGATAACTTGTGCATTTTCAAACTCAGCATATGCAAGCTACATTACAGGCCTCTAATCTCATTTGCACTCATAAATTTAATGCCAATCCTTTGTGTTTAAGCCTTATCTTGTGTGTTTAACCATTGCATACAAGATTGAGCCATAAATGGAAAAAGCAATATATCCATTTTTGAAAAGTTGAACTTTATGTCAAGATTGCAATCTTTGAAGTACAAGGAAAATCCTTTTGGCATAAGTTCAGGGACATATCACACTGATCAAGACTCAAGTGTGCAGCACATTTGAGGGGCCTGCACAAGTCTAGAAACCAAGTTGACAATTTTTGCTTAAGTTAGAAGAAACCTTGCATTTTGTAACACAACTCTCATTGCTGCAAGAACTGGCTTAGACAAACTTGTTAGACACATCCCAAACAACATAACTGAGCTAAGGCACGACCAAAACACCTTCCAAACCTCACCATTCATCAAAACACCCTCCTACTGCAAAAAACAGAGTCACCTCTGTAGTTGGACTTCCATAACTCAATCCACTCGTGCATTCTTGCTAAAACCAGTTCATACACACTCCATACCACATATACAAGCTATCCCAAGCATTGGACACGACCTATAACACCTCTAACCAACTTCACCATTTTCACTTTTTCTGTTTTGCAGGTTGATTGCCATAGCTTGATTCACTTGGTTTCATAGCAAGCTAAAGGTTGGAATAGCATCCCTGGACTTCAAGCAAGCTGTACCAACCCTCACCTTGCCTTGAAAGTGCCTCCATTGCCAGACACGATCCAAGCTGAACAGGTAAGTTCATGGACTTCTATCTCTCAATATAGGAAGAGTTAGCTTTAAGTTTATGAATGAAAAATGTTCTACTCATGGCCCTGAAGCTATACATATCCTCACTTTCCATTTATATTGCATATGCTGAGAGAATTTAAGACCTGAACATTGATAAAAACTTAGGTCAAGAATTAGGGATGGAGAAATTCTCTCTCATTTCTGAGAGTTAAGTTAAGTTTTTTATATGTATGGAATCGTGGCTTGATGCTTGACATCTTTCATGTTATAAGTTTGTGCTAAAAGTCCAGGAATCAGGATGTTTGAACCAGGAGGGAAAGGCGTGCGTTTTTTGACATTTTTGTCTGAAGGTTGAAGACAACCTTTCATGGGCTGGGCCTGAGATTGCTTTTCCTTTTCACACCACTACATTTCACATGCACCCCTGGCCCATTTTGAGTTTTATTTATCATTTTTAATTTTTTTCCTTTTGATTTTGGTTCTATATTTTTATTTAAGCATGAAAAAATATTAAAATTATTTTTCTCACATTTTTTGCATTTTATTTGATATTTATTTGGTTTCATTTAAGTTTTGTACATAAATAAACATAAATATACTTTTATTTAAAATAACTAAAAATAATATAAATATATTTATTTTCTGATTTCATTTTATTTTATCTTTTTGAAAACATTTTATAAAAATATACCTTTTTTTGTAAATATTAAATACTTAATTTTTGTACATATTTAATATATTTAATAAATAATATACATACTTATATATTTCTTAGTATATTTAGGTAAAAAACATAAAAAATAATACATTTTTATTTTTATTAATATTTAACTTAAAAAATCATTTTTTGGCAATATACTTTCTTTTTATTTATTTTTGTACATAATTAATAAATATTGCATATATTATATAACAAATACCTTTTATTTATAAAATTAGGGGTTTGCCCTAAATACATAAAAATACCAAAAATTAATTCATTTTATTTTTGTTTATTTGACACGTGAAAAATACTTTTTTACATACATATAAAAATCATTTTTTGCATCTTGCATATTTATTTTATTTTTATTTAATTATTGTACATTAAATACCTTGTATAATTCAATTTGGATGTAATTGTTAGATTTAAATTTCTTGCTAAAATATCCCCATTTGAACATTTGTACCCCCCATCCCATAATTTGTGTTGTAATAATTTAGGACCTTTAAATTCCGCACTTTAAAAGCTTTCTAATATGCCATGATAGAATTAGGGTTTTGTATGCAAATCAAAAACAACAAATAGTTTGACCTAAATTCAAGATAAACAAGCATGAAAATGGACAACACTAATCACACTTGCACCCCTAGGGTATTCCACTTGTTGCCTTCAATAATGGGCCATGTTGCATGTTAGGCATCTTTGGCAAAACAAAACAAATTCAAATGATCATAGTCCCTCGATGACGCTTTCGAAAGTTGCCTAAAAATGATCAAGTCCCTAAAGGAAATATTGCCCAAAGATACTTGGCACCATTGCAATCATGGTCTAAACGATGACCCGCGCCCGTCCCGTTCACATCCTAACACAAGATTGTCCACCAAATACAATGGTGGAACAAAATTGTTAAAAGGGTTAAAACATAGCAAAGATCTTTGAGAAATTTAGGGTAGATAGCTCTTGGTTACTTGCCAACTTGCAAAATAAAAACACTTGCCTATTTTTTAAAACCACACATCACAACACACTTTCAAAATAACTTTCAAAAACATTGAAAACTTTTCAAAAGATAGTACACCTTTGTATACATCCCAACATGGATCATTACAAAGGTTGCCACCACAAATGGCCTCTTTTCAAAAACATTTTCAAACCACACACACAAAGCACCATTTCAAACAATTGAAAATCAAGGCAAGTTGATCTAAGCAAGTAACTAAGAGCCCATGGATAACCATGGATAGAAAGGGTGCTAATACCTTCCCTTTCTATAATCTACTCCCCGAACCCAAGAAAACATCTCAAAGGTTTTTGCTGTGCTTTTTAACCTTTCCTTAGGATAAAATAAAAAGTCGGTGGCGACTCTTGCTCAACCGAAACATTTGCGAAAACAAACGCAAAACCTCAAGTCAGTTCTCCCACCGTATCACAGAACTGGCGACTCTGCTGGGGAATTTTTAAAAGTGGAGTAACCTTAGGGCTTAGATCACTCTTGTTTTCAAATTGTTTGCTTTGTTTGCTTTTATATTTGTGGGCTTTTGCATCGGAGTTTCATAGATCTTAACCCGGATCTGGGGAATACCCTTTTAGGTAGCATAATCTGTGAGGGACCTGTCCGGCGTAGACCGATATGGGTGAAGCAGTGGCTACGTTGGTGTGACACCTTGGCCTGTACTGATATCCCTTGTGTTGCAACGAGGAGAATATGGGTCTTCTAAGGAGTCATTAAACACCAACCGACCTTAGAACCTTAAATTGACCCAACTTGGCCATAGAACAGTAGCAGTATGCTACACTCATTGAGGCTAAACTCTCGCGATGGTTCTGGCCGCAAGAAAAGATTGCGATGCTGGAGTTATGACCGATTGAGGGTAGCCAATGATATTGAGATCCTCTAGAGCCCGGTTACTTTTGATAGGACAGGTTTTAACCAACGAAACTAAAAGAGGGAATACCTAAACTTCATGCTGGCCTAAACCCTAAGGGTTGTCTTGTGTGACTTGTGTGCCTTATCATGCTTGCCTTTGTGAATACTTGTGGTGTGCTTCATCATACCATCATACCATCATACCATTACATGCATCCTGCATAAGGACTGACCCATTTCAAAGACAAGAGGGTTTCATCTTTGCTCTGTTTTGTAGGACATCATGATGCCCGTGCGTAGGAATACTATCCGGCTCAACTTTGTTCAACCACCAACTTTGCTCAAGGAATTGGTTGGTAGGATTCCAAACACTACTTCCGTCAGTTTGGAAGAGCCAGAAGAGTAGGGCCTCATGAGATGTTGGTTCCTCACTTCAGTTTTGAATTTCAGGTAGGCAGTGACAAACTGCGCCATGGATTCATTAAGGCTTGGGACATAATTCATAAAGCTGACCCACATGAGTTGGGACCGAAGACTTCTCTACCCTTGGAACCCTATTGCAGATGGGTCCGCATCCGTGCTCAGAAGTTAGGTATGCCATACGAAGCTGTCAGGAATATCATTCTTGAATCTCCTGATGAAGACGGGGTTTCTCCAACTGTCCTCCCTCCTCAGATACCCACTGATGTTGATACACTAAAGAGATCTTGGGCGCAGCTACAGGAAGAACAGGATTTTTATCGGGAAAAGTTCAACGAACAAGAACGGAAGATCCAGAAGCTGACTAAGCAATTGGAGGAAGAGCGGATCCTGAATGACTATATCCGTACTGAGAAGAGGAGACCATGGGAGCACTGATGAGCTTAGGAGATTTCTTTTACAGTTTTTATTTCCTTTTCAGTATTTTCATTCTTGTAATGCCCAAGGGCAAGTTGTTGAACAATTTAAAAGTTTGAATCTAATGAAGTGTGTTTCTTTTTGTCTACAAAGTTGAATCCCGATTGTCTTTGAAAACATAAAACATACGCATCTCATTGCATCATATGCATAACAGGTACCCTTTTTTCCACAGGTTGCTTAATCTTCTTCGTTGTTTATTTGAACAGTCATCATGAATCCTGAATCATCCAATGAGCAAGCTATCAAGGCCCTCCAGGCCCAGAACGCCCAGTTTCAAGAGCTGGTCATGATCTTAGCCCAAGGTCAACAAGAGTTGAAGACTCTGCTCTTGAAGAAGAAGAAGAAGAAGAGGATTGTGCTGTTCAACACTGGACGCAGGTTTGGGAATACACTACATAATGAGGTTGATCAGGCTACTTCCTCTGCAGAGAAAGACAGTCCCCAAGGGGGAAGGGCTCCTAGTCCTGCGGTCTCCGACAACGAGACAGATTATAATGACGAACAGTACCCTCCTGCTGCAGACAAATACAAGCAACTAGAGGACCTTTTAAGTGCCATGGAGATTCAAAATGTGTCGGGGTTGGATTTCAAAGATTTAGGTTTATCTTCTGGGGTGTTGATCCCACACAAGTTCAAGGCGCCTGCCTTTGCAAAGTACGACGGGGCTTCCTGTCCTAAGCTGCATCTCAGATCATATGTAAGAAAGATCCAACCTTACACTGCAGACAAGAACCTATGGATCCATTTCTTTCAGGATAGCCTTTCGGGGTCTCAACTCGAATGGTTCTATCAGCTGGATGGAGCCAGTATCCGAAACTGGGAAGATTTGGCTACCGCATTTTATAAACAGTATCAGTATAATTCTGACCTCGCTCCTACGCGTACCCAGCTTCAGGGTATGTCACTGGGAACGGGAGAAGGATTCAAGGAGTATGCGCAAAAGTGGAGAGACCTAGCTGGCAGGGTGCAACCTCCTTTGACTGACCGCGAGCTTGTTGACATGTTCCTAGGGACCCTATCTGGTCCATTCTTCAAACATCTGATTGGTAATTCTTCTGCTGGGTTTATGGATTTGATCTTGACTGGTGAGAGGATAGAAGCTGGTATCAAGTCAGGGAAGATACAGAAAGGTGCCTCCACGAGTACTGAGAAGAAGCCTTTCAAGAAAGAAGCCAGTGCTGTTTATGGTCCTCGAAGACAGATTAAACTGGAACGCCGCCAAGCTGTCAATGCATTGGTAATTTGAAAGCCTGTTGTTGCTCCTCAGCAATATGATCAACAAAGGGGTGAGAGGCCCAAAAGGCAGTACACTCAGCTTAGCATGACCCTGTCTCAGATTTTTCCGCAACTACTGTCAACCAATCTGGTAACTATCAAGGAAGCTCCGAAGGTGGTGAACACAACTTCTCCAAAGTACAACCCCAACGCCCGTTGCGCTTATCACTCTGATAGCCCCGGGCATACTACGGACGATTGCTGGGCTCTGAGGAATAAGGTTCAAGACTTTATTGATGCTAAAGAAATACAGTTTGAGGCGCCCGAAAGACCCAATGTTGTGACTGCTCCCATGCCCCAGCATGGAGTGAATGTTGTGGAAGAAGACCGATATGTAGCCTCCGTGGAAGAGATTGTTACTCCGTTATCGACTGTTAAAAGGAATCTATTGCTAGCCGGTTTATTTCCGGGATGTGGTGAAGATTTCCTTCTATGTGCTGTTTCGCCTATTGGTTGTCCTTTGCTGAAATCAGGTATCCAAAGCCTGATGGATAACAAAGAAATCTTGTTTGAGAAGATTGTTGTTCCTGCTGTCCCCGCCGAAGAAGTTTCTATTGTTACTATTTTCAACAACCCTCCTAAGGCTCCTTCAAAGAAGCCTGTCAAAATCATGTCCAATCAGAAAATTGCTCCCATCATCATCACTGTTCCGGGACCTCTCCCTTATACATCCGACAAAGTTGTCCCATGGCACTATGGGGCAGATGTTTATGTGCTTGGAGTGAAGCAAGAGTTTGATACAAGTACCGATGTCAGTAACATCACCGGGCCTGCCAAAATTACTCGCAGTGGTAGGTTATTTTCGCCAGATATCGCACCACCAGCTATTCAGAAACCTCTTATCATCACACCCGCAAGTGTGCATGTTTCCCTTCCTAATCAAGTTCCTGTTTCTACCCCTGCTGCCGAGTCCTCTGATGCTCGGGGCAAAGGGATTGCTACTGATTTGCCTTCCCTGACGGAGGCACCGAAGACAACCACTGTTGAAGCCTCCTAGCAAGAGATGGAGGAGATCCTCAAAATTATCAAGAAAAGTGATTTCAATGTTGTTGAGCAGCTGGGGCACACCCCCATCAAAAATTTCTATGCTATCACTATTGTTGTGTTCAGAGGCCTATGCCAAGGCCCTGATTTCCTTCCTGAAGACGGCCCATGTGCCACAAGAAACGTCTGCTGATCAATTTACTGATTGCGTGGCCAACTTGACTGCCGATAATGGTTTGGTCTTCTCTGACGCCGATCTGACCGCCAAAGGGAAAAACCATAATGACGCCCTGCATGTCTCTATTGAATGCAGGGTCACTACTATTGCCCATGTGTTGGTAGACACCGGTTCTTCATTGAACGTATTACCCAAGAAGGCCCTAGACAGATTGGATTGTGAGGGTCTGGAGCTCAAGCCCAGTAACATTGTTGTCCGAGCCTTTGACGGTTCGAAAAGGATGGTACATGGTGAAGTTGACATTCCAATCAGGGTTGGTTCTCAAGTTTTTGATTCTACTTTCTATGTGATGGACATCCGTCCATCCTACTCTTGTTTGCTGGGTCGTCCATGGATCCACAAGGCTGGAGCTGTGACCTCCACACTACATCAAAAGCTTAAGTACCCAGTCAGAGGGAAAATTGTTACAGTGCAAGGGGAAGAAGATTATATGGTCAGCCACCTTAACTCGTTCTGGTACATAGAAATGGATGGGGAATTCATTGAGACTCCATTCCAACACTTTGAAGAGGTGCCTCAGACATTGGCGTCAGCTGAAACTGTGATTGAAGACCCTCCTTTGAAGATGGCTTCCTTAAAGGATGCCCGGGCTGTGATTGAGAAGGGTGAATGTGCAAACTGGGGCCGACTTCCTGACTTCACTCCAAAGACTGACAAGTTTGGCTTAGGCTTCACTGCAGAGGCTCAGAAGGCTGTTCGTAAGGCAAGGATTGGAAGACCTCCTGTGTTCATCACCAACCCGGGAGTGAATGTTATTGAAGACGACGTGGAGGAATCAGAATTTGACAGCTGGATCTACCCAACAACCGACAGTGGACCAAGCAACTGGACTGCCAAAGACTTTACACCTATTACTTTTGTCACTCAGTAATGAACTCTTTTGTTTTCAATTTGTAACAAACAATATGATGAAACTTTTATGGCTCGGTGTCCTACCCGGGGCACCGTGGCTTCATTTGTGAGGGCTTTTGTATGTCATTTTCATATATCATTAATCAAAACATTGGACGTTTGTTGCATTTAGAAATCTTGCGCTCCTTTTCTTTCTTTATTATATATTGCAAAACAGCTATATTTACACACACTCACTTATACAGGTTCCAATCCACTCTGGATCTCACTGGTAACGACTCTGCTACTGCCGGTTATGACTTCGAAAATCCGATCAACTTAGCCGAAGACGAAGGTGAAGATGATTGCGAAGTGCCTGGTGAACTTGCAAGACTGCTACTCCAGGAAGAGAGGGCCATTCAGCCACATGAAGAGCCAGTGGAAACGGTAAATCTGGGTACTGAGACAGACAGAAAGGAAGTCAAAATTGGTGCCAATTTAGAGCTCAGTGTGAAACAACGGTTGATTCAGATGCTGCATGACTACATGGAAATCTTTGCTTGGTCTTACGAAGACAACCGTTTCGAGGCAACTATGATCTTTGGACAAGAGGGAGACCTCTAAAACTTCCTATACTCAATGACCACGTTCGAGGCAACCAAGTGAGGTGTACCCTAAGAGTGGCATGTGCGAGTGTGTTATTTCGGTTAATTTTATCTGTACATGTCATGGGTGAGCTATGTTGATTTTAAGTTAAAGATTGATCTTGTCATGCATTCCCTATTATTCAAACATCTAACAGTTAATAGTTGCGGAATTTAAATTTGCGGAAATTAAATCTAAGCTATTACAAGGCGTCGGGTATTTACATCGCCAAAAATAAACCCTTTAATTAAATTGCGAAAAAATAAAAGAAAGCGATAAATAGATAAAGTCCTATTGAAACTATTACATACTAGAAGCAATTACAATATTGGATAAAAATCGCGTGCGAAGAAAATTAGATCGGCGTATTTTTAGGGTTTTGACCCTTTTTGTTAAAGAAAAAAGACTTTTTGCTTATTTTTGAATTAAAAAATTAAGTCTAAGTTAATAATTGAATTAATTAATTAAATGAAAATATTTTTGGTTTTTTATATTTAAGGAAATAAAATAAAAATGATAAAAATTATTAAAAACCTAATTCTACATTGATTTTAATTTATTGCAAAAATATTAATGTTAAACCTATTTAAAACTAAATAAATTAATTAATGTTTATTTACAAAAAATAAATAATGAAATTAATAATAAAATAATATTTTTTGTTTTCTGATTTTATTAGGAAAATTATTAATTAGTTAATTAACAATAAAATAAAAAATTAGAGCAAAATAAATAAATGAAAAAAAAAAGAGTAAAAAGAAATAACCCAGGGGGTGTGGGCCTAACTTGAAGGTGGAATCAGCAATTTTCCAGGCCCAAACGTAAGCAGCCTTGTTGACTTTTTCAATCCAGTGTGCGCCTTTGACTAGGGAACATGATGGTCCCCTCATTCCTGGCCACCAAATCTGGCCTGAAGGCCACCTGGCGTGTTGATATTTGCAAGTGTATGGTGGATCCCCGTTTGGATGTCACATAGAATCACCTGAAGAAAAATTGAATAAATGTTTTGGGGGACCTGGGATTCGAACCCAGGTCCCATTGCTCAATGGCCATCGCGCTTACCAATCCAACCAACCTGCTTCTTTGTTATTAGAACATAAAACAAATATTATATGGAAAACATTTACTATGCCTGGAAAATAAAAATAAATGGCGCGAGATTATGAATGGCCCAATAAGGAGAGGACGCATGGTCGTCTTCTTCAACAAATCCCTGGTTATTTACCTGCGGATATTTATCCGCAGAAAGATTCGTGGCTTGCTTCCAAAATTCACCCTAGGCCATGGAAACGAAATCTAAGAGCATCAACGTGCTCGTCTTCTCCCACTGAGTCCATTTATGCCCTTGATTTGCTCTAATTTTCCCTGGAAAAAAATGCCTAAAAATGAAGAACCAAAACCCTAGCTTCGGGCATGGCTGTACAGGCTATAAAAATGCAATTCAATTATGCCAAAAGTTTCAGAATGCCACGAAAAGTATGAATATATAAATATTTAGGCAAAAGGATGCAAGAATCCAAGGTTGTGAATTCGTGCACAGGGTCGAGTTTAGGACGACTTACAGTGAGTTTGAGGCTGTCTCAGGGCTTGATTATGATCGCTTTAGCTCCACTAGATGTCAGGGAAGAAGGTTATGTGGAGATTTTGCTTTGAAAACGCCTTCAATATGGAATTCGATCTCCAACTTTTCAAGGTTTTTTTTCAGTTTTGATTTGGCCGTTTCTTCAGTGCTTAGGTCATGTTCTTTGTGGCTTTATGTTGTATATGTATCAAGCAAGCAATTAGGTTAAATCTTGGGCTTCCAATCTTTGTGCCTTCAAGGTTTTGAGATTTGATATGATCACCATTAACAAGTTTCCAAAATTGTACCAAATATGATATTTTGTGCATAACAAAGCTTGATACGAATTTGATTTGGTTTATGATGATAATTGAAGTCTATACCAATCACAAAGATATCATTCCATCAATTTTTAAATTTTATTTGAATTAATATTGATTTAAAATGAATTAAATCAATAAAAATTAAATAAAATAGAAAAATAAATGATTGGTCATGAAATTGAAGATGGGGCACGTGTATGGTGTGATAAGACCAAATCAAGTAGAAAAAAGTGGGCCCTTTTGTCAAAAATTGGAGTTTTGAGGATAGTTGACTTTTGGCAATTTTGGAAAAATGCCCAACTTCAACAATGCATAACTTCTTCAATTTTGAACTTTTGGAAGTGTTCTTGGACCTTTTAGAAACCTTGAGATGTCCTCTAATCAACCCTTTTGGTCTAATCTCATTTGGATATTCCATGCTCAGGTTATAAGCTTTGGCAAAAAAGGTGTTTTTGTTGACTTTCAAAAATGACCTATAATGTCCAAATTTGTAACTTTTTGTGAATGCATTTCTTGATCTTGGGGTGTGAAGATGGATTGTAGTAAATTGCATCCTCTTCAAAATTAGATTTGTATGGTTCATTTCTCATAAAGTATGAGAAAGTTATGCTTGGTAAAAGTTGAGTTGACTTTTCCTACAAAACCCTAATTTAGCAACTTTTGAATCTTGATGAATCTTGAGCAATCCTTGATGAATCATGATCAACCATTGATCAAATGATGAATTATCCTTCAAAATGAGAATGTTGACAAAAAATCTTGAGGTTTGACTATTTGTAGGTCACAATTGACTTTTGCCCTAGCACAGACAATTTTTGGGCCTCTTGAGCAATTGACTGACCAAACTTCCTCTGCAAGGCTTGAAACTTGACATGGATGAACTTAAGAAAATATTAGGACACTGGGGAGCACTTGAGGTCATTTGTATATAAGGACCTTGATTCAACACAAAACCTTAATTTTGAATTGACTGCCTTAGGAGGTAATTTGACTGTCCAACTCTTGAGCCATCTTGAACAACTTGGAGATGATTCTTGACATGTCTTGAGAAATATGGGAGGGAAAATTTTAGGGTACAACAGTTGCCCCTGTTCAATCTTCTTACACTTGATGATGTAGATTGGCTTGCCTGCCTTTCGTGATCCAAAGGTGGAAGGTGATTGAACACTAAAGTGCCCAGAAATTTGCACTCGCATGAAGTAGTATTTGTCTTGTGATGTCGGGAATGGGATTACAGATTCCATTTGGAGATTGATGATGGGATATGGGCTTAAAGATTCCATCCGAAGGAGTGTCGATCGCGTAAGAGATTCCTTAGCGAGAGCTTGTATACCTATTGTTGAGGGAGATTCCGCCGGGGAATGTTGTTATGTGTCTTAGGAGGAATAGAACTTTAGGAGCTTTGGTCGTACGTTATTCTACTGAGGAATCATCTCTGTTGAAGAGGTGAGAGTGAACTACTATCTGGTCGCAAACCAGTCTTCATAGTGATAAGACCGACTGCTATCTGGTCGTAATCCAGGCTTTATAGTGACTTACTGGGGAGATGAGATTAAACTTGTTATCCGGTTATAATCCAGGCTTTGCAATACCTCACTTCTTATCTGGTCAAAATCCAGGCCTCAGAACAAATCAAGTGGTTATCCGGTCGCTTCCAGGCTTCAACTTGAATTTAGGGCACACTAATATCCGGCCGACTCCGAGCTTCTTAGTAACTGTCCATGTAAACTGCTATTTGGTCGGAATCTAAGTTTCACAGTGCCTTGTACCGCTATCTGGTCATAATCCAGGCTCCACGATGTGTTAATCTGGTCGAACCTAGGCTTCATGGTGTCACGTACTGCTATCTGGTCGAATCCAATCTTCACAATACCTCATTTCTTATCTGGTCGGAACCCAGGCTTCAGAACAAATCAAGTGGTCATCCGGTCTCATGCGGGCTTCCCTTTGACTGTTGGGTTCACTAGTATCCGGTCGAATCCGGGCTTCATAGTAACTGGCTGGGTAAACTGTTATTTGGTCGTAATCCAAGCTTCACAGTGTCCCTTAACACTATCTGGTTATAATCAAGGCTTCACGATGTATCATACCGCTATCTGGTCGAAATCCAGGCTTCGTAGTACTCTTGGTTGCTATCTGGTCGTAATCCAGTCTTCACAACATCTTCTACCATTATCTGGTCGTAATCCAGGCTTCATGGTCTTGTGTTTATGATATACCACTATATGGTCGAATCCAGGCTTCATGGTGCTTACTGAGCTGCTATTCGGTCGTAATCCGGGCTTCACGGCTCATTGGGGAATAAACTATTATCCGGTCGTTCTTCGGGCTTCATAACTTGAATTTTGATTGTATCTTTACTGAAAGGTAAAGGTTAGTTGTATGTAATGCATGATATGTATCAGGCAATGATGTTCTCAAAATAAATGATATTGTATGGTATGATGCGTATATGCATGTATCATGATTTATGGACATGTAATGTTTTAGCTGGGGAAAATAAATCCCGGAGCTGCTGGAGAATAGAGTTGAGTTCTTCGTTTCCGCTGGGGATGATGAACGGAGATGATTTGTGAGAATAAACCTGTAGGAGAAGAGAACTCTGTTGGGGAATAAACTGATGAAGAGATTACTCTGTGGGGAATTACACTCTGGGGAAGAGATGCTCTGCTGAGGATTTTAACGATAAACTCCGCTGGGAATTCCGCTGATAAACTTTGTTGGGGATTAACTCCGCTGGGGATGAATTACCATTGCTGGTGATACTGAATCTGTTGAGGATTGAATTCCTGTTCGGGGAAAGAAAGAACTTCGCTGGGGATAGTCTTTCAGTTGCAACTTGCTGAGGATAACCCAGTTAGACTCCTGTGGGGATAACCCTCTGAATTTGGCTGGGGAGATTTATTTGCGCTCTGTAGGGGATAATCTTCCAGAATCTACTAGGGATGATGATTCAACTCTGTTGGGAAAACTTTTTTAGACTGCGCTGGGGAAATGGTTCCACTGGGGGTATCTTGTATTCCGTCAGGGAACATTCTTATACTCCGTTGAGGAATATTGAGACTGCCGGGGATGCTCTTATACTTGCTGGGGAATATCTTTATACTCCGCTGGGGAAGATTAAGACCTTCTGGGGATACCCAACCTTTTTAGGGCTGATGGTAGGCTAACTTTGCTTGGGGAGAGCATTGCTGATTTGTTCATAGTTGCAAGTCTTAGCTGGGAGAGCTTCCATCAATATCTTGCTCTGCGGGGAGTGAAGGTATCGTAGCCATATTCTTTAGCTGGATCTACCTTGGTACCCAGTGGACAGGGCAACTATACAACTTGGACACTTCTTATGCCCCTGCTTATGATATTACCAGTAATTTATCTTTTGTTTCGTATGTAAGTATTTATGAGCAGCAATTAATGTCAAATGCATATATCAAAAATGAACATTGGACATTCTTTGCAAAACAAAACAGATAAAGGAAAAACAGTTTGAAATTTGTCTGAAAATGAATTTGTATTAATTTTGAAGTTTGGCCTGTAAATAGGCGTTTTTTGTACAAGAGGCTGACGTCCTAGTAAGAGAACGCCACCGAACAAATAGAATTTATACAATTTGTGAAAAGGAAACAAAACAGCTATGTGAATAATCCCACTGGGTTCCAACTCTGCTATTGCCTTTATATCTTCAAGCATCTCATCACTTTGCTGCTTAGTTGAAGATGAATCTGATTGATTAGTGACGTCCGAGCTTGATAGTCGATACCGAAGTCTGGGTGCGAGGTGATACAATGAGACATAGTGTTACGCTTTAATCCCTAATTTTTGCCTGGACCGCCCTTTCGGGTTTTCAGTCCACCGGGATACCCATTTTTGCCCAAGCCGCCTTTTCAGGTTTTCGACTTGCCGGGTGTACAGATTTTTTCATTTTCATCCCTTATTTTTGCCCGAACCCTTTTGGTTCGCCGAGAAGCCCTTATTTTTGTCTAGGTCAGTCAACCTAGCGGGTCTTTGATTATGCGTAGTATCTTTTCACTATGTCTGCATTGACGGGGTGAGGGAGGTCGTCACTATCCATGGTGGTTAGAATCATAGCTCCTCTTGAGAAAATGTTCTTAACCATAAATGGCCCTTCGTAAGTAGGGGTCCATTTGCCCCTGGGATCACCTTCAGGTAGAATAATGCGCTTGATTACCAAGTCCCCAACTTGATACTCTTTTCGTCTGAATTTCTTGTTAAATGCCTTGATCATCCATTTTTGGTACGTCTGACCATGACAAATAGCAGTAAGTCTCTTTTGATCGATTAGGTTCAATTGATCAAGTCGGGTCTAAATCCAATCATCTTCACTCAAACCTGCATCCTTCATGATTCGAAGAGAGGGTATCTGAACTTCAATGGGCAAGACTGCCTCCATGCCATAAACCAAGGAATAAGGTGTTTCCCCTGTTGACGTCCGAGATGAGGTACGGTACCCATGAAGAGCGAACGGTAACATCTCGTGCCAATATTTGTATGTCACTGTCATCTTCTGCGCGATCTTCTTAATGTTCTTATTTGCTGCTTCGACAACCCCATTCATCTTCGGCGGGTAGGGAGAAGAGTTATGATGCTGTATCTTGAATTGCTCGCAGAGCTCAGTGATCATCTTGTTGTTGAGATTGGTACCATTGTCCGTAATGATCCTCTCTGGTACACCGTATCGACAAATCAGATTGTGCCGAATGAACCGTGCCACGACGTTCTTGGTTACGGTAGCAAAGGAAGCTGCTTCAACCCACTTTGTAAAGTAATCAATTGCTACCAGGATGAAACGATGTCCGTTGGATGCTGTAGGTCTGATCTCGCCGATCATATCAATGCCCCACATTGCAAAAGGCCAAGGAGCCGTCAAGACGTTCAGAGGTACTGGAGGTATGTGCACCTTATCAGCATAGACTTGGCACTTGTGACATGTCCGAGAATGCTGATAACAGTCGGCTTCCATTGTGGACCAGTAATATCCTGCCCGGAGGACTTTCTTTGCCATGGTATGTCCACTAGAATGAGTTCCGAAAGTACCTTCATGCAGCTCTGAATCAACCGTTGTTTCACACTAAGCTCCAGGTTGGCACCGATCTTGACCTCTTTCTTGTCTGTCTCTGTACCCAGATTTACTGTTTCCACCGGTTCTTCGTGCGGCTGAATGGCCCTCTCTTCCTAGAGTAGCAGTCTTGCAAGTTCACCAGGCACTTCGCAATCATCTTCACCTTCGTCTTCGGCTAAGTTGATCGGATTTTCGAAGTCATAACCGGCAGTAGCAGAGTCGTTACCAGTGAGATCCAGAGTGGATGTGGACCTGTATATGTGAGTGTGTGTAAAATAGCTGTTTTGCAATATATAATAAAGAAAGAAAAGGAGCGCAAAATTTGAAATGCAAGAAACGTCCAATGCTTTTATTAATGATATATGAAAATGACACACAAAAGCCCTCACAAATAAAGCCACAGTGCCCTGGGTAAGACACTGGGCCGTAAAGTTTCAAAACATTGTCTATTACAAATTCAAAACAAAAATTTTCATTACTGGGTGATAACTGAAACTGGCATAGAATCCTTCGCTTTCCAGTTGCTTAATCCACTGTTGGTCGTAGGGTAGATCCAACTGTCGATATCAAACTCTTCATCATCATCATCCCTGATAGCATTTACCCCTGCCTCTTGTCTAGGCTTCTCTGGTGCTCCGAACTCGATATCTTTCGCATCAATCAAGTCTTGGACCTTGTTCTTCAAAGCCCAACAATCATCCGTATTATGCCCCGGGCTATCAGAGTGAAAAGCACAGCGGTTGTTAGGGTTATACCTTGGTGACGTTGTATTTGAATTCTTTGGGGGTTCCCTTAGAGTCACCAGATCACTCTTCAGCAACTTTGGCAGAATCTGAGATAAGGTCATGCTGAGACGAGTGAATTTCCTCTTAGGTCTCTCATCCTTTTGTTGATTGTTGTACTGAGGAGCACCAGCAGGTTTTGAAATAACGACCGCATTGACAGCTTGGCAGTGTTCAGGTCTATTTTGTCTTCTTGCACTGTAGACAACACTGGACTCTTTCTTAAACGGCTTCTTCTTGGTGCTTGACGAGGCACCCTTCTGTATCTTCCTAGCCTTAATACCAGCCTCAATCCTCTCACCAGTCAAAATAAGATCTGTAAACCCAGATGAAGAGCTTCCAATCAAGTGGTTGAAAAATGGACCAGACAGGGTCCCCAGAAACATGTCAACAAGCTCACGATCAGCCAAAGGTGGTTGCACCCTTCCGGCAAGGTTTCTCCACTTTTGAGCATAATCTTTGAATCCTTCACCCGTTCCCATTGACATACCCTAGAGTTGGGTACGCGTAGGAGCAAGGTCGGAGTTGTACTGATATTGCCTGTAGAATGCAGTAGCCAAATCTTCCCAACTACAGATACTGGCTCCATCCAACTGTTAGAACCACTCAAGCTGAGTCCCTGAGAGACTGTCTTGAAAGAAATGGATCCATAAGTTCTTATCAGCAGTGTAAGGCTGGATCTTCCTCACATATGACCGGAGGTGCAACTTCGGGCAGGAAACTCCGTCATACTTGGCAAAGGATGGTGCCTTGAATTTATGGGGAGTCACCACCCTAGATGATAGACCTAGATCTCCGAAATCCAGACCGGGCACCTTCTGAATTTCCATAGCACTCAACTGGTCTTCCAGTTGTTTGTACTTATCCTCAGCAGGAGGATATTGTTCTTCATCATAGTCCGTCTCGTTGTCGGAGACCACAGGGCTAGGAACCCTCCTTTCTTGTGGACTATCTTTCCCTCCAGATGAGGTAGTCAAATCAACTTCATCCCGTAGTCTGTTTCCAAACCTAGGACCAGTGTTGAACAAGACTATCCTCCTCCTCTTCTTCTTCTTCTCCTTCAGGATCAAGGTCTTCAGGTCTTGCTGACCCTTAGCTAGACTCATGACCAACTCTTGAAATTGGGCATTCTGGGCCTGGAGGGCCTTGATAGCTTGCTCAGTTGAAGGTTCAGCAGACATGATGATTGCTGAAATAAATAGCGAAGAAGATAAGAGACCTGTAAAGGGTACCTGTTTATGAAGTACATGGGATGAAATGCGTATGATTTATGATTTCAAAGACAATTGAGATTCAAATTTGTAAACAAGGAAGGAAACACACTTTATTAGATAACTTTGAAATTTAAATTGTTCAACAAATTGCCCTTAAGGCGTTACAAGAATGGAAATACTGAAAGGTAAACAAAAACTGGAAAGGGAATCATCAAAGGCCCATCAATGCTCCCATGGTCTCTTCTTATCAGTGCGGACATAGTCGTTGAGAATCCACTCGTTCTCTAACTGCCTAGTCTGCTTCTGGATCTTTTTCTCTTGCTCGTTGAACTTCTCTCGGTAAGAATCCCGTTTATCCCTCAGTTGCATCCAAGATCTCTTCAGTTCCCCAATGTCAGTGGGCATATAAGGATGGAGAATGGTTGGAAGAACCCCTTCTTCATTAGAAACTTCAAGAGTGACAGGCCGGACAACTTCATATGGCATACCTAGCTTCTGGGTACGGATGTGGACCCATCTGAGATATGGCTCCATTGGCAGAGAAGTCTTTGGGCCTAGCTCATGTGGATCAGATTGGTGAACTCTGTCCCAAGCCCTTATGAATCTACGACGTTGCTCATCGCTATCCCCTTGAAAATCAAATATGATATGAGGCATTAGCATCTCATGAGGTCCTTCTCTTCTGGCTCTTCCAAACTGACGGAGAGCTAAGCATGGGTTATAAGGAATTCCTCCATGGGTTCCTATCAATGGAACATTAGGATACTCTCCACATCAATTAATAACAGTCACCTCATCCATACCTTTGAGAGTCCAAATGATGTCATTATGAGATAGAGACATCACCCTATAAGACCAGCCCATTCCTTCTTTGTTCTTCAGCACTGACTTAGGGTTGTGCGAAATAAACCACCTCGACAATAAAGGAGCATAGCACATCAAGGTCCCCCGCTTTCGGGCAGTACGAGCATAGAGCTGATGAAGGATGTCACCCAAGAGAGTGGGTACCGGATTCTGAGAGATAAAGATCTTTATGGCATTAATATCAACAAAAGTGTCAGGATTCGGAAACAGAACCAAGCCATATATCAGGAGAGCCAGAATATCCTCGAACGCCTTAAAATCTAGGCTATCCCAAAAGTAGTTAGCCTTGCCAACCAAGAACTTAGTCAGAAAACCCTTAGCTCCACTTCTAGTCTCCCAATTAGCCATTACCTCCTATTTGGTCAAGTGAAGGGTTGTATCAATCTCTTTGGGCCTAAGAGTCTTTTCCCAACTAGTAAACAGGGTTTGCTCCAGAACAGAGATACCGAGCAGCTCAGAGAACTCTTCTAGGGTAGGAACCAGCTGATAGTCTTGAAAAGTAAAACAATGGTACAACGGATCATAGAATTGGAACAGAACACTCATCATCTGCTCGTCCAATTTAGAGGTGACCAAAATGAGAAGAGAACCATGCCTCCTGATGAAGGAAGTAGTGTCGGGCATCTTGGCAACCAACTCTTTAAGCAAGGTAGGTACTTGGACAAAGTTTATCCGGATGGTATTCTTACGCATGGGCATATGATGACCTACAAAACAGAGAAAGATGAATCCCTCATGTCTTTGAAATAGGTTAGTCTTATGCAAGATATATGCAATGTAATGATGTCATGATGTCATGATAAAGCACACCACAAGTATCCACAAAAAGCAAACATGTTAAAGGCACACAAGTCACACAAAAGAGCCCTTAGATTTCAGGCTGGCAAGGAGCTTAGGTACTACCCTCTTTCAGTTCAATTGGTTTAAACCTGTCCTAAAAATAGTAACCGGGTTCTAGAGGATCTCAATATCACTGACTACCCTCAATCGGTCATAATTCCAGTTTAGCAACCTTTTCTTGCGGCCGAAATCATCGCGAGATTTTAGTCTCAATGAGTATAGCATACTGCTACTGTTCTATGGCCAAGTTGGTCAATTTAAGGTTCTAAGGCCAGTTGGTGCTTAATGACCCCTTAGAAGACCCATATTCTCCTCGTTCCAACACAAGGGATATCGGTACAGACTAAAGTGTCACACCAATGTAGCTACTGCTTCATCCGTATCGGTCTACGCCGTACAGATCCCTCACAGTTTATTGCTACTTACCTAAAGGGTATCCCCAGATCCGGGTTAGGATCTATAGAACTCTGATACAAGCCCACAAAATTTAAAGCATACAAAGCATACAATTGAAAACAATAGTGATCTAATCCTAAGGTACACCTCACTTATGAAATCCCCAGCAGAGTCGCCAGTTCTGTGATCGGTGGGAATGAGAACTGACTGTTTTGGAATGCTGGTTCACGTTTTGCGTTTGTTTTCGCAAAATATCGCGGTAAGCAAGAGTCGCCACCGTCTTTTATTTTATCCAACAAGGAAAGGACAAAAGCACAAAAAAATTCCTTTTTGAGATGTTTCTCGGGTTCGGGAGGTAGATTATAGAAAGGGAAGGTATTAGCACCCTTTCAATCCGTGGTTATCCACGGGCTCTTAGGTACTTGCTCATTGTGTTTTCAAAAGTTGCTTTTCTTTGTGATTGTGGGTTTGAAAAGAGTTTTTGTTTGAAAGAGAGTGTAAGTGCGAAAAGTTTTGTTTTGTTTTAAAAGGAGCAAGTACTTAAGAACCATCTACCTACTCAAAAAGGAATTAAACTGTACAAATGTCCTTTAGACAGTGCTATCCCACTATTGAGGAGTAGGTAGCACCATCGTTGGAGTTTTTGGGTCAATTCGATTAAGGAACATGTGGTCACTAAAGTAATGTTGGGACGCCTTAGCGGTAACCCTAATATCCTAGATCATTTTCCGAGGCAACCGTTTCGAGGCAACTATGATCGTTGGACAAGAGGGCGACCTTTAAAACTTCCTATACTCAATGACCACGTTCGAGGCAACCAAGTGAGGTGTACCCTAAGAGTGGCATGTGCGAGTGTGTTATTTCGGTTAATTTTATCTGTACATGTCATGGGTGAGCTATGTTGATTTTAAGTTAAAGATTGATCTTGTCATGCATTCCCTATTATTCAAACATCTAACAGTTAATAGTTGCGGAATTTAAATTTGCGGAAATTAAATCTAAGCTATTACAAGGCGTCGGGTATTTACATCGCCAAAAACAAACCCTTTAATTAAATTGCGAAAAAATAAAAGAAAGCGATAAATAGATAAAGTCCTATTGAAACTATTACATACTGGAAGCAATTACAATATTGGATAAAAATCGCGTGCGAAGAAAATTAGATCGGCGTATTTTTAGGGTTTTGACCCTTTTTGTTAAAGAAAAAAGACTTTTTGCTTATTTTTGAATTAAAAAATTAAGTCTAAGTTAATAATTGAATTAATTAATTAAATGAAAATATTTTTGGTTTTATATATTTAAGGAAATAAAATAAAAATGATAAAAATTATTAAAAACCTAATTCTACATTAATTTTAATTTATTGCAAAAATATTAATGTTAAACCTATTTAAAACTAAATAAATAAATTAATGTTTATTTACAAAAAATAAATAATGAAATTAATAATAAAATAATATTTTTTGTTTTCTGATTTTATTAGGAAAATTATTAATTAGTTAATTAACAATAAAATAAAAAATTAGAGCAAAATAAATAAATGAAAATAAAAAGAGTAAAAAGAAATAACCCAGGGGGTGTGGGCCTAATTTGAAGGTGGAATCAGCAATTTTCCAGGCCCAAACGTAAGCAGCCTTGTTGACTTTTTCAATCTAGTGTGCGCCTTTGACTAGGGAACATGATGGTCCCCTCATTCCTGGCATCCAAATCTGGCCTGAAGGCCACCTGGCGTGTTGATATTTGCAAGCGTATGGTGGATCCCCCTTTGGATGTCATATAGAATCACCTGAAGAAAAATTGAATAAATGTTTTGGGGGACCTGGGATTCGAACCCAGGTCCCATTGCTCAATGGCCAGCGCGCTTACCAATCCAACCAACCTACTTCTTTGTTATTAGAACATAAAACAAATATTATATGGAAAACATTTACTATGCCTGGAAAATAAAAATAAATGGCGCGAGATTATGAATGGCCCAATAAGGAGAGGACGCGTGGTCGTCTTCTTCAACAAATCCCTGGTTATTTACCTGCGGATTTTTATCTGCAGGAAGATTCGTGGCTTGCTTCCAAAATTCACCCTAGGCCATGGAAACGAAATCTAAGAACATCAACGTGCTCGTATTCTCCCACTGAGTCCATTTATGCCCTTGATTTGCTCTAATTTTCCCTGGGAAAAAAACGCCTAAAAACGAAGAACCAAAACCCTAGCTTCGGGCATGGCTGTACAGGCTATAAAAATGCAATTCAATTATGCCAAAAGTTTCAGAATGCCACGAAAAGTATGAATATACAAATATTTAGGCAAAAGGATGCAAGAATCCAAGGTTGTGATTTCGTGCACAGGGTCGAGTTTAGGACGACTTACAGTGAGTTTGCGGCTGTCTCAGGGCTTGATTATGATCGCTTTAGCTCCACTAGATGTCAGGGAAGAAGGCTATGTGGAGATTTTGCTTTGAAAATGCCTCCAATATGGAATTCGATCTCCAACTTTTCAAGGTTTTTTTCAGTTTTGATTTGGCCGTTTCTTCAGTGCTTAGGTCATGTTCTTTGTCGCTTTATGTTGTATATGTATCAAGCAAGCAATTAGGTTAAATCTTGGGCTTCCAATCTTTGTGCCTTCAAGGTTTTGAGATTTGATATGATCACCATTAACAAGTTTCCAAAATTGTACCAAATCTGATATTTTGTGCATAACAAAGCTTGATACGAATTTTATTTGGTTTATGATGATAATTGAAGTGTATACCAATCATAAAGATATCATTCCATCAATTTTTAGATTTTATTTGAATTAATATTGATTTAAAATGAATTAAATCAATAAAAATTAAGTAAAATAGAAAAATAAATTATTGGTCATGAAATTGAATATGGGGCACGTGTATGGTGTGATAAGACCAAATCAAGTGGAAAAAAGTGGGCCCTTTTGTCAAAAATTGGAGTTTTGAGGATAGTTGACTTTTGCCAATTTTGGAAAAATGCCCAACTTCAACAATGCATAACTTCTCCAATTTTGAACTTTTGGAAGTGTTCTTTGACTTTTTAGAAACCTTGAGATGTCCTCTAATCAACCCTTTTGGTCTCATATAATTTTGATATTCCTTGCTCAAGTTATAAGCTTTGGAAAAAAAGGTGTTTTTGTTGACTTTCAAAAATGACCTATAATGTCCAAATTTGTAACTTTTTGTGAGTGCATTTCTTGATCTTGGGGTGTGAAGATGGATTGTAGGAAATTTCATCCTATTAAAAATGAGATTTGGATGGGTCATTTATCATAAAGTATGAGAAAGTTATGCTTGGTCAAAGTTGAGTTGACTTTTCCTACAAAACCCTAATTTAGCAACTTTTGAATCTTGATGAATCTTGAGCAATCCTTGATGAATCATGATCAACCCTTGATAAAATGATGAATTATCCTTAAAAATGAGAATGTTGACAAAAAATCTTGAGTTTTGACTATTTGTAGGTCACAGTTGACTTTTGCCCTAGCATAGTCGATTTTTGGGCCTCTTGAGCAATTGACTGACCAAACTTCCTTTGCAAGGCTTGAAACTTGACATGGATGAACTTAAGAACATATTAGGACATTGGGGAGCACTTGAGGTCATTTGGATGTAAGGACCTTGATGCAACACAAAACCCTAATTTTGAATTGACTGCCTTAGGAGGTAATTTGACTGTCCAACTCTTGAGCCATCTTGAACAACTTGGAGATGATTCTTGATATGTCTTGAGAAATATGGGAGGGCAAATTTTGGGGTACAACACCTTTGTTCAGAACTTTTAGCCTAGCAACCAGAATTTGAAATCTTGAGAACATTGCTTCAATGGTTTCATCTTCTTCCATTTTGAAAACTTCATACTTCTGAATGAGCGCATGAGCTTTGGTTTCTTTGACTTGCGTGTTGTCTTCATGTGTCATTCTCAAGGAAGAAAACATATGTTTTGCTGACTCTCTGTTTGTGATCTTCTCATACTCTGAGTATGAGATGACACTCAAGGGAATAGTTTTGGCCTTGTGATGATTTCTGAAATCTCTCTTTTGGTGATTTGTCATTCTTTTTCTGTCAATCTTCTGACCGCTTTCATCAACAGGTTGCATGTACCCATCAGTCACTATATCCCAAAGATCATCATCATAGGCTAGAAAGAAACTTCTGATTATGTCTTTCCAATAATCAAACCTTTCACCATCAAATATTGGTGGGATGTTGTTAATTATGTTTTTCTCATCATGATAATCATTGCTGATGTTCTGACTTGGTCCCACCATAGTGTTTTTCCTCCTTGGATCTTTTTCTGACACGATTAAGTGTTTGCACCCAGATCCAGGTGCTCTGATACCAATTGAAGAAGGGAAAAACACAAGAAGGGTTGGGGGTTGAATTGGGATCTCAAAACATAATGAAAAGAACACGTTGATTTTTATCTTGGTTCGTTTGAGCTCAAACTACTCCAGTCCACCCGCCAAGGTGTTTTCTCCTCTCTCCAACGGGGTCTTAATCCACTAATCAATCTTGATTACAAATCTACTTTGACAACTGCCAAAGTATTCTTGAGTCTAAAACCACAACCCAGTTTTCTCAAGGAATTACAAAATAATATGATTGAGTGTGTACAAATATGTTTTCTAAATAAAATAATATCATAATCGTGATGTATTACACAATTTAAGATTGCTAGGTAAAACTTGGTGTGATCGGTGGGAATGAGAACTGACTGTTTTGGAATGTTGCTTCGCGTTTGCGTTTGTTTTTGCAAAATGTCGCGGTAAGCAAGAGTCGCCACCGTCTTTTATTTTATCCAACAAGGAAAGGACAAAAGCACGGAAAAATTCCTTTTCGAGATGTTTCTCGGGTTCGGGAGGTAGATTATAGAAAGGGAAGGTGTTAGCACCCTTTATATCCGTGGTTATCCACAGGCTCTTAGGTACTTGCTCACTACGTTTTCAAAAATTTGCTTTTCTTTGTGATTGTGAGTTTGAAAAGAGTTTTTGTTTGAAAGAGAGTGTAAGTGCGAAAAGTTTTGTTTTGTTTTAAAAGGAGCAAGTACTTAAGAACCTCTACCTACTCAAAAAGGAATTAAACTGTGCAAATGTCCTTTAGACAATGCTATCCCACTATTGAGGAGTAGGTAGCACCGTCGTTGGAGTTTTCGGGTCAATTTGATTTAAGGGACGTGTGGCCACTAAAGCAATGTTAGGACGCCTTAGCGGTAACCCTAATGTCTTAGATCATTTTTCCGAGGCAACCGTTTCGAGGCAACTTATGATCTTTGGATAAAAGGACGACCTCTAAAACTTCTTATACTCAATGACCACGTTCGAGGCAACCAAGTGAGGCGTACCCTAAGAGTGGCATGTGCGAGTGTGTCAATTTTCAGTTTATATTATCTTTGTACATGTTATGGTGAGCTATGGTTGATTTTAAATTAAAGGTTAATCTTGTCATGCATAGCCTATTATTCAAACATCTAGCAGTTAATGGTTGCGGAAAATAAATTGCGGAAAATAAAACTAAGCTATTACAAGGCGTCGGGTATTTACATCACCAAAGACAAACCCTTAAAATTAAAATTGCGAAAAGTAAATAAAAGCGATAAATAAAAAGTCCTAAGTTAAAACTATTACATCCTCGGAGCAATTACAATATATGGATCAAAATAATACGCGCGAGAAAATTGAATCGGAATGTCCTTTAGGGTTTTGACCCTTTTATTGAATAAAGCATATTTTTGTTATTTTTGATTTAAGAATTAAGTTTAATTAATTAATTAAAAGAGAATATATTTTTTGAGTTTTATTTTAATTAAGGTAACAAAATTAAAAAGGTAAAAATATATCAAAACCCTAATTCTAAACCAGTTTAAATTTAATGCAAAATATGTTAAGATTAAACCTAATTAAAACTAACTTAATTAATTAATGATTTATTTACAAAAATAAAAATAGTGAAATTAATAAATATTATTTTTTGTTATTTCTGATTTTTTTATGAAAAAAAGGTTAGTTTGTTAATTAATTAGTTTTAATAATAATAATGAAAAGCAATAAAAAAATGAAAAGAAATAAAATATAAGCAGACTTTGGGGGGGGGGGCTGAAGAGGTTGTATGATCAACAATTTTTCCAGGCCCATAACGCTGGCCCTTGTTGACCCTCCAGATTGCCTATGCTTGCATTGACTTGAATCCATGGTGGATCAATGGTTCTGGCCTTTGGATCTAGCTTGAAGCCACTTGGCACATTGAGATCTGAGGACGTATGGTGGTCCACGCTTGGGATGCTGCGCCTGAATACCTGAAGGAAAAACATAACAAAGTTTTGGGGGACCTGGGATGTTGGACCTGCAAGGAAGTTTGTTAGAAATTGAAAATATAAGGCCTGTGATATTGGATCCTAGTCCCTTCGATTGAGCGAATTCCCTTTCACCCCTGAGCTGCTTGTTCATTCAAAAGGCATGACTCCTGCTTTTGGCCCTGCAAATTAGTCAATTCGGAACTAAACAACATAGAGAAACGTCTCATTCGAAATCAATTCCTGAACCCAGATCTAGGTTGGTTTCGATTTGTCACAGCCAAGATCATAGATTTCAAATGTAACCTGCTTTGAAAGAAACTTTATCCATGGGGGTTCAAACGTATGAGCACTGCAGCTTATACACACTTTGTTAAATCGTTCACAAGTAATAACAAAAAAATATGAATATGCAATTATGAGTAATTTTAAGATTAAGTGAGATTGAACATTATACCACTGGAGGTGCCTGGATTTGGACGAAAGGTGCCTGCAATGGAGTCTAGACTTTCGGGGGGCAGGCTGGTGCTTTTGCGAAGCAAGGTATGTGTGGCCGTCTTCGTGGTGTTTTTTTCGTTTCTGCAGAGTTTTGTGTGTCTTTCCCCCTGTAATGTGTCACTGGCCTCGTATTTATAGGAGTGTGATGGTCTAGTAACGGCCAGAGACAACCAATTAAACAGGTCTTTAAATCCATGAGACAAGAATCAGACATATTAAAGATTTCCTTTTTTGAAATATTCATGTCTCTTTGGAATCTTGAATGAACCTGGACACTTTTGATTTTCGAATGCCTTCAGGCCCTGCTCTTCGATTGGTGTTGATTTGCCTCCTTCGAATGGATTTCTTATGTACCCTTCTGTGATCGGTGGAAATAGAACTGACTGTTTTTTAAGCTGGTTCGCAAAATGTCGCGGTAAGCAAGAGTCGCCACCGTCTTTTATGTTCTCCAATATGGAAAGGACAAAAGCACAGCAAAATTCTTTCTTTGAGAATATTTCTCGGTTCGGGAGGTAAATTTATAGAAAGGGAAGGTGTTAGCACCCTTTCTATTCGTGGTTATCCACGGGCTCTTAGGTACTTGCTCTTATGTTTTCAAAATTTGTTTGCTTTTCAAGTGTGTGTGGGTTTTGAAAAAGTTTCGTTTGAAAAATTTCTAAGTAACTCTTGTATCAGTCCTCAAGAGTGTATGAAAAATTTGTTTAAAAACTTTTGAAAGTGTAGGTGTGAAAAGATGTTTTGTTTGTTTTGAAAAGAGCAAGTACTTGAGAGATATCTACCTACTCTAAGGAATTAGGCTGTGTAAGAGTCCTTTAGATAGTGCTATCCCACCATTGAGAGGTAGGTAGCACCGTCATTGGAGGTATTCGGGTCAATTCGATTATAAGGGACAATGTGGTCACCGAAGCAATAGTAGGACACCTTAGAAGTAACCCTAATGTCCTAGATCCTTTTTATCCGAGGCAACCGTTTCGAGGCAACTGGATCTTTAGACAGGAGGGCGACCTCTAAGACACCCTATACTTGACGACCACGTTCGAGGCAACCAGTGAGGCGTACCCTAGGAGTGGCACGTGCATGTGTGTTGTTTCAGTTTATATTTATCTTGTACATGTTGTCTGTGAGCTACGGATTGGTTTTATTTGGCATACAGTCTTGCAGGCATAATTAACAGTTAGGAGTGCGGAAAATAAATTACGGGAATGTAAATCTAGCTATTACAAGGCGCGGGTCTATACATCGCCAAAAACAAAAACCCGTTTGGAAATAAAGTGTGAGAAAAGTAAATAAAGCGATAAAGGAGGTCCTAATTAACTATTACATTTCCTGAGCAGATACAAAATAATGAATTAAAAAATAAATACGCGCAAAAGATTGAATCGGGAATGTTCTAGGGTTTTGACCCTTTTTTTTTTAATAAGAATGAGATTTGTCCTTTTTTTGTAATTAAATGAAATTAAGCCTAATTACTAATTAATTAATTAATAAAAGAAAAAAAATATTTTTGTATTTTTATGTTTTAATGAAATAAAATAAAAAAAGGAATTAAAAATGTCAAAAGAAAAGCCTAAGTCTAAATTTGTTTTTATTTATTGTAAAAAGGTTTTAAAGTTAACTAATTAAACTAATTTAATTTAATTTACATTTATTTACAAAAATAAGTTAATAAATAATAAAAATGTTTTTTTTTTTGAATTTTATTATGAAAAAATAATCATGTTAGTTTTAGTGATAATAATAATAATTAGAAAGAAAAAAGTTAACAAATAAAATGGAAAATATAAAATGAAAGAAAAAAAAGATGAACCAAAAAAGGGGGGTTCTGGGCCAGCAATGGGGGTGTATTTGGAATCTGAGGCCCATTTGCATAAGCCTGTTTGACTTGGGAAATCATCTGCGCGTGCTTTGACCTGGGAATATGGTGGTCATCCATCCCTGACCTTTGGATCACTGCTTGAAGCCACATGGCAGGCTGGGACATGAGGTACATGGTGGAATGTCTTTGATGGCCTGCACACAATTATGTGAAGGAAAACAAGAAATAATAATCTGGGGGGACCTGGGGTTCGAACCCAGGTCCCATAGGTCTATGCACGTTCGTCCAAACCACTGAGCCAAGCCATTCTAGTCGTTATAATAACAAACAATTAATATTATATGAAATAAACAAACAGTATCCTAGAAATAAAAAAAACGCGCGCGTTTTAGTTTGAATGGACCAATCAAATGCTCACACGCCTTCGTCTTCTCCAATAGTCCCTGTATTTTTTCCTGCGGATTCAGTTCCGTAACAAAATCCGCATCTTCATCCTAAAATGGTTTCTAGGTCACGAAAACACAAACCAAAGCCCTCATCTTGTTCGCGTGGTTCTCCTAAGTTCATCCATTGCCATGGCTTGTCCTGATTTTGCCTACAATAAAAACACCTAAAAACAAAGAGCCAAAACCCTAGCTTTGGGCATGGCTATGAAGGCTACAAGAATGAAATCAAATATTGGAGAAAGGTTGGAAATCATGCCATGATCAAGAATATATCACTATTTTTGCCAAAAGACGCAAGAAAATGGAATTATGATCTCATGTTTAGAGCTGAGTTCAGAACAACTTACAGTGCGTTGTAGAAGGTCTTAGGACTTGGTAAAGGTCACTTTAGCTTCAGGGGATGGCAAAGAAGGGAATCACGTTCCTCTTTTGGTCTGAAAATGCCTGTAATACTGCTTTAGATCTCACACTGTTTTTGACACTTTTTGGATTTTGCTCTGGACGTTTGGGCACACTCTAGGTCGTGAATGAGGTTTGGAAGGCTTGCTTATGTATGTATGAAGGGAATTAGGTCAGCATCTAGGCTTGGGATCCATTGCATTGATGTTTGGGATTCTTCTTAACCACCATTAAAGGACTTTCCAAGCTTGGTTCAAATTTTGAATTTTATGCATAAATGAGCTTGGCACGATTTTGGCAGCTAGCATATGATACATAAAAGTCATTCAAACCACAAAGATGCCATTTAATTAATTTTTAGATTTTATTTGAATATTTATGGATTTAAAATGAATTAAATCCATAAAAATTAAATAAAAATGAAAAAATAAATGTTTGGTCTTGAAATTAATCATGGGACACGTGGGTGGCATGACAAGGCTGAATCAAGTGGAAGAAAGTGGGCCCTTTTGTCAAAAATTGAAGTTTTAAGGATGGTTGACTTTTGCCATTTCACAAAAATTTCCTAACTTCTCCAATGCATATCTTGCTCAATTTTGATCATATGAACATGTTCTTTGACATTTTGGAAAGGTCTTGAAGTCCTCTAACCAATGCCTTTGGTCCCATGTCATTTGGATTTATCAATCTCAAGTTATGGTCTTTGACTTAAAGTGCCTTTTTGTTGACTTTTGAAAATGACCTATAATGTAGAAATTGATAACTTTTTGTGAGAGCATTTCTTGGACTTGGAATGTGAAGATGAGTTGTAGGAAATGTCATCCCCTTCAAAATGAGCATTGGATGGGATAGTTCTGATGAACCATGAAAAAGTTATGCCTTGGTCAAGTTACAGTTGACTTTTCAACTGTCCAAAAATAAAAACTTTTGCATCTTGATGATTTTTGAGCCATTCTTGTGGAATCATGATCAAGACTTGATCAAATGATGATTGTGGCTTCAAAATAAGATGTTGACCAAAATTTTTGACTTTTGACTGCCAAATGACCATTTTACCCCTACAATTGATTGAGAAGTAATTAGGGCTTTTGATTGTGCAACTTGATGCTGTGAGTCTTGAAACTTGACATGTAGGTGCTTGGCAATGTGTATAGGCACATGAGACTTGATTGAGCCCTTGAAAACCTCAACTTCCTTGCAAGAACCAAAACCCTAATTTTGACTAGCTTAGGAGGATGGTTTGACTGTGCAACCCTTCAGTAGACTTGAGCAAATTGAGATGATGTTTGTCAAAACTTTGAAGAATATGGGAGGGAAAATTTTGGGGTACAACAGTTTCCCCTGTTCAATCTTCTTAGACCTGAGGATGTAGATTGGCTTGCGTGCCTTTCGTGATCCGAAGGTGGAAGATGATTGACCACTAAAGTGCCCAGAAATTTGCACTCGCATGGTGGAGTATTAGCAGTGTGATGTCGGGAATGGGCTTACAGATGCCATTTAGAAAGATGGTGGATAGGAGGATGGGCTTATAGATGCCATATGGAGATGTGACAGAACCTTGTCGGGAATGGGCTTATAGATGCCATTTGGAAATGTAATGGATAGTTGTGGAGATGGGCTTGAAGATGCCATCGGGGGTGTCGATCGCGTAAGAGATTCCTTAGCGAGAACTTGCGTACTTTGAGAAAGAAAGGTAATTTCCTGGCCTGTTACAGGTGTTGATCTTCAAACTCTTCATGCAGACATGCCCTGGCTGGATACAGGTATCGAATCTACAATCGATTGCTCACAGATATGCCCTGGCTAGATACAGGAATCGAATCTGGAATTTCAGAAGGTTGCTTACAGACGTGCCCTGGCTGGATACATGTATCGAATCTACAAACAAATCGCTCACAGATATGCCCTGGCTGGATACAGGAATCGAATCTGGAATCAGTCGTCTACAGATATGCCCTGGCTGGATACAGGAGTCGAATCTCTAAACTCTTCATGCAGATATGCCCTGGCTGGATACAGGTATCGAATCTACACTCAATTGCTCATAGATATGCCCTGGCTAGATACAGGAATCGAATCCGGAGTTCTTCGTCTACAGATATGCCCTGGCTGGATACAGGAGTCGAATCTCTAAACTCTTCATGCAGACGTGCCCTGGCTGGATACAAGTGTCGAATCTACAATCAGTCTCTCACAGATATGCCCTGGCTAGATACAGGAATCGAATCTGGAATCAGTCGTCTACAAATATGCCCTGGCTGGATACAGGTATCGAATCTCTAAACTCTTCATGCAGACATGCCCTGGCTAGATACAGGTGTCGAATCTACAATCAGTTACTCACAGATACGCCCTGGCTAGATACAGGTATCGAATCTAGAATTAGTCGTCTACAGATATGCCCTGGCTGGATACAGGTATCGAATCTCTAAACTCTTCATGCAGATATGCCCTGGCTTGATACAGGTATCGAATATACAATCAGTTACTCACAGATATGCCCTGGCTAGATACAGGAATCGAATCTGGAATTGGTCGTCTACAGATATGCCCCGGCTGGATACAGGAATCGAATCTGGAATTTGACAGTTGATAGTAATCATCTTTGTATTGACCTTTTTCCTGAAAAGGCAAAACGTCAGTTGTATGCAATGTCATGATGTATGAAATGCATGATTTCATGATGTTCTCAAGAATAAATGAGATTGTGTGTTTATGATGCGTATATGCATGCGTCATGGTGTATGATAATGTGATGTTTAGGAATGTATTTTCGTCTAGGAAAATAAATCCTTGATGAATGCCGGGAAGATAACTCCTGGGCTGATGCTGAAGATTAGAGTTCTTCGTTTCCGCTGGGGATGTTGATTGTAAGAATAAACCGGTTAGGAGAAGATGACTCCGTTGAGGAATAAACTTGCTGAAGGGATTACTCTGCGGGGAATAGTCTGTGGGGAAAGAGATACTTCGCTAAGGTTTGATGATAACTCCGCTGGGGATACCATTGATAAGTCATGTTGGGGAATTAGATGAACTCCGCTGGGGAATAGGAAGAACTTTGCCGAGGACGGTCTTTCCGTGGTAATTAGCTGAGGATAACCCAGTTATAAGCTCTGGTGGGGAATAACCTTTGAATAGAGCCGGGGAGATGCGTTCGTACTTTGCATGGGAGAAGCTTCCAGAATCCATTGGGGATAAGCTTCCTACCAGGGAGATTGATTCAACTTTCCTGGGGAGACTTTGAACTGCACTGGGGAATAGCTCCACTGGGGTGTCTGGATTCCGCCAGGGAACAATCTTAGATCAAGACTGTCAGGGATGCTTGCCTAGGAACATCTGTATACTCCGCTGGGGAATATTGAGATCTTCTGGGGATACCCAACTTCCTTAAGGTTGACAGTAGACTAACTCTGCTTGGGGAGAATGTTGCTGACTTGCCGGAGAATACTGTGCCTTTTTAGGGCTGACGGGAGACCAACTCTGCTCGGGGGAGAGTATTGCTGAACCTTGTCTTACTCTACGGGGAGTGGAGGTATCCTGGTTACATTCTTCAGCCGAACCTACCTTGGTACCTTGGTGGACAGAGCAACTAGATTGCTTAGACAACTCATTATTGCCCCTGTTTCTGATGTTACATGTAATTAGTCCTTTGTTTCGCATGCAAATATTTATGAGTTAGCAATTAGTGTCAAATGCATATATCAAAAATGAACATTGGACGTTCTTCGCAAGACAAAACAGAAAAAGGAAAAACAACTGGCAATTTGTCTGGAAAAGTGAATTTGTATTGATTTTTGAATTTGCCTGTAAATAGGCGTTTATGTACAAGAGGCTGACGTCCTAGTAAGAGAACGCCGCCGAACAAGAGAGTTTATACAATTTTGTGCAAAAAGAAAACAAAAACAACTACGTGAAAAGTCCCACTGGGTTCCAACTATGCTATCGCCTTTATGTCTTTAAGCGTCTCATCACTTTGCTGCTCAGTTGAAGATGAAGTTGATTGATCGATGCCGTCTGAGCCTGATAGTTGATACCGGATTCTGGATGCAAGGTGATCCAATGAGACATAGTATTACGCTTTATCCCTAACTTTTTCCTGGACCGCCCTTTCGGGTTTTCAGTCTACCGGGATACCCATTTTTGCCCAAGCCGCCTTTTCAGGTTTTTGACTTGCCGGGTGTACAGATTTTTTCATTTCATCCCTTATTTTTGCCCGAACCCTTTTGGTTCGCCAGGAAGCCCTTATTTTAGCCTAGGTGTGTCAACCTAACGGGTCTTTTATTCATGCGTAGTATCTTTTTACTATGTCTGCATTGGCGGGGTGAGGAAGGTCGTCACCATCCATGGTGGTTAGAATCATGGCTCCTCCTGAGAAGACATGTTTAACCACAAATGGCCCTTCGTACGTAGGGGTCCATTTTCCCCTGGGATCACTTTGAGGAAGAATGATGCGCTTGATTACCAGGTCTCCGACTTGATACTCTTGTGGTCTGACTTTCTTGTTAAATGCCCTGATCATCCGTTTTTGGTACGTTTGACCATGACAAATAGCAGTGAGTCTCTTTTCATCAATCAGGTTTAATTGATCAAGTCGAGTCTGGATCCAATCATCTTCGCTCAAACTTGCATCCTTCATTATCCAGAGAGAGGGTATCTGAACTTCGATGGGCAAGACTGCCTCCATGCCATAGACCAAGGAAAAAGGAGTTGCCCCTGTTGATGTCCTTGCTGAAGTACGGTACCCATGAAGAGCAAACGGTAACACCTCGTGCCAATCTTTGTAGGTCACTGTCATCTTCTGCACAATCTTTTTGATATTCTTATTTGCCGCTTCGACAGCCCCATTCATCTTCGGCCGGTAGGGAGAAGAGTTGTGGTGCTGTATCTTGAATTGCTCGCAGAGCTCAGTGATCATCTTATTGTTAAGATTGGTACCATTGTCCGTAATGATCCTTTCCGGGACGCCATATCGACAGATCAGGTTATGCCGAATGAACCGTGCCACGACGTTCTTGGTTACCGTAGCATAGGAAGCTGCTTCAACCCACTTTGTGAAGTAATCAATTGCTACCAGGATGAAGCGATGCCCGTTGGATGCCGTAGGTCTGATCTCGCCGATCATATCAATGCCCCACATTGCAAAAGGCCAAGGTGCTGTCAAGATGTTCAGAGGAACCGGGGGAACATGCACCTTATCAGCATAGATCTGGCATTTGTGACACGTCCGAGAATGTTGGTAACAGTCGGCTTCCATTGTAGACCAGAAATATCCTTCCCGAAGGATTTTCTTTGCCATGGTATGTCCACTAGAGTGTGTTCCGAAGGTACCTTCATGTAGTTCTGCCATGATCCTTTCTGCTTCAGTCTTATCCACACAACACAGTAGGGTTGAATCATGGTTTCACTTGTATAGAATGCCATTGCTGAGGAAGAACTTTGCAGCGAACCTTCTCAGAAACTTTTTGTCGTTAACAGATGCACCCTCGGGGTATTCTTGAGCTTCCAAGTACCTCTTCACTTCATGATACCAGGGTTTTTCAGTTACCTCTTCAGCCTCAAGATCACAGCAATATGCAGGTTCGTCCAGTTTCCAGATAATGATCCGGGGAGCCTCGTTGTCCCATTTGACTTTGAACATAGAAGACATTGTAGCTAACGCGTCCGCCAACTGATTCTCCTCTCTTGGGAAGTGTTCAAAAGTTATTTCCGTGAAATGAGGGATCAACGTCAACACACACTCTTTATAAGGAATAAGATTTGGGTGTTTCGTATCCCACTCGCCTTTGATCTGATTGATCACGAGAGCGGAATCTCCGAAGACACTCAGAAACTTGATCCTTAAGTCAATTGCAGCTTGAAGACCCATGATACATGCCTCATACTCCGCCATGTTGTTGGTGCAGTTGAAACATAGCCAGGAAGTGAGTGGAGTATGAGTGCCTTTTGGGGATATGATCACAGCGCCAATACCATTACCCAAAGCGTTTGAGGCTTCATCAAAGTGCATAGACCATCGGGATCCTTCCTCAGGTCCTTCATCTGGTCCAGGTACTTCAAAATCAGTCACTATCATGATATTCTCGTCTGGAAATTCAAAGTTCATGGATTGGTAGTCGTTCACTGCCTGGTGTGCCAAATGGTCTGCCACTACACTTCCCTTGATTGCTTTCTGAGTCATGTACTGGATGTCGTATTCTGTCAAGATCATCTGCCATCTTGCTATTCTTCCGGACAAGGCAGGCTTTTCGAAGATATACTTTATTGGATCCATTTTTGAAATCAACAAAGTAGTGTGAGTCAACATATACTGTCTCAGCCGGCAAGCAGCCCATACCAAAGCGCAGCAAGTTTTCTCGAGCAGTGAGTATCGGGTCTCACAGTCGGTAAACTTTTTGCTAAGGTAATAAATGGCGTGCTCTTTTCGGCCAGACTCGTCATGCTGCCCCAGCACACACCCCATTGAACTGTCAAGTACCGTCAAGTATAAGATTAGAGGTCTCCCTTCAACCGGTGGCATAAGGATGGGTGGTTCTTGGAGATACTCTTTGATTCTTTTGAAAGTGGCCTGACATTCATTGTTCCAACGTACCACTTGATCTTTCTTCAGTAGCTTGAAGATTGGTTCACAGGTAGCAGTTAGGTGTGAGATGAATCGGGCAATGTAGTTCAGCCGTCCTAGAAAGCCTCTGACCTCTTTCTCTGTCTTGGGAGTTGGCATCTCTTGTATGGCTTTCACCTTGGCAGGGTCCACTTGAATACCTTTGTCACTCACGACGAAACCAAGCCATTTTCCAGATCTCACCCCAAAGGTGCATTTGTTCGGGTTCAACCTCAGCTTGTACAACTTCAGACGGTCAAACAACTTCTGTAGATGGTCAAGGTGTTCCTCCTCAGTTTGGGACCTTGCAATCATATCATCGACGTATACTTCTATCTCATGATGGATCATGTCATGAAACAAAGCAACCATGGCACGTTGGTAGGTTGCCCCAACATTTTTCAACCCAAAAGGCATGACCTTGTAGTAAAAGGTGCCCCACTGAGTAACAAAAGTGGTCTTCTCCATATCTTCAGGAGCCATCTTGATCTGATTATAACCGGAGAAGCCGTCTGTGATCGGTGGATTTAGAACTGACTGTTTAATGCTGGTTCGCGAAATGTCACGGAAGCAAGAGTCGCCACCGTCTTTTATTTTCTCCAACATGGACAGAACAAAAGCACAGCAAAATTCCTTATGAGATTATCTCTCGGTTCGGGAGGTAGATTTATAGAAAGGGAAGGTGTTATCACCCTTTCTATCCATGGTTATCCATGGGCTCTTAGATACTTACTCATTGTGTTTTCAAAAGTGTTTGCTTTTCAAATGTGTGTGGGTTTTGAAAAAAAGTTTCGTTTAAAGTTTTCTGAATAACTCTTGTATCAGTCCTCAAGAGTGTTTGAAAAATTGTTTTGAAAGCTTTTTGAAAAGTGTCGGTGTGAAAAGGTTTTTTTGATTTGTTTTTGAATAGAGCAAGTATCTATGAGTCATCTACCTACCCTAAGGAATTAGGCTGTGTAAATGTCCTTAAGGTAGTGCCATCCCACCATTGAGAGGTAGGTAGCACCACCGTTGGAGGTGTTCGGGTCAATTCGAGTTTTAGGGACAGTATGGTCACCGAAGCAACAGTTAGGACACCTTAGAAGCTACCCTTATGTCCTTGATCCTTTTTTATTCTGAGGCAACCGTTTCGAGGCAACTATTCCGAGGCAACTTGTTTCGAGGCAACTTGTTTTGAGGCAACTGGATCATGGACATAAGGACTTACTAAGACGTCCCATACTTGACGACCACGTTTCGAAGGCAACAAGTGAGGCGTACCCTAGAAGTGGTGTGTGAATTCGTGTGTTGTTTTCATGTTAAGTTTATCTTTGATCAGGACATGGTGAGCTACGCATTATTTTTAATTAGCCATACATTCTTTCATGCAATTAGAATTTAAGAGTGCGGAAATTTAAATGCGGAAAGATAAATCCTACGCTATTACAATGCGCGGGTCTATACATCGCCAAATTACAAAGACCCGTTTGATAAAAATGCAGAAAGTAAAAAGATCTAATTACTATTACAATCTTTGAGCAGTTACATAATATTCGAAAGAAAATAAACGTGCGAAAGAAATTGAAATTGAATGTCCGAGGGTTTTGACCCTTTTGAAATTAAATTGAAATTAAAAGCTAATTAATTATTTAATTAAGAAAAGAAATGTTTTTTAGGTTTTTGTATTTATGAAAATAAAGAAAATTGAAAATCAAGAGAAACCCTAATTCTAAGTTATTTTTAATTATTAAATGAAAAATATTAAAGTTGACCTAATTTATGCTAATTAATTATTTACATATTTATTTACAAAAATATTTAATGAATAATAATAATAAATAATGAGGCAAGTAATTAATTAAGAAAAAGATAAAAATGTCAATAAACCCTAATTTCTAAATTTTTTTATTTATTAAGAAAAAGTGTTAAAGTTGAAACCTAATTTAACTAAATTAATTATTTAACATTTATTTACAAAAATAAATTAATGAGTAAATTAATTAACATATTTTAGTTTCTGATTTTTTTTATTATGAAAATTAATTATTTGTGAATTAATAAAACAATTAAAAAACAATCAAAAGAATTAAAATTGAAAAGAAAATAAAATTAAAGAATGCAAACCAGGGGGGTGTCAGGCCCATTTTGGAGGTTTGTTTGAAGTAATTTGGCCCATCAAGACAAGGCCTGTTTGACTTTCCAGCTTGTGTGTGCGCTTGTTTGACTGGACCACCATGGATCTCATTCAATGGCCCTTGGATTGATCATCAGGGGCGCGTGGCAAGACTGAGTGTGAGCGTGTATGGTGAGCCTCTGGGTGGACGCTGCACTTGAACACATTAAGATAAAAATCATGAAATAAGTGGGGGACCTGGGAATCGAACCCAGGTCCCAAGGCTTGCAACACATGTCCACTACCAACTGAGCTGCTGTACGCGTTTGTTAACATAATGGAACACAAATATTATAATAAGAAAATAAAAGCTAATGATATAAAACAAGAAAAACGCGCCAGATTTTGAATCTCCCTATCACATGAAGACACGCAGGCTTCTTCTTCATCTATCTGCAAAAACATAAAACAAGTAGCGGGGGTTTTAAACCCCCACTAAACACAACCACGAAAAATAGTGATTAGCATATGCGTTAACATAAATTGAGCGCGGGGTCATCATTGGATCAGGTTTCTTGCAACGAATTCGTCCATGTATGTTTGAAGGTCTAATTTTACCATATGTGAGAACCCCTAATTTTGAAGCTCTGAAACCCTAGGTTTCATCAATGGTGAATCTCGTTTCAAGCATCTTTAGGAAAATTAAATTATGCCAAAAGTTTCAGGAGATTATTAGTAGCAAGAATCAACAATTAAAACATATGAATGATGCGTGAAAATTAAAAACCGATTATGGACATTTTTGTGAAAAGCTCGACTCAGTTCTACCGTTTCTTGGAGTATGGAGACTTATTCTTGATTGTAATCGACTCCTAGCAATGTCAGGAACGTAATGGACAAGCTTTTAGACCTTGAATCGCCCTCCAAACACGAAATCAGTTTTCAAGTTTTTAATGAAAAGTTGCAACTTTGTTCTCTCCTTTTGAGCAGCTTTTCGTGTATGTATCAATTAGGTTTCACTATGCCTTTGTATGTGAAGCTTTCTAGGTCAAAACAAAGCCCAAAAGTCCATTGAGTTAATGTTTTGAATCTTTGATTTTTTCATATCTTTTTCAATCTTTTTTTCCATGGAAATCTTGCCAAATAGGGATGATCTTGTCCCCTTGAGATGGTGCACGAAATCTTTTGCATATAATGAACATATTTGCTGCACAAAAAAGATTTAAAACCATTATTTGATATTTTTCTCATAATTAAATTTAATTAAATGAATTAATAATAATAAAAATTCAATTAATTAATTAAAAATAAGAAAATAAATCATTTTTAGCTCAATGGGTCGTGCATATGCTTTGGGTAATGATTCAAGGAAGAATTTGAGGCCCATTAGCAATTTTGAAGCTTTTGAAGCAAAGTTGACTTTTCAAAATTCCCAAAATTTCCCAACTTCTCCAAGGCATATCTTGCTCAATTTTGAAGCTATGAACATGTTCTTGGACATTTTGGAAAAGTATTGAAGTCCTCTAACCAATGCCTTTGGTCCCATGTCATTTTGATTTACCAATATCAAGTTATGGTCTTTGACTTAAAGTGCCTTTTTGTTGACTTTTGAAAATGACCTATAATGTTGAAATTGATAACCTTTTGTGAGAGCATTTCTTGTACTTGAAGTGTGAAGATGAGTTGTAGGAAATGTCATCCTATTCAAAATGAGCTTTGGATGGGATTTTTCTGATAAACCATGAGGAAGTTATGCCTTGGTCAATTTGCAGTTGACTTTTTCAACTGTCCAAAAATAGAAACTTTTGCATCTTGAGACTTTTTGAGCCATGTTTTGAGAATCATGATCAAGAATTGATCAAATGATGTTTGTGGCTTCAAAATAAGATGTTGACCAAAATTTTTGACTTTTGACTGTCAAATGACCATTTTGCCCCTACAGTTGACTGTGAAGCAAATAAGGTTTTTGACTGTGCAACTTGATACTGTGAGTCTTGAAACTTGACATATGGATGCTTTCCAATGCATATAGGCATGTGGGACTTGATTGGACCCTTGAAAAACTCAATTTCTTTGTCAGAACCAAAACCCTAATTTTGACTGTGTTAGGAGGCAATTGGGCTGTGCAACCCTTGAGAGATTTTGAACCTTGATCTTGGAAAATCTTGAAGAATATGGGAGGGAAAATTTTGGGGTACAACAGTTGCCCCTATTCAATCTTCTTAGACCTGAGGATGTAGATTGGTTGGCGTGCCTTTCGTAATCCGAAGGTGGAAGATGATTGAACACTAGAGTGCCCAGAAATTTGCACTCACATAGTAGAGTATCAGCGGTGTGATGTAGGGAATGGGATTACAGATGCCTTTTGGAGAGATGATGGATAGGAGGATGGGCTTATAGATGCCATCTGGAGACTGTCGGTATGTGGATGGGCTTATAGATGCCATCTAGGTGTCGATCGCGTAAGAGATTCCTTAGCGAGAGCTTGCGTACCTGAGAAAAGAAAGATAATTACCTGGCCTGTTATAGGAGTTGATCTTCAAACTCTTTATGTAGATGTGCCCTGGCTAGATACAGGAATCGAATCTTTAAACTCTTCAGACGTGCCCTGGCAAGATACAGGAATCGAGTCCGGAGAATAGTCGTCAATAGATACACCCTGGCAAGATACAGGAATCGGATCTTCAAACTCTTCAGACGTGCCTTGGCAGGATACAGGAATCGAGTCTGGAATATAGTCGTCAACAGATACACCCTGGCAAGATACAGGAATCGGATCTTTGAACTCTTCAGACGTGCCCTGGCAAGATACAGGAATCGAGTCTGGAATTAGTCGTCAACAGATACACCCTGGCAAGATACAGGAATCGGATCTTCAAACTCTTCAGACATGCTCTGGCAGGATACAGGAATCGAGTCTGGAATTAGTCGTCAACAGATACACCCTGGCAAGATACAGGAATCAGATCTTCGAACTCTTCAGACGTGCCCTGGCAAGATACAGGAATCGAGGCTGGAATAGTCGTCAACAGATACACCCTGGCAAGATACAGGAATCGGATCTTCGAACTCTTCAGACGTGCCCTGGCAAGATACAGGAATCGAGTCTGGAATATAGTCGTCAACAGATACACCCTGGCAAGATACAGGAATCGGATCTTCGAACTCTTCAGACGTGCCCTGGCAGGATACAGGAATCGAGTCTGGAATCACGACAGTTGATAGTAATCATCTTTGTACTGACCTTTGTCCTGAAAAGACAAAACGTTAGTTGTATGTGATGTCATGATGTATGACATGCGTGATGTTCTCGGAATAAATGAGATTGTGTGTTCGTGATGCGTATGTGCATGCTATAATGTATGAAGATGTGATGTTTATGAATGTATTTTCGTCTCGGAAAATAAATCCTTGACGGATGCCGGGAAATTAATTCCTGGGCTGATGTTTGAAGAATAGAGCTTTTTGTTTCCGCTGGGGATGATGATTGCAAGAATACTGGTAGGAGAAGATGACTCTGTTGGGGAATAAACTTGGCGAATAGAATACTCTGCGGGGAATGCTCTGTGGGGAAAGAGAGGCACTTTGCTGAGGTTGATGATAACTCCGTTGGGGATACCATTGATGTGCTATGTTGAAGGAATTGATGAACTCCGCTGGGGATAGGAAGACTACGCCGGGGACGATCTTTCCGTGGCAATTGGATGAGGATAAACCAGTTATATCCTGGTGGGGAAATAACCTTTGAATAAAACCGGGAGACGCGTTCGTGCTATGCGGGTGACAAGCTTCCAGAATCTACTGGGGATAAGCTTCAAGACCTGCCGGGGAGATGGATTCCACTTTCCTGGGGAAACTTTTGAATTGTACTGGGGAATGGCTCCATTAAACGTCTGGTATTCCACCGGGGAACAATCTTAGATCAAGATTGCCGGGGATGCTTGCTAGGAATGTTTGTATACTCCGTTGAGGAATGTTGAGATCTGCTGGGGATACCCCATTTCCTTGAGACTGACAGTAGGTTAACTCTGCTTGGGAAGAGTGTCGTTGACTTGCTGGCTCACTCTCTGGGGAATGAAGGTATCTGGGCTACATTCTTCAGCTGAACTTACCTTGGTACCTTGGTGGACAGAGCAATTAGATCGCTTAGACAACTCATTATTGCCCCTGTTTCTAATGTTACCTGTAATTAATCCTTTGTTTCGCATGCGGATATTTATGAGTTAGCAATTATTGTCAAATGCATATATCAAAATTTGAACATTGGACGTTCTTCGCAAAACAAAACAGAAAAAGGAAAAGCAATTGGCAATTTGTCTGAAAAGTATATTTGTATTGAATTTGCCTGTAAATAGGCGTTTATGTACAAGAGGCTGACGTCCTAGTAAGAGAACGCCGCCGAACAATAGAGTTTATACAATTTTGTGAAAAGGGAAAACAAAACAGCTATGTGAAAAGAATAATCCCACTGGGTTCCAACTCTGCTATCGCCTTTATATCTTCGAGCGTCTCATCACTTGGCTGCTCAGTTGAAGATGAAGCTGATTGATCGATGCCATCTGAACTTGATGTTGATACCGGATTCTGGATGCAAGGTGATCCAATGAGACATAGTATTACGCTTTAATCCCTAACTTTTTCCTGGACCGCCCTTTCGGGTTTTCAGTCCACCGGGATACCCATTTTTTCCCAAGCCGCCTTTTCAGGTTTTCGACTTGCCGGGTGTACAGATTTTTTTCATTTCATCCCTCATTTTGCCCGAACACTTTTGGTTCACCGAGAAGCCCTAATTTTTGCCTAGGTATGTCAACCTAGCGGGTCTTTTATCATGCGTAGTATCTTTTTACTATGTCTGCATTGGCAGGGTGAGGAAGGTCGTCACCATCCATGGTGGTTAGGATCATGGCTCCTCCTGAGAACACATGTTTAACCACAAATGGCCCTTCGTACGTAGGGGTCCATTTGCCCCTGGGATCACTTTAAGGAAGAATGATGCGCTTTATTACCAGGTCCCCAACTTGATACTCTTGTGGTCTGACTTTCTTGTTAAATGCCCTGATCATCCGTTTTTGGTACGTTTGACCATGACAGATAGCATCGAGTCTCTTTTCGTCAATTAGATTTAATTGATCAAGTCGAGTCTGGATCCAGTCATCTTCGCTCAGATCTGCATCCTTCATTATCCGGAGAGAGGGTATCTGGACTTCAATCGGCAAGACTGCCTCCATGCCGTAGACCAAAGAAAAGGGAGTTGCCCCGGTTGACGTTCTTGCTGAGGTACGGTACCCATGAAGATAAAACGATAACATCTCGTGCCAATCTTTATAGGTCACTGTCATCTTCTGCACAATCTTCTTGATATTCTTATTAACTGCTTCTACAGCCCCATTCATCTTCGGCCGGTAAGGAGAAGAGTTGTGGTGCTGTATCTTGAATTGCTCGCAGAGCTCAGTGATCATCTTGTTATTAAGATTGGTACCATTGTCCGTAATGATCCTTTCCGGGATGCCGTATCGACAGATCAGGTTATGTCGAATGAACCGTGCCACAACATTCTTGGTTACCGTAGCATAGGAAGCTGCCTCGACCCATTTTGTAAAGTAATCAATCGCTACCAGGATGAAGCGATGCCCATTGGATGCCGTAGGTTTAATCTCGCCGATCATATCAATACCCCACATTGCAAAAGGCCAAGGTGCAGTCAAGACATTCAGAGGAACTGGAGGAACATGCACCTTATCTGCATATATCTGGCACTTATGACATGTCCGAGAATGTTGGTAACAATCAGCTTCCATTGTGGACCAGAAATATCCTGCCCGAAGGATCTTCTTTGCCATGGTATGTCCACTGGAATGCGTTCCGAAGGTGCCTTCATGTAATTCTGCCATGATCCTTTCTGCTTCAGCTTTATCCACACAACGCAGTAAGGTCGAATCATGGTTTCGCTTGTATAGAATGCCATTGCTGAGGAAGAACTTTGCAGTGAACCTTCTCAGAAACTTCTTGTCATTGACAGATGCACCTTCAGGGTATTCTTGAGCATCTAGATACCTCTTCACCTCATGATACCACGGTTTCTCAGTTGCCGTCTCAGCCTCAAGATCACAACAATATGCAGGTTCGTCCAGTTTCCAGATAATGATCCGGGGAGCCTCGTTGTCCCATTTGACTTTGAACATAGAAGACATCGTAGCCAATGCGTCCGCCAACTGATTATCCTCTCTTGGGAAGTGTTCAAAAGTTATCTCTGTGAAATGGGGGATCAATGTCAACACACATTCTTTGTAAGGAATAAGATTTGGGTGTTTCGTATCCCACTCGCCTTTGATTTGATTGATCACGAGAGCGGAATCTCCGAAGACACTCAGAAACTTGATCCTTAAGTCAATCGCAGCTTGAAGTCCCATGATACATGCCTCATACTTCGCCATGTTGTCGGTGCAGTTGAAACATAGTCGGGCAGTGATTGGAGTATGAGTGCCTTTGGGAGAAATGATCACAGCGCCGATATCGTTACCCAAAGCGTTGGAGGCTCCGTCAAAGTGCATAGACCATCGGGATCCTTCCTCAGGTCCTTCATCCGGTCCAGGTACTTCACAATCAGTCACTATCATGATGCTCTCGTCAGGAAATTCAAAGTTCATTGACTGATAGTCGTCTACTGCCTGGTGTGCCAAGTGGTCTGCCAATACACTTCCCTTGATAGCTTTCTGAGTCGTGTACTGGATGTCGTATTCTGTCAAGATCATTTGCCATCTTGCTATTCTTCCGGACAAAGCAGGCTTTTCGAATATGTACTTTATTGGATCCATTTTTGAAATCAACAGAGTAGTGTGAGTCAGCATATACTGTCTCAGCCGGCGAGCAGCCCATACCAAAGCGCAGCAAGTTTTCTCGAGCAGTGAGTATCGGGTCTCACAGTCGGTAAACTTTTTGCTAAGGTAATAAATGGCATGCTCTTTTCGGCCAGACTCGTCATGCTGTTCCAGCACACACCCCATTGAGTTGTCAAGTACTGTCAAGTATAGTATTAGAGGTCTCCCTTTAACCGGTGGAATAAGAATGGGTGGTTCTTGGAGATACTCTTTGATTCTGTCAAAAGCGGCCTGACATTCATCATTCCAACGTACTACCTGATCTTTCTTCAGCAGCTTGAAGATTGGTCACAGGTAGCAGTTAGATGCGAGATGAATCGGGCAATATAATTCAGACGTCCTAGAAAGCCTCTGACTTCTTTCTCTGTCTTGGGAACTGGCATCTCTTGTATGGCTTTAACCTTGGCAGGGTCCACTTGAATACCTTTGTCGCTTACGACGAAGCCTAGCAACTTTCCGGATCTTACCCCAAATGTGCACTTGTTTGGGTTCAACCTCAGCTTGTACAATTTCAGACGGTCAAACAATTTCTGCAGATGATCAAGGTGTTCCTCCTCAGTTTGGGACCTTGCAATCATATCATCGACATACACTTCAATCTCGTGGTGGATCATGTCATGAAATAAAGCAACCATGGCACGTTGGTAGGTTGCCCCAGCATTCTTCAACCCGAATGGCATGACCTTGTAACAGAAGGTGCCCCACTGAGTAACAAAGGTAGTCTTTTCCATATCTTCCGGAGCCATCTTGATCTGATTATAACCTGAAAAACCGTCCATGAAGGAGAACACCTTATGCTGAGCAGTATTTTCAACCAGAACGTCGATGTGAGGCAGGGGGAAGTCATCCTTGGGGCTGGCCCTATTCAAGTCCCTGTAATCAACACACATTCTGACCTTACCATCTTTCTTCGGCACCGGCACCACGTTGGCAACCCACTGAGGGTAAGAAGTCACTGCTAGAAACCCGGCATCAAATTGTTTCATAACCTCAGCTTTGATCTTTTCAGACATCTCTGGACGCATACGGAGGACTTTATGTTTAACCGGAGGGCAGTCTTCCTTGGTAGGCAGGTGATGGACCACAATGTCAGTATCCAACCCAGGCATGTCTTCGTAGGACCAGGCAAAGATCTCCACATAATCATGCAACATCCGAACCAACCGTTGTTTCACGCTGAGCTCCAGATTGGCACCAATCTTTACTTCCTTTCTAACTGTCTCAGTACCCAAGTTCACCGTTTCCACTGGCTCTTCATGTGGTTGAATGGCCCTCTCTTCCTGGAGTAACAGTCTTGCAAGCTCACCAGGCACTTCGCAATCATCTTCACCTTCGTCTTCGGCTAAGTTGATCGGATTTTCGAAGTCATAACTGGCAGTAGCAGAGTCGTTACCAGTGAGATCCAGAGTGGATTGGAACCTGTATAGGTGAGTGTGTGTAAATATAGCTGTTTTGCAATAAATAAAGGAAGAAAGAAAAGGAGCACAATATTTGCAATGCGAAAAACGTCCAATGTCTTTATTCATGATATATGGAAATGACAAGTAATAAACCCTCACAAATGAAGCCAACGGTGCCCCGGGTAAGACACCGGGCCATAAAGTTTCAAATTATTGTTTATTACAGAATTAAAAACAAAGGAATTCATTACTGAGTAACAAAAGTAACAGGTATGTGGTCCTTTGCAGTCCAATTATTCAGTCCACCAACGGCCGTCGGGAAGATCCAGCTGTTGAACTCAGATTCTTCCACCTCGTCACCATCCCTGATAGCATTCACTCCATGGTCAGGTAGGGGAGGTGTTACCACATTAAGCTTCTCGGGTGCCTCGAACTGAACCTCCTTAGCGTCAATAAGGTCTTGAACCTTATTTCTTAGGGCCCAACAATCATTCGTAGAATGCACAGCGGCCATTGGGATTATACTTCGGAGAGGTCGTATTCACCACCTTTGGAGCCTCTCTGACGGTTACTTAGTTGGTCGATAGAAGTTGCGGCAAGATCTGTGACAAGGTCATACTAAGCCGGGTATATTCTCTTCTGGGTCTCTCACCCCTTGGTTGGTTAGGTTGCCGAGGAGCGGTAGTAGGCTTTGCAATTACCACCGCGTTGACAGCTTGGCGGCGTTCTGGTTTATTTTGCCTCCTAGGCCCATTCACAGCACTGGCTTCCTTCTTGAAAGGCTTTTTCTCAGAACTTGAGGACGCACCTTTCTGAATTTTCCCTGATTTCATACCAGCTTCTATCCTTTCCCCAGTCAGGATGAGATCTGTAAACCCTGCAGACGAATTGCCAATGAGATGATTGAAGAACGGCCCGGATAAGGTCCCTAAGAACATGTCCATAAGTTCATGGTCGGTTAATGGCGGTTGCACCCTGCCAGCCAGGTCCCTCCACTTCTGCGCATACTCTTTAAAACCTTCTCCCGATCCTAGCGACATACCCTGGAGTTGGGTACGTGTAGGAGCGAGGTCGGAATTATACTGATACTGCTTGTAAAAAGCAGTAGCCAACTCCTCCCAGTTACGAACCTTGGTTCCATCCAGCTGATAGAACCATTCGAGATGAGTCCCTGAAAGACTCTCCTGGAAGAAATGGATCCACAAGTTCTTGTCCACAGTATACGGCTGAATCTTCCGCACATAAGATCTGAGATGTAGCTTAGGGAAGGACGCCCCGTCATACTTTGCGAAAGATGGTGCTTTGAACTTGTGTGGGATGACCACACCAGAAGATAGACCCAAGTCTCCAAAATCCAAACCAGGCACCTGTTGAATTTTCATGGCATTCAGACGGTCTTCCAACTGCTTGTACTTGTCTTCAGCTGGAGGATACTGCTCCTCATTAAAATCAGTCTCGTTGTCAGAGACCACCAGACTAGGAACCCTTCCCCCTGGGGACTGCCTTTTCCCACAGAAGAACCAGCTTGATCAACCTCATTCTGCAGTGTGTTACCAAACCTCCGGCCCGTGTTGAATAGTACAGTTCTCTTCTTCTTCTTCTTGACCAGCAGGGCCTTCAACTCCTCTTGACCTTGGGCCAAACTCATAATCAGCTCTTGGAACTGGGCGTTCTGAGCCTGGAGGGCCTTGATGGACTGCTCAATAGATGATTCAGGGTTCATGATGCTGAAATAAACAGCGAAGAACATTAAGAAACCTGAAAAGAAGAGTACCTGTGATGCATATGATGAATGGAATGCGTATGATTTATGTTTTCAAAGACAATCAGGATTCAACTTTGTAAACAAAAAAGAACACACTTTATTAGATTCAACTTTGAAATTTAAATTGTTCAACAGATTGCCCTTAGGCGTTACATAAAAGTGAAAATACTGAAAAGGGAAGTAAAACTGTAAAAGAATGTCCAAGGTTCATCATTGATCCCAGGGTCTCCTTTTCTCAGTAAGGATGTAGTCATTCAAGGCCCGCTCGTTCTCCAACTGCTTTGTCAGCTTCTGGATCTTCAATTCCTGCTCGTTGAACTTTTCCCGATAAGAATCCCGTTCTTCTCGCAGTTGCGCCCAAGACCTCTTTAGTGTATCAACATCAGTAGGTATCTGAGGAGGGAGAACAGTGGGAGGAGCCCCATCTCTATCAGGATATTCAAGAATGATGGGTCTGACAGCTTCATATGGCATACCTAAATTCTGAGCACGGATGCGGACCCATCTGTAGTAGGGTTCCATAGGTAGAGAAGTCTTCGGTCCCAGCTCTTGTGGGTCAGCTTTGTGAATTATGTCCCAAGCCTTGATGAACCTACGACGCAGCTCGTCACTATCTACCTGAAACTCAAAACTGATGTGAGGCACCAACATCTCATGAGGCCCTGCTCTTCTGGCTCTTCCAAACTGACGGAGGGCTAGCCATGGATTATAAGAGATCCCTCCTTGGGTACCAATCAAAGGAACATTAGGATATTCTCCGCAACGATCAATAACAGCTACCTCATTCAAACCCCTGAGAGTCCAAATGATGTCATTATCAGTGAGAGACATTAACCTATGAGCCCAACCTCTTCCTTCTTTGTTCTTTAGCACGAACTTAGGGAGGTGCGAAATAAACCACCTCACTAACAAAGGAGTGCAACACCACAGAGTTCCTCGTCTTCGGGCAGTACGAGCATAAAGTTGTTGCAGGATGTCACCCAAGAGAGTGGGCACAGGGTTCCGAGACATGAAGATCCTTATGGCAGTGACGTTAATGAAGTTATCCGGATTTGGAAACAGAACCAGACCATAGATTAAGAGAGCCAAGATGTCTTCGTACACCCTGAAGTCTAAGTCATTCCAGAAACTGTTAGCCTTACCAATCAGAAACTTGGCCAAGAAACCCTTAACTTTGCTTCTAGTCACCCAGTTGTCCATTACCTCCTTGTGGGTCAAAGGGGGGGCTGCAGCAATCTCCTCAAGCCTAAGAGTCTTTTCCCAACCAGTGTAGGGAGTCTGATCCAAGATAGGGATACCAAGAAAATCATAGCACTCTTCCAGGGTAGGGACCAACTGGAAGTCTTGAAAGGTGAAGCAGTTGTACAAGGGATCATAAAACTGTGTCAGGACACTCATCAGTTGTTGGTCCCATTTTGCAGTGACTAAGCCGAGAAGAGAACCATGCCTCTGGATGAAGGAAGTGGTATTTGGAATTCTGCTAACCAATTCTTCAAGCAACTCAGGTGGGTGAACAAAGTTGAACCGGATAGTATTCCTTCGCATAGGCATCATGATGTCCTACAAAACAGAGCAAAGGTGAAACCTTATTGTCTTTGAAATGGTCAGTTCTTATGCAGGATGCATGCAATGTTTATGATGGCATGATGTTATGATAAGGCACACCACAAATATTCACAACGGCAAACATGATAAGGCACACAAGTCATACAAGACAGCCCTTAGGGTTTAGGCCAGCATGGAGTCTAGGTATTACCCTCTTTCAGTTTGTTGGCTAAGACCTGTCCTACCATAAGTAACCGGGTTCTAGAGGATCCCAATATCACTGACTACCCTCAATCGGTCATAACTCCAGCATCGCAATCTTTTCTTGCAGCCAGAACCATCACGAGAGTTTAGCCTCAATGGGTGTAGCATACTGCTACTGTTCTATTGGCCAAGTTAGGTCAATTAGGGTTCTAAGGTCGGTTGGTGCTTAATGACTCCTCAGAAGAACCATATTCTCCTCGTTGCGACACAAGGGATATCGGTATAGACCAAGGTGCCACACCAATGTAGCCACTGCTTCACCCATGTCGGTCTACGCCAGACAGGTCCCTCACAGCTTATGCTACCTAACAGGGTATCCCCGGATCCGGGTTAGGATCTATGAAACTCCGAGACAATGCCCACAATAATAATAAAGCAAACAAAACACAACAATTGAAAACACAAGTATGAGATATCCTAAGGTACACCTCACTTTAAGAGTAATTCCCCAGCAGAGTCGCCAGTTTTGTGATCGGTGGATTTAGAACTGACTGTTTAACGCTGGTTCGCGAAATGTCGCGGAAGCAAGAGTCGCCACCGTCTTTTATTTTCTCCAACATGGACAGGACAAAAGCACAGCAAAATTCCTTATGAGATTATCTCTCGGTTCGGGAGGTAGATTTATAGAAAGGGAAGGTGTTAGCACCCTTTCTATCCATGGTTATCCATGGGCTCTTAGATACTTGCTCACTGTGTTTTCAAAAGTGTTTGCTTTTCAAATGTGTGTGGGTTTTGAAAAAAAGTTTCGTTTAAAGTTTTCTGAATAACTCTTGTATCAGTCCTCAAGAGTGTTTGAAAAATTGTTTTGAAAGCTTTTTGAAAAGTGTCGGTGTGAAAAGGTTTTTTTGATTTGTTTTTGAATAGAGCAAGTATCTATGAGTCATCTACCTACCCTAAGGAATTAGGCTGTGTAAATGTCCTTAAGGTAGTGCCATGCCACCATTGAGAGGTAGGTAGCACCACCGTTGGAGGTGTTCGGGTCAATTCGAGTTTTAGGGACAGTGTGGTCACCGAAGCAACAGTTAGGACACCTTAGAAGCTACCCTTATGTCCTTGATCCTTTTTTATTCCGAGGCAACCGTTTCGAGGCAACTATTCCGAGGCAACTTGTTTCGAGGCAACTTGTTTTGAGGCAACTGGATCATGGACATAAGGACTTACTAAGACGTCCCATACTTGACGACCACGTTTCGAAGGCAACAGGTGAGGCGTACCCTAGAAGTGGTGTGTGAATTCGTGTGTTGTTTTCATGTTAAGTTTATCTTTGATCAGGACATGGTGAGCTACGCATTATTTTTAATTAGCCATACATTCTTTCATGCAATTAGAATTTAAGAGTGCGGAAATTTAAATGCGGAAAGATAAATCCTACGCTATTACAAGGCACGGGTCTATACATCGTCAAATTACAAAGACCCGTTTGATAAAAATGCAGAAAGTAAAAAGATCTAATTACTATTACAATCTTTGAGCAGTTACATAATATCCGAAAGAAAATAAACGTGCGAAAGAAATTGAAATTGAATGTCCGAGGGTTTTGACCCTTTTGAAATTAAATTGAAATTAAAAGCTAATTAATTATTTAATTAAGAAAAGAAATGTTTTTTAGGTTTTTGTATTTATGAAAATAAAGAAAATTGAAAATTAAGAGAAACCCTAATTCTAAGTTATTTTTAATTATTAAATGAAAAATATTAAAGTTGACCTAATTTATGCTAATTAATTATTTACATATTTATTTACAAAAATATTTAATGAATAATAATAATAAATAATGAGTCAAGTAATTAATTAAGAAAAAGATAAAAATGTCAATAAACCCTAATTTCTACATTTTTTTATTTATTAAGAAAAAGTGTTAAAGTTGAAACCTAATTTAACTAAATTAATTATTTAACATTTATTTACAAAAATAAATTAATGAGTAAATTAATTAACATATTTTAGTTTCTGATTTTTTTTATTATGAAAATTAATTATTTGTGAATTAATAAAACAATTAAAAAACAATCAAAAGAATTAAAATTGAAAAGAAAATAAAATTAAAGAATGCAAACCAGGGGGGTGTCAGGCCCATTTTGGAGGTTTGTTTGAAGTAATTTGGCCCATCAAGACAAGGCCTGTTTGACTTTCCAGCTTGTGTGTGCGCTTGTTTGACTGGACCACCATTGATCTCATTCAATGGCCCTTAGATTGATCATCAGGGGCGCGTGGCAAGACTGAGTGTGAGCGTGTATGGTGAGCCTCTGGGTGGACGCTGCACTTGAACACATTAAGATAAAAATCATGAAATAAGTGGGGGACCTGGGAATCGAACCCAGGTCCCAAGGCTTGCAACACATGTCCACTACCAATTGAGCTGCTGTACGTGTTTGTTAACATAATGGAACACAAATATTATAATAAGAAAATAAAAGCTAATGATATAAAACAAGAAAAATGCGCCAGATTTTGAATCTCCCTATTACATGAAGACACGCAGGCTTCTTCTTCATCTATTTGCAAAAACATAAAACAAGTAGCGGGGGTTTTAAACCCCCACTAAACACAGCCACGAAAAATAGCGATTAGCATATGCGTTAACATAAATTGAGTGCGAGGTCATCATTGGATCAGGTTTATTGCAACGAATTCGTCCATGTATGTTTGATGGTCTAATTTTACCATATGTGAGAACCCCTAATTTTGCAGCTCTGAAACCCTAGGTTTCATCAATGGTGAATCTCGTTTCAAGCATCTTTAGGACAATTAAATTATGCCAAAAGTTTCAGGAGATTATTAGTAGCAAGAATCAACAATTAAAACATATGAATGATGCGTGAAAATTAAAAACCGATTATGGACATTTTTGTGAAAAGCTCGACTCAGTTCTACCGTTTCTTGGAGTATGGAGACTTGTTCTTGATTGTAATCGACTCCTAGCAATGTCAGGAACGTAATGGACAAGCTTTTAGACCTTGAATCACCCTCCAAACACGAAATCAGTTTTCAAGTTTTTAATGAAAAGTTGCAACTTTGTTCTCTCCTTTTGAGCAGCTTTTCGTGTATGTATATATTAGGTTTCACTATGCCTTTGTATGTGAAGCTTTCTAGGTCAAAACAAAGCCCAAAAGTCCATTGAATTAATGTTTTGAATCTTTGATTTTTTCATATCTTTTTCAATCTTTTTTCCATGGAAATCTTGCCAAATAGGGATGATCTTGTCCCCTTGAGATGGTTCACGAAATCTTTTGCATATAATGAACATATTTGCTGCACAAAAAAGATTTAAAACCATTATTTGATATTTTTCTCATAATTAAATTTAATTAAATGAATTAATAATAATAAAAATTCAATTAATTAATTAAAAATAAGAAAATAAATCATTTTTAGCTCAATGGGTCGTGCATATGCTTTGGGTAATGATTCAAGGAAGAATTTGAGGCCCATTAGCAATTTTGAAGCTTTTGAAGCAAAGTTGACTTTTCAAAATTCCCAAAAATTTCCCAACTTCTCCAAGGCATATCTTGCTCAATTTTGAAGCTATGAACATGTTCTTGGACATTTTGGAAAGTTATTAAAGTCCTCTAACCAATGCCTTTGGTCCCATGTCATTTTGATTTACCAATCTCAAGTTATGGTCTTTGACTTAAAGTGCTTTTTGTTGACTTTTGAAAATGACCTATAATGTTGAAATTGATAACTTTTTGTGAAAGCATTTCTTGGACTTGAAGTGTGAAGATGAGTTGTAGGAAATGTCATCCTCTTCAAAATGAGCTTTGGATGGGATTTTTCTGATAAATCATGAGGAAGTTATGCCTTGGTCAATTTGCAGTTGACTTTTTCAACTGTCCAAAAATAGAAACTTTTGCATCTTGAGACTTTTTGAGCCATGTTTTGAGAATCATGATCAAGAATTGATCAAATGATGTTTGTGGCTTCAAAATAAGATGTTGACCAAAAATTTTGACTTTTGACTGTCAAATGACCATTTTGCCCCTGCAGTTGACTGTGAAGCAAATAAGGTTTTTGACTGTGCAACTTGATATTGTGAGTCTTGAAACTTGACATATGGGTGCTTGACAATGAATATAGGCATGTGGGACTTGATTGGACCCTTGAAAACCTCAATTTCTTTGTCAGAACCAAAACCCTAATTTTGACTGTGTTAGGAGGCAATTGGGTTGTGCAACCCTTGAGAGATTTTGAACCTTGATCTTGGCAAATCTTGAAGAATATGGGAGGACAAATTTTGGGGTACAACACCGTCCATGAAGGAGAACACCTTATGCTGAGCAGTGTTGTCAACCAGAACGTCGATATGAGGCAAAGGGAAATCATCCTTAGGGCTTGCCCTATTCAAATCCTTGTAATCAACACACATTCGGACCTTACCATCTTTCTTCGGCACTGGAACCACGTTGGCAACCCACTGAGGGTAAGAAGTCACTGCTAGAAACCCGACGTCAAATTGTTTCATAACCCCAGCTTTGATTTTCTCGGACATCTCTGGACGCATACGGCGGACCTTCTGTTTTACCGGAGGGCATTCTTCCTTGGTAGGCAGATGATGAACCACAATGTCGGTATCCAACCCAGGCATGTCTTCGTAGGACCAGGCAAAGATTTCCACATAGTCATGCAGCATCTGAATCAACCGTTGTTTCACACTAGACTCTAGATTGGCGCCAATCTTGACTTCCTTTTTGTCTGTCTCAATACCCAGATTTACCGTTTCCACTGGCTCCTCATGTGGCTGAATGGCCCTTTCTTCCTGGAGTAGCAGTCTTGCAAGCTCACCAGGCACTTTGCAATCATCTTCACCTTCGTCTTCGGCTAAGTTGATCGGATTTTCGAAGTCATAACTGGCAGTAGCAGAGTCGTTACCAGTGAGATCCAGAGTGGATTGGAACTTGTATAAGTGAGTGTGTGTAAATATAGTTGTTTTGCAATATATAAAGAAAGAAAAGGAGCGCAAGATTTGAAATGCGAAAAACGTCCAATGCTTTTATTCATGATATATGAAAGTGACAAATAATAAGCCCTCACAAATAAAGCCACGGTGCCCCGGGTAAGACACCAGGCCATAGAGTTTGGTAATATTTGTTCGTTACAAATTCAAAACAAAGGAGTTCATTACTGAGTGACAAAAGTAATAGGTATGAAATCTTTCGCCGTCCAGTTGCTTGGTCCACCATTGGTTGTCGGGTAGATCCAGCTGTCGAACTCAGATTCTTTCGTTTCGTCCTCAATAGCATTTACTCCCGGGTTAGTGATGAACATAGGAGGTCTTCCAATCCTTGCCTTGCGAACAGCCCTCTGAGCCTCTACAGTGAAACCCAAGCCAAAGTTGTCAGTCTTTGGAGTGAAATCAGGAAGTCGGCCCCAGTTTGCGCACTCCCCCTTCTCAATCACAGCCCGGGCATCCTTTAAGGAAGCCATCTTCAAAGGAGAATTGTCTTCAGTCACAGTCTCTGCTGCTGCCAATGTCTGAGGCACCTCTTCAAAATGTTGAAAGGGGGTCTCAATGAACTCCCCATCCATTTCTATGTACCTGAACGAGTTGAGGTGGCTGACCATATATTCCTCTTCCCCTTGCACTGTTACGATCTTCCCTCTGACCGGGTACTTAAGCTTTTGGTGTAATGTGAAGGTCACAGCTCCAGCCTTGTGGATCCAAGGACGACCCAGCAAACAAGAATAGGATGGTCGAATGTCTATCACATAGAAAGTAGAGTCAAAAACTTGAGAACCAACCCTGATTGGAATGTCAACTTCACCATGTACCATCCTTTTGGACCCGTCAAAGGCCCGGACAACAATGTTACTAGGCTTGAGCTCTAAACCCTCACAGTCCAGCCTGTCTAGAGCTTTCTTGGGTAATACATTTAATGAAGAACCAGTGTCAACCAGCATATGGGCAAAAGTAGTGCCCCTGCATTCAATGGAGACATGCAGGGCGTCGTTATGATTTTTTCCCTTGGCAGTCAGATCGGCGTCAGAGAAACCCAACTCATTATCAACAGTCAAGTTGGCCACACAATCGGTAAATTGATCAGCAGACGTTTCTTGTGGCACATGGGCCGTCTTCAGGAAGGAGATCAGAGCCTTGGCATGGGCCTCTGAACACAATAGCAGTGATAGCATATAAATCTTAGAGGGGGTGTGCCCCAGCTGCTCAACGACGTTGAAATCACTCTTTTTGATAATCTTGAGGATCTCTTCCATCTCTTGCTTGGAAGCCTCAACAGTGGTTGTCTTTGTTGCCTCCGTCCGGTCAGGCACATCAGTAGCAATCCCTTTGCCCCGAGCGTCAGATGACTCGGCAGCAGGGGTAGAAACAGGAACTTGGTCAGGAAGGGAAGCATGCACACTGGCAGGTGTGATGACAAGAGGGCTCTGAATTGTTGGTGGCGCAATATCTGGTGAGAAGAGCCTACCACTGCGAGTGACTTTGGCAGGCCCGGTGATGTTGCTGACACCGATATTAGTATCAAACTCTTGTTTTACTCCCAGAACATAAACATCTGCCCCACAGTGCCACGGGACAGCTTTGTCAGATTTATAGGGGATGGGCCCCGGAACAGTGATGATGATAGGAGCAATCTTCTGTGTAGACATGATTTTAACAGGCTTCTTTGAGGGAGCCTTAGGAGGGTTGTTGAAAATAGTGATAATAGAAACTTCTTCGGTACGGACAGCAGGAACAACAATCTTCTTGAATAAGATCTCTTTGCTATCCATCAGGTTTTGGACGCCTGACTTCAGCAAAGGACAACCAGCAGGTGAAACAGCACATAAATGGCAACCTTTACTACATCCCGGAAATAAACCGGCCAGCAACAGGTTCCTCTTGACAGTCAACAGTGGAGTAACAATATCATCTACGGAGGCTACATACAGGTCCTCTTCCACAACATTCATTCCATGCTGGGGCATGGGAGCAGTCACAACATTGGGCCTTTCGGGCGCCTCGAACTGTATTTCCTTAGCATCAATAAGGTCCTGAACCTTATTCCTTAGAGCCCAACAATCATCAGTAGTATGCCCCGGGCTATCAGAGTGATAAGCGCAGCGGGCGTTGGGGTTGTACTTTGGAGAGGTTGTGTTCACAACCTTCGGAGCTTCCTTGACAGTTACCAGATTGGTTGCCAGCAGTTGCGGAAAAATCTGAGACAGGGTCATGCTGAGCCGAGTGTACTGCCTTTTGGGTCTCTCACCCCTTGGCTGGTTGTATTGCTGAGGAGCAGCAGCAGGCTTTGAAATTACCACCGCGTTGACAGCTTGGCGGCGTTCCGGTTTACTCTGTCTTCTGGGACCATAAACAGCACTAGCTTCCTTCTTGAAGGGCTTCTTTTAAGTACTCGAGGAGGCACCTTTCTGTATCTTCCCTGATTTGATACCAGCTTCGATCCTCTCACCAGTCAGGATCAGGTCTGTAAACCCAGCAGAGGAATTACCAATCAGGTGATTGAAGAATGGACCAGATAGGGTCCCCAAGAACATGTCGACAAGCTCACGGTCCGTCAAAGGTGGCTGCACCCTTCCAGCCAGGACCCTCCACTTCTGCGCATACTCCTTAAAACCTTCACCCGTTCCTAGTGACATACCCTGGAATTGGGTACGCGTAGGAGCGAGGTCGGAATTATACTGATACTGCTTATAAAAAGCAGTAGCCAAGTCCTCCCAGTTACGAATATTGGTTCCATCCAGCTGATAGAACCATTCGAGTTGAGTCCCTGAAAGACTCTCCTGAAAGAAATGGATCCAAAGATTCTTGTCTGCAGTGTAAGGTTGGATCTTCCTTACATAAGATCTGAGATGCAGCTTAGGGAAGGAAGCCCCGTCATACTTCACAAAGACAGGTGCCTTGAACTTGTGTGGGATCACCACCCCAGAAGATAACCCTAAGTCTCCAAAATCCAACCCAGGCACACGTTGAATCTCCATAGCATTTAACCGGTCCTCCAGCTGCTTGTACCTGTCCTCAGCAGGAGGGTACTGTTCATCATTGAAATCTGTCTCGCTGTCGGAGACCACAGGACTAGGAACCTCTCTCCCTTGGTGACTGCCTTCCCCAACAGATGGAGTAGTCAGCTCAGCTTCATTCTGCAGTGTATTTCCGAGTCTGCGTCCAGTGTTGAACAACACAGTCCTCTTCTTCTTCTTCTTCTTCTTCTTCAGGAGCAAAGCCTTCAACTCCTGTTGTCCCTGGGCTAAGTTCATGACCAGCTCCTGGAACTGGGCGTTCTGGGCCTGGAGGGCCTTGATAGCTTGTTCAGTAGTAGGCTCGGAAGACATGATGATTGAGTGCTGAAATAAACAGCGAAGAAGATTAAGCAACCTGTAGAAAGAGAGTACCTGTTATGCACATGATGCATGATATGCTATTTATGCAATGCATTCAAGGGTTCGAAAGTTCAAATTCGTTATAGACAAAAAGGGAACACACGTTATATTAGGAAATGATTTGTTCAGTACATCAAGGCCTCATGGGCAAAACATTACAAAATAATTAATCCCAAAAGACACTGCGCATCCTCTTTGGAGCAATGTAAGTGTTGAGAGTCTTTTCCTCGTGAAGTAGACGGGTGAGCTCCAAGACCTTCTTCTCACTGGCATGTAGACTGGTTTCAAGAGAATTCTGTTCTTCCTTGATTTGGATCCAGCTCTTTTGCATTTCTTCCCAAGATGTTGGCATGTCAGGATGTTGAATGGTGTAGGGCACCTCTCCTTCCAAAACTGGCTCTTTGATCATGGGGAGAATGTGAGGATATGGCATCACCAGCTTCTGGGAGCGGGCTCGTACCCACTTGAGATAAGGCTCCAGGGGGATGGAGTTCTTGTGCCCCAGTGTCTTACTATCTACCATGTTGGGCATCCTCCAAGCTCTGATAAACCTCTGGCGAAGTCCTTGTGCATCATTGTCGAAGTCAAAAACTATGTCAGGAATCAACATGTCATGAGGGCCATCCCTCCAAGCATATCCAAACTGTCTCAAAGCCAGGCATGGGTTGTAAGTAATTCCCCCTCTAATTCCAAGTAAAGGAACATTAGGAAACTCGCCGCAACGATCAATGATAGTGACATTCTCTCTGGACCGAGAACACCAATGTATATCAGTATGTGTAAGAGTCATTAATCGTTATGACCATCTCAAACCCCGCTCGTTCTTCAAAACTGATTGTGGAAGGTGCGAAATAAACCACCTTGCCAGGAGAGGAGTGCAGCACATGAGAAGACCTCTTTTTCTCATGGTTCGAGTGTAACATGAGTGAAGGATGTCCCCAAGCAACGTAGGTATAAGATTCCTGGACATGAAGATCTTGACAGCATTGATATCTATAAGCTGATCTGGATTCGGGAACAATACCAACCCATAGCCAAGGAGGGCCACAACTTCTTCAAAGGCTTGTAGGTCAAGGGAATTCCAACATTCTTGGGCCTTCTCAAATAGGAATTTTGCCAAGAATCCTTTGATACCACTTCTAACTTCCTAATGTCCCTTGATGTCAGATGGTTGTAGGCATAATGCTTTAGCAACCTCTTCAAGTTTTGGTTCCCTTTCCATACCGTTGTAGGTTAGTTGACTAAGAATAGGAACCTTCAGAAGCTGGGAAAACTCTTCCAAAGTAGGCACCAATTGATAATCCGGGAAAGTAAAACAGTGGTGCAAAGGGTCAAAGAACTGGAAGAGAACTTTTATCATATCTTCTTCAATGTTGGTGTTGACCAAACTGATGAGTCTACCATGCCTTTCACTGAAGGAAGAGTTCTCGGGAATCCTGGATGTAAGATCCTTAAGTTGAGGAGGGATCCTTACAAGGTTGACCTGAATTGTCTTTCTACGGAGAGATTCCATGTCCTACAAAACAAGAACAAAGATGAAGATTCACACCCTTGAAGTGGTTAGTAAATGCATATGATGATGTATGATGCTATGATGTTATGATAAGGACACACCACAAGTATTCACAAAAAGCAAACATGATAAGGCACACAAGTCACACCAGACAGCCCTTAGAGTTTAGGCCAGCATGAAGTTTGGGGTACTACCCTCTTGAAGTTGGTGGGCTCAAAAGCCTGTCCTATCAAAAGTAACCGGGTTCTAAGGAGCTCAATATCATTGGGTTGTTTTCTATGTTCATTGTTTTGATTTAGCCACTGAACTGGCGATCAAAATATTCCAAGAAAACAACCCTCAATGAGTGTAGTATCGAGTATCAACCAACTTCGGACTGCACCAAAGTCGGTCATCTCACTACCCCTAAAGAGGCCAGGATGGTTCAAGTAAGGTTCCTAAGGTCAGTTGATGCTTCACGACACCACGCGGCGGCCCCATACTCTCCTTGACTTGACTCAAGGGTTACCGGTACTCACCAAAGTGCCACATCAACGTAGCGAACTGCTTCAACCGTGTCGGTATATCCCTCACAGTTCCCTCACAGTTTGTTGCTACTTTCTAAAAGGTATCCCCCAGATCCGGGTTAGGATCTATGAAACTCCAAAATAGGTCCACAATTTTAAAGCAAGCAAAGCAGGCAATTGAAAAAATAAGAGTGGTCTAATTCCTAAGGTACACCTCACTTATTAAGTCCCCAGCAGAGTCTCCAGTTCTGTGATCGGTGGAAATAGAACTGACTGTTTTTTAAGCTGGTTCGCGAAATGTCGCGGTAAGCAAGAGTCGCCACCGTCTTTTATGTTCTCCAATATGGAAAGGACAAAAGCACAGCAAAATTCCTTCTTTGAGAATATTTCTCGGTTCGGGAGGTATATTTATAGAAAGGGAAGGTGTTAGCATCCTTTCTATCTGTGGTTATCCACGGGCTCTTAGGTACTTGCTCTTATGTTTTCAAAATTTGTTTGCTTTTCAAGTGTGTGTGGGTTTTGAAAAAGTTTCGTTTGAAAAATTTCTAAGTAACTCTTGTATCAGTCCTCAAGAGTGTATGAAAAATTTGTTTGAAAACTTTTGAAAGTGTAGGTGTGAAAAGATGTTTTGTTTGTTTTGAAAAGAGCAAGTACTTGAGAGAAATCTACCTACTCTAAGGAATTAGGTTGTGTAAGAGTCCTTTAGATAGTGCTATCCCACCATTGAGAGGTAGGTAGCACCGTCGTTGGAGGTATTCAGGTCAATTCGATTATAAGGGACAATGTGGTCACCGAAGCAATAGTAGGACACCTTAGAAGTAACCCTAATGTCCTAGATCCTTTTTATCCGAGGCAACCGTTTCGAGGCAACTGGATCTTTAGACAGGAGGGCGACCTCTAAGACACCCTATACTTGACGACCACGTTCGAGGCAACCAGTGAGGCGTACCCTAGGAGTGGCACGCGCATGTGTGTTGTTTCAATTTATATTTATCTTGTACATGTTGTCTGTGAGATACCGATTGGTTTTATTTGGCATACAGTCTTGCAGGCATAATTAACAGTTAGGAGTGCGGAAAATAAATTGGGGGAATGTAAATCTAGCTATTACAAGGCGCGGGTCTATACATCGCCAAAAACAAAAACCCGTTTAGAAATAAAGTGCGAGAAAAGTAAATAAAGCAATAAAGGAGGTCCTAATTAACTATTACATTTCCTGAGCAGATACAAAATAATGAATTAAAAAATAAATACGCGCGAAAGATTGAATCGGGAACGTTCTAGGGTTTTGACCCTTTTTTTTAATAATAATGAGATTTGTCCTTTTTTTGTAATTAAATGAAATTAAGCCTAATTACTAATTAATTAATTAATAAAAGAAAAAAAAATGTTTTTATATTTTTATGTTTTAATGAAATAAAATAAAAAAAAGGAATTAAAAATGTCAAAAGAAAAGCCTAAGTCTAAATTTGTTTTTATTTATTGTAAAAAGGTTTTAAAGTTAACTAATTAAACTAATTTAATTTAATTTACATTTATTTACAAAAATAAGTTAATAAATAATAAAAATGTTTTTTTTTTTTGAATTTTATTATGAAAAAATAATCATGTTAGTTTTAGTGATAATAATAATAATTAGAAAGAAAAAAAGTTAACAAAAAAAATGGAAAATATAAAATGAAAGAAAAAAAAGATGAACCAAAAAAGGGGGGTTCTGGGCCAGCAATGGGGGTGTATTTGGAATCTGAGGCCCATTTGCATAAGCCTGTTTGACTTGGGAAATCATCTGCACGTGCTTTAACCTGGGAATATGGTGGTCATCCATCCCTGGCCTTTGGATCACTGCTTGAAGCCACATGGCAGGCTGGGACATGAGGTACATGGTTGAATGTCTTTGATGGCCTGCACACAATCATGTGAAGGAAAACAAGAAATAATAATTTGGGGGGGGACCTGGGGTTCGAACCCAGGTCCCAGAGGTCTATGCATGTTCGTCCAAACCACTGAGCCAAGCCATTCTAGTCGTTATAATAACAAACAATTAATATTATATGAAATAAACAAACAGTATCCTAGAAATAAAAAAAAACGCGCGCGTTTTAGTTTGAATGGACCAATCAAATGCTCACACGCCTTCGTCTTCTCCAATAGTCCCTGTATTTTTTCCTGCGGATTCAGTTCCGTAACAAAATCCGCGTCTTCATCCTAAAATGGTTTCTAGGTCACGAAAACACAAACCAAAGCCCTCATCTTGTTCGCCTGGTTCTCCTAAGTTCATCCATTGCCATGGCTTGTCCTGATTTTGCCTACAATAAAAACACCTAAAAACAAAGAGCCAAAACCCTAGCTTCGGGCATGGCTATGCAGGCTACAAGAATGAAATCAAATATTGGAGAAAGGTTGGAAATCATGCCATGATCAAGAATATATCACTATTTTTGGCAAAAGACGCAAGAAAATGGAATTATGATCTCATGTTTAGAGCTGAGTTCAGAACAACTTACAGTGCGTTGTAGAAGGTCTTAGGACTTGGTAAAGGTCGCTTTAGCTTCAGGGGATGGCAAAGAAGGGAATCACGTTCCTCTTTTGGTCTGAAAATGCCTATAATACTGCTTTAGATCTCACATTTTTTTTGACACTTTTTGGATTTTTCTCTGGCCGTTTGTGCACACTCTAGGTCGTGAATGAGGTTTGGAAGGCTTGCTTATGTATGTATGAAGGGAATTAGGTCAGCAGCTAGGCTTGGGATCCATTGCATTGATGTTTGGGATTCTTCTTAACCACCATTAAAGGACTTTCCAAGTTTGGTTCAAATTTTGAATTTTATGCATAAATGAGCTTGGCACGATTTTGGCAGCTAGCATATGATACATAAAAGTCATTCAAACCACAAAGATGCCATTTAATTAATTTTTAGATTTTATTTGAATATTTATGGATTTAAAATGAATTAAATCCATAAAAATTAAATAAAAATGAAAAAATAAATGTTTGGTCTTGAAATTAATCATGGGACACGTGGGTGGCATGACAAGGCTGAATCAAGTGGAAGAAAGTGGGCCCTTTTGTCAAAAATTGAAGTTTTAAGGATAGTTGACTTTTGCCATTTCACAAAAATTTCCCAACTTCTCCAATGCATATCTTGCTCAATTTTGATCATATGAACATGTTCATGGACATTTTGGAAAGGTCTTGAAGTCCTATAACCAATGCCTTTGGTCCCATGTCATTTGGATTTATCAATCTCAAGTTATGGTCTTTGACTTAAAGTGCCTTTTTGTTGACTTTTGAAAATGACCTATAATGTAGAAATTGATAACTTTTTGTGAGAGCATTTCTTGGACTTGGAATGTGAATATGCGTTGTAGGAAATGTCATCCCCTTCAAAATGAGCATTGGATGGGATTTTTCTGATGAACCATGAAAAAGTTATGCCTTGGTCAAGTTACAGTTGACTTTTCAGCTGTCCAAAAATAGAAACTTTTGCATCTTGATGATTTTTGAGACATTCTTGTGGAATCATGATCAAGACTTGATCAAATGATGATTGTGGCTTCAAAATAAGATGTTGACCAAAAAATTTGACTTTTGACTGCCAAATGACCATTTTACCCCTACAGTTGATTTAGAAGCAATTAGGGCTTTTGACTGTGCAACTTGATGTTGTGAGTCTTGAAACTTGACATGTAGGTGCTTGGCAATGTGTATAGGCACATGAGACTTGATTGAGCCCTTGAAAACCTCAACTTCCTTGCAAGAACCAAAACCCTAATTTTGACTGGCTTAGGAGGATGGTTTGACTGTGCAACCCTTGAGTAGACTTGAGCAAATTGAGATGATGTTTGTCAAAACTTTGAAGAATATGGGAGGGAAAATTTTTGGGTACAACACCTTCGAATGGGCCTTCTTTTCCAGCTTCAAAGTCCAATTCGAATCTATTTAGAACATTCCCTATTAGACAACTTCGACCAGCCCTTGGCCTTGTGATGAGTCTAAGTTCTAATTCAAAGTGTTCAGAACTTCCTTCATCAGAGCATCTTAGATTAAGAGAAACTATGCACTGAAATGTCATTCGAAGGTCATTTCGTTCTAATGTTCTCATTAAGAGAAACTCTGAAGTTCCAGTCGAAGGACACTCTGAAGTTCCAGTCCAAGGACCTTTTGAAATGCCAATTGAAGGGTATTTGTTAAAATTCCAATCGAAAGGCTTTGTTAACATGCCAATCGAAAGGTGTTGTTCATGCTAATCGAAGGACATGGTTAACATGCCTGTCGAAGCTGCCTTGACACAATGCTAAATCGAAGGATCCCTTGGCATGCCAATTGAAAGGCTTGGCCCAGTGTGCGAAACGAAAAGGTCTTTCAGAATTCCAATCGAAGGCCTTGACACAATGCCAATCGAAGTGTTTGTCCATAATTCCAATCGAAGGGAATTATCCATGCCAATCTAAAGGCTCCTTCAGAATACCAATCGAAGGGTATTTCAGAATGCCAATCGAAAGGTACTTAAAGCACCACTCAAAAATTTTCTTTTTCCTTAGGCAAGGGTTTATGGTCAACCATGCAGGGGGAAGACTTTGGAAAACATGAGAGGGCAAATTTTGGGGTGCAACAGTTGCCCTTGTTCAATTTTCTTAAACCTGAGGATATAGATTAGCTTTCGAGCCTTTCGTGATCCGAAGGTGGAAGATAATTGAACACTAGAGTGCCCAGAAATTTGCACTCGCATGGTGTAGTATCATCATTGTGATGTCGGGAATGGTCTTAAATATGCCATTTGGAGACGGTAGAGTCTTGCTAGAGATGGGCTTAAAGATGCCATCCAAGAATGTTTGTTGACCCGCAATGCTGTAGGCCAAAAGAATGAGTATCGAAATGGTATTCGTGTCTAGAATGCCATTGAACTGTATCGGGGGACTGAGTTTGTATGAGCAAAAGAATGGCATCCGTGTCTGAAGCGTATCTGAACCGGATCTGAGAGTTTAATCTGGATGATTGTCAGAATTGCGTCTGCATCTGGAGCGTATCTGAAATGTATTTGAATGAGTGACAGAATGACATCGGAATTTGGATCGTATCTGGACTGTAATTTGAATGAGTGACAGAATGACATCTAAATCTGGATCGTATCTGGACTATATTTTGAATGAGGGACAAAATGACATCTAAATCTGGATCGTATCTGGACTATATTTTGAATGAGTGACAGAATGACATCCGAATCTGGATCGTATCTGGACTGTATTTTGAATGAGTGATAGAATGACATCCGAATCTGGATTGTATCTAGAATGTATTTTGAATGAGTGACAGAATGACATCTGAATCTGGATCATATTTGGACTGTATTTTGAATGAATCTGGAATAAGTATCAGAATGTCAGCCATATCTGGATCGCATCTGAACTGTCTCTAGAAGGGATCTGGAATAAGTATCAGAATGTCAGCCATATCTGGATCGCATCTGAACTGTCTCTAGAAGGAATATGGAATAAGTATCAGAATGTCAGCCATATCTGGATCGCATCTGAACTGTCTCTAGAAGGAATCTGGAATAAGTATCAGAATGTCAGCCATATCTGGATTGCATCTGAACTGTCTCTAGAAGGAGTCTGGAATAAGTATCAGAATGTCAGCCATATCTGGATCGCATCTGAATTGTCTCTAGAAGGGATCTCAGAAGATGATGATCTTTGCCTGTTGATTGATCTTTCTTGAAAAGGTAAAGAGTTAGTTGTATGCAATGTCATGATGTATGCATTGTCATGATGTATGCATTGTGTAATGATGTTCTCAAAATAAAATGAGATTTGTGTCATGTATTTTGTATGCATATGTTATGAATGTTGTTGAAGTGTAATTTTGTCTTGGACTTTGCTCAAAATGTTTCCACTAGGGATCCCTGCTTTGTTGTTTGAGGAGAACTCCGCTGGGGGATATTGAAAACTATGCGGGGAGTATGCTTATTTCGGCTAGGGAAAAGAGTTTAGGAGTCTTAGTCGTCCGTTTCTCTACTGGGGAGTCGAAGTTGAACTGATATCTGGTCGTGTCCAGGTTCCGCAGTAACTTGCTGGGGATTGTAGAGTAGTCTACTGGGGAAGAGGAGTTGTGGTCCTTTGATTTGTAGTAGTCGGAGAGGCAAACTCAAGTTAGGGATCCTGGTGTTGTTGGGGAAATAAACCCTGTCGTCAGTCTGCTAGAGAGGTGACATCTTCGTTGGGGGAAGTCCTCGAGGATTCTTGAGGTTGATTCAGTTGGGGAAAGGTTTTCAGAGATTAAACCCTTGCTGGGAGTCATCCTATGAGAAGGATTTTGGGGAGATTTGTCATTGCTCATAGTAGCAAGTGTTTGTGACATTGCCAGAAAATGTTTAATTGTACATAACCCTTCACTGAGATTGATGTTCAATGCCCCAAGCGACGGAGATGGAGACTCGCCCCTGGTTATTCTGCACTTCTTCAGAGATTTCTTGAAATCTTGACTGGACTTCCCCAGGTGTGCTGGATAGTGACATGTCGAGTCTCCCTGTTGATAGGAGATTCGTCAATGGAAGTGTCATCCTTCTTGAATTGATTTTGTTCACTGAGAGAGCTTTTGTTCATTGGATATTCATTGTGTGAATTTCTCCGCTGTTAAACAAATAGCCATATGCAAACAATGATATTCAAGTAATGCCAAGTTTATGTTTGTCTTGAATTTTTTTTTTTTTGAAAATGCGTTTTAGCGAGTAAAGAAATTTTGCTAAGAAAATTCAAACTCAGGATTTAGAGCAAAGCCTTACAGGAGTCAGGATACCTTTTGTAACAGTATGCTTTCGAACTAACCCATGCTTCAATTAGGACTTTTGAAGGGTTGTAACGTGACTTGGTTCACGGTTTAAGAAGCAAAGGATAAAGGCTCAAAGTATATTTGTACCCACCCGCTCTTCGTGATGTTCTTCAATCCTAAACTAAGTTAATTGTGCATTTGAACTCCTAATGAGTCTGGAACAACATTTTTGGTGATGGTTCACACAAGTTGAATTTGTTGGAAGTCAGTCATTTTTGCAACATTATTCATGTTGTTGAGGATTTGTAGCGACCTCGTTCTTTTGATTTGTTATCCCTAACTTTTGCCTGCCTGTTTCTGTTTTCGAGATTACAGTCAGCGGGATGCCCCAGCTTTCTTAAGCCTCCTTTATAGGTTTTGGCTCAGTGGGCTTTTCTCTTTTGAGAGATTGATCGCCTATGAAATAAGGAACCACCACTGTCTTTTGATTCCATAGGAATGCTTTTGATGTCGTTCGTTGTATTATAAACTGAGAGTTTTGCGACTTCAATGCACATCTTTTGAATTAACTGAGAGACTACCCTGCCCCAGGTTTAAATTAAAGGTTTCAATTTGTGTTTAAAACAGAAAACTCCTACTTCTTTGGCTCGAAGGGGTTAACTAGGGATTATCTTCCTTATAACTCCAGTGTTTAGGATTTGAAAGAAACGCCTGTACATCGTCAGCAAGGTCTGTCCAAAAGCATACTGTATGAGATTATGGCATTGTTTCGTCATCCTCCCTCTAAAGGCTTGTAACTTTTAGCAAGAGTTGAATGTCATAAAGTGAGTAAAAATCATAGTTTAAATGTAATGAAAATGATTGGATCAAATCAAGACAAACATATGCAATGCATTAATGAAACAAAGTTTGGCATTAATAGATAATTTTTTGAATAACAAAGAGATTACAACTTGAAAATTCAAATGAACAAAAGCTTTCAATGATTCTTCATAGGAGCAGTGATTATGTTTGGAGTCTCCGGAGGGTCAAACTTGATCTCCTTGGCATCAATCATGTCTTGGACCTTGTTCTTCAGAGCCCAACAGTTGTTTGTGTCATGTCCCGGACTGTCAGAGTGGTATGCACACCTTTCATTGGGATGATAGGTAGGAGCGGAAGTATTTGGGTTCTGGAGAGGAGCCTTTAACGTAATCAGCTCTGCCTTCAACATGTGTTGTAGCGCTTGACCCAGTGACATGTTGATCTTAGTGAATTGTCTTTTAGGCATGACCTCCTTACGCTGATGCTCCTGTCTTTGTTGAGCAGGCGTAGGATTAGAGATCAAGATTTCTCCTACGTGTTGGTCATGACGAATCTTTTGACCATACACAGCATTGGACTCTTTCTTCCCATTGTAGGGCTTTTTCTGAGCATCAGAAGGTGTAGCTTCTTGAATCTTCCCACTTTTGATGTCAGCTTCGACCCTTTCGTCGGTCAGTATTAGCTCAGTGAACCCGGCAGAAGAGCTTTCGATCAAGTGGTTAAAGAATGGACCAGACAGGGTCCCCAAAAACATATCAACAAGTTCACGATCAGCTAAAGGTGGTTGCACCCTTCCGGCAAGGTCTCTCCATTTTTGAGCATACTCTTTAAATCCTTCACCCGTCCCTATTGACATACCCTGGAGTTGGGTACGCGTAGGAGCGAGGTCGGAGTTATACTGATACTACCTATAGAACGCAGTAGCCAAATCCTCCCAGCTGCGGATAGTGGCTCCGTCCAACTGATAGAACCACTCAAGCTGATTCCCTGAAAGACTGTCTTGAAACAAATGGATCCACAAGTTCTTATCAGCAGTGTAAGGTTGGATCTTTCTCACATATGACCGGAGGTGCAGCTTTGGACAGGAAGCTCCGTCATACTTGGCAAAGGCAGGTGCCTTGAACTATGGGGAATCACCACCCCAGATGATAGACCTAGATCTCCGAAGTCCAGACCGGGCACCTTCTGTATCTCCATAGCGCTCAAACGGTCTTCCAGCTGTTTGTACTTATCCTCAGCAGGAGGATACTGTTCTTCATCATAGTCCGTCTCGTTGTCGGAGACCATAGGGCTAGGGCCCCTCCTTTCTTGTGGACTATCTTTCCCTCCAGATGAGGTGGTCAGATCAACTTCATTCTGTAGCCCGTTTCCAAACCTGCGTCCAGTGTTGAACATGATGGTCCTCTTTTTCTTCTTCTTTTTCTCCTTCTGAATCAAAGTCTTCAGGTCCTGCTGACCCTTAACTAGATTCATGAACAGCTCTTGAAATTGGGCATTCTGGGCCTGGAAGGCCTTGATAGCTTTCTCGGTTGAAGGTTCAGTAGACATGATGATTGTTGAAATAAACAGCGAAGAAGATAAGAGACTTGTACTAGAAGACCTGTTATGCAATGATATGTATGATATATGTATGCAATGTTTTCAAGGATCTCGCGGGGTAAACAAGAAACTGTTAGAATCTGAATCTGGTAGCTTGACTGAAGGAACTTCATGTTGCTGAGAATCCTTCTTCAAGAGTCAAGCTCACCATATCGAGTGGGTCATAGCCCCTGACTCAAGTTATCGTGTATTGATTTCTAAACAACCTTGGCTAAAGGAAAATAAATCCCCTTTGCCCCTTGCTGGACATTTGATTTACCATAACCTGCATCACAAGCCCTTGAGATCCTTGAAATGGTTAAGGAAATGTTAAGGCATGATGTTATGATGTGTATGATATGCGTTTAAGCAAAAGTGTGAAGTGATGTAAGTAAATCCTGCAATAAATCCAAATTATCGAATAAGGACTGTAAACATAACCTGCAAGGAACTCATGTTGTCAGATAACAAGAATGTGCAAGTAGTTCAAGTTTAAAGGCACACAAGTCACACAAACAGCCTTAAGTTTAGGCTGGCATGGAGTTTAGGTATTACCCTCTTTCAGTTTCAGTTGGTTCAAAACCTGTCCTATAAATAGTAACCGGGTTCTAAGGAGCTCAATATCATTGGATTATTTTCTATGTTCATCGTTTTGGTTTAGCCACTTAACTAGCGACCAAAATATTCCAAGAAAACAATCCTCAATGAGTGTAGTATCGAGTATCTACCAACTTCGGACTGCACCAAAGTCGGTTATCTCACTACCCCTAAAAAAGGCCAAGATGGTCAAGTAAGGTTCTAGTTCATTAGTGCTTAGTGACATCACTTAGCGGCCCCGTATTCTCTTTGATTGACTCAAAGGCTACCGGTACTCACAAATATGTCGCACTAATATAGCTATTGCTTCAACCGTGTCGGTATACCCCGCACAGTTTCCACAATGTATTGCTATCTATGAATGTTTCCCAAATCCGGGTGGAGGATTTCAAACCCAAACAATAGAACCAAGTGTAAAGCAAACAAAGCAATCAAGGTAAGCAAGTAAAGGTGATCTAAACCCTAAGGTAACCCCACTTTTAAAGAATTCCCCAGCAGAGTCGCCAGTTCTGTGATCGGTTGGAATGAGAACTGACTGTTTTGGAATGCTGGTTCGCGTTTGCGTTTGTTTTTGCAAAATGTCGCGGTAAGCAAGAGTCGCCACCGTTTTTTATTATATCCAACAAGGAAAGGACAAAAGCACAGAAAAATTCCTTTTCGAGATGTTTCTCGGGTTCGGGAGGTAGATTATAGAAAGGGAAGGTGTTAGCACCCTTTCTATCCATGGTTATCCACGGGCTCTTAGGTACTTGCTCACTATGTTTTCAAAAATTTGCTTTTCTTTGTGATTGTGGGTTTGAAAAGAGTTTTTGTTTGAAAGAGAGTGTAAGTGCGAAAAGTTTTGTTTTGTTTTAAAAGGAGCAAGTACTTAAGAACCTCTACTTACTCAAAAAGGAATTAAACTGTGCAAATGTCCTTTAGACAATGCTATCCCACTATTGAGGAGTAGGTAGCACCGTCGTTGGAGTTTTCGGGTCAATTCGATTTAAGGGACGTGTGGCCACTAAAGCAATGTTAGGACGCCTTAGCGGTAACCCTAATGTCTTAGATCATTTTTCCGAGGCAACCGTTTCGAGGCAACTTATGATCTTTGGACAAAAGGACGACCTCTAAAACTTCCTATACTCAATGACCACGTTCGAGGCAACTAAGTGAGGCGTACCCTAAGAGTGGCATGTGCGAGTGTGTCAATTTTCATTTTATATTATCTTTGTACATGTTCTGGTGAGTCACGGTTGATTTTAAATTAAAGGTTAATCTTGTCATGCATAGCCTATTATTCAAACATCTAGCAGTTAATGGTTGCGGAAAATAAATTACGGAAAATAAAACTAAGCTATTACAAGGCGTCGGGTATTTACATCACCAAAGACAAACCCTTAAAATTAAAATTGCGAAAAGTAAATAAAAGCGATAAATAAAAAGTCCTAAGTTAAAACTATTACATCCTCGGAGCAATTACAATATATGGATCAAAACAATACGCGCGAGAAAATTGAATCGGAATATCCTTTAGGGTTTTGACCCTTTTATTGAATAAAGCATATTTTTGTTATTTTTGATTTAAGAATTAAGTTTAATTAATTAATTAAAAGAGAATATATTTTTGAGTTTTATTTTAATTAAGGAAACAAAATTAAAAAGGTAAAAATATATCAAAACCCTAATTCTAATCCAATTTTAATTTAATGCAAAATATGTTAAGATTAAACCTAATTAAAACTAACTTAATTAATTAATGATTTATTTACAAAAATAAAAATAGTGAAATTAATAAATATTATTTTTTGTTATTTCTGATTTTTTTATGAAAAAAAGGTTAGTTTGTTAATTAATTAGTTTTAATAATAATAATGAAAAGCAATAAAAAAAATGAAAAGAAATAAAATATAAGCAGACTTTGGGGGGGGGGGGCTGAAGAGGTTGTATGATCAGCAATTTTTCCAGGCCCAGAACGCTGGCCCTTGTTGACCCTCCAGATTGCCTATGCTTGCATTGACTTGAATCCATGATGGATCAATGGTTCTGTCCTTTGGATCTAGCTTGAAGCCACTTGGCACATTGAGATCTGAGGACGTATGGTGATCCACGCTTGGGATGTTGCGCCTGAATACCTGAAGGAAAAACATAACAAAGTTTTGGGGGACCTGGGATGTTGGACCTGTAAGGAAGTTTGTTAGAAATTGAAAATATAAGGCATGCGATATTGGATCCTAGTCCCTTCGATTGAGCGAATTCCCTTTCACCCCTGAGCTGCTTGCTCATTCAAAAGGCATGACTCCTGCTTTTGGCCCTGCAAATTAGTCAATTCGGAACTAAACAACATAGAGAAACGTCTCATTCGAAATCAATTCCTGAACCCAGATCTGGGTTGGTTTCGATTTGTCACAGCCAAGATCATGGATTTTAAATGTAACCCGCTTTGAAAGAAACTTTATCCATGGGGGGTTCAAATGTATGAACACTGCAGCTTATACACGCTTTGTTAAATCGTTCATAAGTAATAACAAAAAACTATGAATATGCAATTATGAGTAATTTTAAGATTAAGTGAGATTGAACATTATACCACTGGAGGTGCCTGGATTTGGACGGAAGGTGCCTGCAATGGAGTCTAGACTTTCGGGGGGCAGGCTGGTGCTTTTGCGAGGCAAGGTATGTGTGGCCGTCTTCGTGGTGTTTTTTCCGTTTCTGCAGAGTTTTGTGTGTCTTTCCCCCTGTAATGTGTCACTGGCCTCGTATTTATAGGAGTGTGATGGTCTAGTAACAGCCAGAGACAACCAATTAAATAGGTCTTTAAAGCCATGAGATAAGAATCAGACATATTAAAAGATTTCCTTTTTTGAAATATTCATGTCTCTTTGGAATCTTGAATGAACCTGGACACTTTTGATTTTCGAATGCCTTCAGGCCCTGCTCTTCGATTGGTCTTGATTTGCCTCCTTCGAATGGATTTCTTATGTACCCTTCGAATGGGCCTTCTTTGCCAGCTTCAAAGTCCAATTCGAATCTATTTAGAACATTCCCTATTAGACAACTTCGACCAGCCCTTGGCCTTGTGATGAGTCTAAGTTCCGATTCGAAGTGTTCAGAACTTCCTTCATCAGAGCATCTTAGATTAAGAGAAACTTTGCACTGAAATGCCATTCGAAGGTCATTTTGTTCTGATGTTCTCATTAAGAGAAACTCTGAAGCTCCAGTCGAAGGACACTCTGAAGTTCCAGTCCAAGGACCTTTTGAAATGCCAATTGAAGGGTATTTGTTAAAATTCCAATCGAAAGGCTTTGTTAACAGGCCAATCAAAAGGTGTTGTTCATGCTAATAGAAGGACATGGTTAACATGCCTGTCGAAGCTGCCTTGACACACTGCTAAATCGAAGGATCCCTTGGCATGCCAATTGAAAGGCTTGGCCCAGGGTGCCAAACGAAAAGGTCTTTTAGAATTCCAATCGAAGTCCTTGACACAATACCAATCGAAGTGTTTGTCCCTAATGCCAATCGAAGGGAATTATCCATGCCAATCGAAAGGCTCCTTCAGAATACCAATCGAAGGGTCTTTCAGAATGCCAATCGAAAGGTACTTAAAGCACCACTCAAAAATTTTCTTTTTCCTTAGGCAAGGGTTTCTGGTCAACCATGCAGGGGGGAGACTTTGGAAAACATGAGAGGGCAAATTTTGGGGTGCAACACTTGGTAAATATGATTTTATTTTACGTTCGCGGTAGTTTATTACTACAATTGTTCTTTTGTGTCTTCTTTATATAGGCCATGCAACAGTGACATAAGAAGATGCTTTTGGAATGTTCATAACACGAATTAATGATCTTTCCAAACCAGAGGATTCTTATCTGTTTGTAGCTGTTACTTTTGATATTTCTTTGATAAACTATAACGCTTCATAACTTCTTACGTCAGAGGATGAATGTTACCATTGGGAGTCCCTTACTGCTTGTATCAGAACTTTACAGATCAGAGTATCATAGATCCTACTTCACAACGTTGGTGCATTCAAAAGTTATAACAAAAAACTTCTTCATATAAGTGTGTCACACAGATTTGCTTCTAAGAAGGATGTGTCTGGTTATATCATAATTCTCTCATCTTCTATGCTCTCATACTTGTTATATATATATATATATATATATATATATATATATATATATATATATATATATATATATATATATATATATATATATATATATATATATATATATATATATATATATATATATATATATATATATATATATATATATATATATATATATATATATATATCATGTGTTTGTTGTCATCAAAACTCTTGCAGGAATATAGAACCAAATTATGTTTTAACACGGTCCACTACAAATTTCACGAATAACCTTCTGTACCTGTTGAACTTGAGCTACATGTTGAGTACACATGTTCATTGCTTTCAGATTTTTCTCCACTTCTGCAGTAATAGCCTCTTCAATTTTTAGTTGCTTATTGACTTCCAATTCAAATCAATCACTCTCTGGTTTGCTTACAACTTTGTCATATAGCTCCATATGCTCATTTGCAGCAATGGCTTCAATAACCTTCTTCACACTAGTGGCTGTTGTAAAGTTGGATGAGCTACCGGCAACTGTATCAATAAGCTACTTTGTCTTTATTCTGAGGCCATTTACAAACATTTTCATTTGCTCAGTTTGATCCATGTTGTGAGTGGGAGAAGCTACTAATAACCTCTTGAACCTCTTATAAGCATCACCTAGAGACTCTCTTTCCTTCTGCTTAAAATTCATAATATCATATCTTTTGCGAATATAAATAGAAGCAGGAAAGTACTCATCAATAAAAGTCTTCTCCATCTGTTCCTAAGTGGTGATATTTCCAACAAGCAGTGAGTAAAACCACTCTTCAGCATCTTCCGACAGCGTGAACAAGAACATTCTTAATTTCTTGGCTTCTTCAGAGTGCCCCTCATTCTTCAAAGTAGTACTCATGGTGAGGAATCTATGCAAATTCTTATTGGCATCTTCATTGATCTTTTCGGTGAAATATATGTTCTTGAGCTGGCGGATGGTTGAAGGATGCAGTTGAAAATTTGCAACATTGACCAGTTGATTCACAATAGTCAACCGACCTGCTGGAGCATTTGCTCCTCCGTAATCCCCAAGAAGTCTCTCTGGTGGTGGTGGGTCTTCAGCCATTATTTTTTTCTTTTCAGACTTTGAACCTGAATGATCTGATGAACCTTCTGATTCTTGTCTAACTAGTCGAGCTTGTCTGCAACTTACATGAAAAGTTCTTTTTATTTCTGCGTCAAAAGGAAATTCAACCGAGGGCTTTCCTCGCATGCAAAGGTTAGGAAAAATTAGTAATAACAAAAATATAAAAAAATTACTGAAAAGAAATTTTAGTTGCAGAGCAACACAATTTTAATTGAACTCAAATTACTCTCAATAACTAGGCAATCCTCGACAACGGCACCAAAAACATGATGGAAAAAATAGTAAGTGTACTATTTCCTCTTACAGTAACAATCAGGAATTTTCCCCCAGATATCGATCTCGAGGACTGTGTGTAGTACTGAGGATAATGTGTAGTTCAATTAAACAACAAATTTACTTTGGGATAAGGTTTTGAAATTGTCACTTAATCAACAGAAAGATAAAATGGATTTTTAATAGATACGAGGAGCATGCTAGGGTAAGTGTGTGATTTGACCTTGGATTAACCTTCATTCTTGATCTCTTCAACAAGTTCATCATTTTCAAATACCGAATCTTTAGTTTGTTATTCCCTAAGTCTTTAGTGAGAAAACCTTTGGTCTTTCATCCTAATACCTAAGTCCTTAGTGAATTATGATGAAACCAAGTCGTTATGTTATCAAGATTTTACTGGTGACTTATAGGGTATCCCTAGTCCTAGGTGATATCTATTATAGTCTAATTATTCAAACACCTTAACAATGGTGGTCCAGCCCTCATTGTTAATCGTGGATCAATCTCTATTTGTTCGATAGGAAAGACATAAGAATATTGAATAATTAAATTGAAAATCAACTATTGTATCAATGCTGTGAATTCAAAAATCAATACATTTGCAAATCAGGGACACCCCCTAGCATTGGGGGGGGGGGGGGGGGGGGGGGGGGTGTTTAGCCTCTCATAGTATCAAAAAGAAAAAATAAAATAAAATTAGACATTACAAAAGGTGATGAGTTAACATATTTATTATAAATAATGCTAAAAAAAATCCTTTATAAGCTTATTTATGGAAAGAGCAATTACAAATTAAAAAAACAAATTATATTTTATTAGTTTCCAAAAGATTGAAGTAATTTTTAATTATGTCTTCGGTCTAAGAATAATTATTTAATAAAATATAATTTATAATACTATTATAGGTACAATAAAAAAATTTATTTTTTATTATAATATTTTTTTAATGTTAATTATTTATAAAATTTTATTTCTCACAATCACATGTAAGCCATTCATATTATTTATTCTTAGGATAATTTAAAAAATAATAATTTGATTATGTATGGTAATTTTTACTAAAATAATACTTTTTTTAAGAATATTGCTTTAAACAATTTTAGCACAAAAAAGCTTCTAATATAAAAAGTATAGTAATTTATCATTGAAATTGTATTTTTCTCCCAGATTTCACGTAAAAAAAATGATGAAAGCAAATAAAGTGAAAGTAATTTATCATTGATATTATATATTTTTTATTAAAAATGTAGTATTTAATCAAAAATATAAAATATATAAACTAATTAAAGTTACAAATAAAGAGAGAGGAAGATTAATCTTGAATAAATAATATAGTATTTATTTTACTATGGTTAAAATTAAAATAAAACAAAACACATATCAATTATTTATGTAAATTATTAGTGAAATATATGTGTCAGATCTTGATTGGATACAATCATAAGGATATTTACCATTATTTTTTTATGGGATAACATATGCCTCTTGTGATACGGTGGAAGAACTGACTTGGGTTTTGCGTTTGTTTTCGCAAATGTCTCGGTTGAGCAAGAGTGGCCACCGACTTTTTATTTTATCTTAAGGAAAGGTTAAAAAGCACAGCAAAAACCTTTGAGATGTTTTCTTGAGTTTGGATAGTAGATTATAGAAAGGGGAGGTATTAGCACCCTTTTTATCAATGGTTATCCATGGGCTCTTAGTTACTTGCTTAGATCAACTTGCCTTGATTTTCAATTGTTTGAAATGGTGCTTTGTGTGTGGTTTTGAAAGATGTTTTGAAAAGAGGTCAATGTGGTGGCAACCTTTGTAATGATCCATGTTGGGATGTATGCAAAGGTGTATGTCTTTTGAAAAGTTTTCAATGTTTTTGAAAGTTGTTTTGAAAGTGTGTTATGATGTGTGGTTTTGAAAAGAAGGCACGAATTGTTTTGCAAGTTTTGATCAAGTAATTAAGAGTTTTGTCTACCCCTAAATTTACTCAAAGGTTTTTCCTATGTTTTAACCCTTTTAACAATTTTGTTCCACCATTGTATTTGGTGGACAATCTTGTGTTAGGATGTTAACTGGACGGGCGCGGGTCATCGTTTAGACCATTATTGCAATGGTGCCAAGTATCTTTGGGCAATTTTTCCTTTAAGGGACTTGATCATTTTTTAGGCAACTTTCGAAAGCGTCATCGAGGGACTATGATCATTTGATTGTTTTGTTTTTGCCAAAGATACCTAACATGCAATATGGCCCATTTTTTAAGGCAACAAGTGGAGTGCCCTAGGGGTGCAAGTGTGATTAGTGTTGTCCATTTTCATGCTTGTTTATCTTGAATTTAGGTCAAACTATTTTTGGTTAATTTTGCATACAAAACCCTAATTCTAACATGGTATAATTAGAAAGCTTTTAAATGCGAAAAATAAAAGATCCTAAGTTATTACAACACAATATATGGGATGGGGGGTACAAATGTTCAAATGGGGATATTTTAGCAAGAAATTAAACCTAAACTATTACATCCAAATTGAATTATACAAATTATTTAATATACAACAATTAAATAAAAATATAACAAATGTGCAAGATGCAAAAAATGGTTTTTTATATGTATGAAAAAAGTATTTTTTATGTGTCAAATAAACAAAAATAAAATTAATTAATTTTTGGTATTTTTATGTATTTAGGGTAAAACCCTAATTTTATAAATAAAAGGTATTAATTATTTAATATATGTAATATTTATTAATTATGTACAAAAAATAAATAAAAGAAGGTATATTGTAAAAAAAAGTATTTTTAAGGTCAAAATATTAATAAAAATAAAATATATTAATTCTTTGTATTTTCCCTAAATATACTAATAAATATATAAGTATTTTACATTATTTATTAAATATATATTATATGTACAAAAATAAAATATTTAATATTATTAAAAAAAATATATTTTTATTATAAAATGTTTTCAAGAGATAACATAAAATAAAAATCAGAAATAAAATATGTTTGTATTATTTTTTAGTTATTTTAAATAATAGTATATTTATGTTTATTTATATACAAAACTAAATGAAACAAAATAAATGTCAAAAAAAATGCAAAAAATGTGGGAAAAATATTTTTAATGTTTATTTATGTTTAGATAAAAATATAAAAACAAGATCAAAAGGAAAAAATCAAAAATAACAAAGATATCTCAAAAAGGGCCAGGGGGTGCATGTGTAAAATAGTGGTGTGAAAAGAAAAAACATTTCAGGCCCAGCCCAGAACCTATCTTCTTCAACCTCCAGCATCTTTGTACAACCAACACACGCGTTTCTGCTATCTCATGATTCTTGGACTTTTAGCACAAACTCACAACATGAAAAATGTTAAGCATCAAGCCACGATTCCATACATATAAAAAGCTTAACTTAACTCTCAGAAATGAGAGAGAATTTCTCCATCCCTAATTCTTAACCTAATTTTTTGTCAATTTTTAGGTCTTAAATTCTCCCAGCACGTGCAATATAAATGGAAAGTAAAGATATGTATAGCTTCAGGGGCATGAATAGAACATTTTTCATCCACAAACTTAGAGCTAACTCTTCCTATATTGAGAGATAGAAGTCCATGAACTTACCTGTTCAGCTTGGATCGTGTCTGACAATGGAGGCACTTTCAAGGCAAAATGAGGATTGGTACAGCTTGCTTGAAGTTCAGGGATGCTATTCCAACCTTTAACTTGCTTTGAAACCAACTGGATCAAGCTATGGCAATCAACCTGCAAAACAGAAAAAATGAAAATGGTGATGTTGGTTAGAGGTGTTACAGGTCGTGTCCAATGCCTGGGATAGCTTGCATATATGGTATGGAGTGTGTATGAACTGGTTTTAGAAAGAATGCACGAGGGAATTGAGTTATGGAAGTCCAACTGCAGAGGTGACTCTGTTTTCTGCAGTAGGAGGGTGTTTTGAGGTTTGATGATGTTTGGAGGGTGTTTTGCTCGTGCCTTAGCTCTGTTATATTATTTGGAAGGTGTACAACAACTTTGCTTAAGCTTTTGTTGGCTGAAATGAGAGTTGGTGTAAGTTATGCCAAGTTACTTCTAACTTAAGCAAGAAATGGCAAGTTGGTTCTCTAGACTTGTACAGGCCCCTCAAGTATGTGTTTACCGTAGAAATTGGTAAACAACCGCTGATCCTCCAAAAGGTTACTTATTTGGTGACTCGCAGGATCGATCATATTGATCCTAAGACATGGTTGATTTTTTGGGGTTTGACTAAGTTTAATGATGGTTAATGTCAGTAAAGTAAAAAACACTTTATGTAAATTGCATGAAGAAAAGCTTGATAGAATAAATGAAAGCGTTAAATAAAGGCTTCGACTGGGAAGAGTAAATGAAAGGCAATAAAGTTCTGGAATATAAAAGACTTTGATTAATTTAAATGGTGTTTCACACATACATTCTCAACAATTCTTTCGCTCACACTGGATACTTGAATCTAAATGAGTGACTTGTATATAATGATGAACACACGCGAAAACTACGTGAACAACTAGTATTTATACTAAACACATCTTAAGTAACCGTTGGGCAGTTACGCTGCTTCGAGATGACACCACTTGGCATGCTCACAGCATTCGACGCTCCTGATCTTGGCACGTTGCACTTGGTAACTGCTGGGAACCGTTTTCCCTCCAAACATTCGAATCTCAAATCGTTCCATTCTGAGCATCAAATACCTTTGTAGAGAAGCTCCTTCGACGTCGAAGGCAACAAGATTCCTACTTAAAGAAATCCTCTAAGTACCTTGCCACCTTCTGACGAGCATTCGACAGGATCAGCTGGTCGAAACCATTCCTCATGATTAATGATCTATATTAATAAAAACAAGGGTGTCGAATTTAGGAGCCAACAAATTGCCCCCCGAGAATGCCTTATTTCGACGCTGAAAAGAAAAAGGCATTCTTTGAGATTCCATCCGACACCTGTCTTTCATTCTTAGCCACAGATTAACTCGTGCGCTTTTCGTCTCCTACCAACCAACTGACAATCCCAAAAAGTCATCATTCCAATTGTTCCTAAGACGTCACTTCAGTAAGGCGTTTGGCGTGCCCAATGTCTTTTCACAGATTGTCATCATGACAATTTCCCAAAATCGAGGATGCACGCTGCACCGTTTCCGTTCTGCAGAACGGCTATGTCAGCGAATGAGCGCCATGTGCCCCACTATCGTCTGAAACATTAAATGACCTCGAGGTTTGTGATTTTCCAATCACTATAAATAGCGCTAAGTGCCCCTCGTGGGACTTTTTCACGCTATTCTTCATCCAAGCCTTATTATTGAACAGAAACTTATGCAAACACTTTGTTCTTCATCCACCTTCATCTTAACCCAAATATGGCTTCAGGTTCTCGTTCTTCTAATGCTCCCAGTTCTAACATTCCTTCTAAAACTGCCCAACCAAAAATCTTCTCAACTGTTCCAACAGTTAATTCCAAAGGCATGCGAAGGGTTCCTGAACCCTTGGGAACTGCTGAGCGTGAGGCTTATTCTTCTCAACTGCTGATTCCTGTTGGATACTCCAACCAGGTTTTCGCCATGTCTGGCCCTTTATCTGCATGCATTGCTGACTCAAAGAAGATCAAGAGCTTCTTCCCGGTGCTTGAGGCACTCAAACCTGTTGGGTGCTCCAAAAAGGCTGCAGATGACAACGAAGATCCTGCAAAAGAAAAGATAGATCTTCGTTTCTTCAACAGAGGTGTTAGGGCTTTTAGGTCTAGCCCTAGCCTTACACCAGACTACAACGCTTGGCTAGACAAGATGGAAAAAAGCCAGGCTTCGATTTGGAAGAACCTGGGGATTTATGACCTAGTCATGCTGTCGAAGACTGGTCTCAACTACTCCCCTGAAATGCTGGTAGCCTCTTTGCTATTTTGGGACTATACTCACTTCACCTTCCACATGCCTTGTGGAATGATAACACCCACTCTCTTCGACGTGGCTGCCATCACCGGTCTTCGACCAACTGGGGATTACTTCGACCCAGAGGAAATGTCTGAAGACCAGATTGGGTTTTCAGCTACCAAACCCACTTACACCACCTACATCAACCACTATCATGACAGGTCGACAGCTAATGTGACGGACGTGGAGCACATTGCGTTTCTAGCCCTTTGGCTGTCACGCTTCGTGTTCTGCACGAAGTCTCTACAGGTGACGAAGAAAATGGTCACTCTTGCTACCCAGCTTCACCACGGTCAAAACATCTGTTTGGCCGAATTAATACTGGCGAACCTATATGAGTCGATAAGCAGTGGAGCGACTCTGTTAAAGGTAATAGAAAATAGATCCAGTTTGTTGCTTGCAGGACCCTTCTGGCTACTACAACTATGGCTAAATGCCACTTTTGAGTCTTTCTTACCTCAGAAAACTCAGATAAACGAACAAGCTCCTGAGATAGCCAAAAGGCGTATCGAAGGCACTAGACTGGCTTTACTGACTCCCACTAAGGATGGGCTGGAACTTCAACAGACCTTTGCAAACTTCGTTTTGATGTTTGCAGGAAGAAAAGAATTCACCTCGACCATGGCTCCTTTCGCCCGTCGAAAGTTTGGTCCAGAATGGTTCACCAGGCCCCATCCCAAGTCATCAGGTGACCCTCATCTCGAAGAACACACAACACTGTGGGAAGCATTTCTCACTCCCATAATAATTCCACTGCGCTTTAAGAGTTCCAAGAATCACCTGAGCCTGATCGCTTATCAGCCAAATTTGGTCTCTCGACAGTTTGGTATCATCCAATCACTTCCTTCTCCCATTTTCCCTAGGGAGAAATCAATGTTGTATTTTTGCAATGATTATACTGAGGATGCCGCTACCAAGCACATTGGCAGGTACGCTGGTCGAACAGTACTCTCACTGTTCGACTATCAACTCAACTTCCTCTGTTCACCATCTTTTGAAGACTGGTGGAAGAGTTATTATGCTAAAGAGTTCTTCGATGAAAAAGATTTTGTGGACGAACTCCAGAAGTCCTTCGTTCTAGTCCTTGACAAAATAAAGAAATGTACGTTCACTCTCCAAATTATATTTGTCTTTCCATTTCGACTTATAACTTGTTAATTATAACTTGTGAACGCGTCTTCTTTCAGTTGTTCAAAAGCCTGCAGCAAAGAAAACCACAGAAAGCCATCAGGGAGGAGGTCCCTCTACAAAACCTTCAGCACCGGTAACCAAACTTTTATTATTTCCTTCTGGTTTTAACATCCTGATTTTCGATGTGGCACTCTAAATCGACTCCATCTGGTTTTCAGGAACCTGCACCTAAGAAACGACCTGTACTAACGGTCGAATCTGCGAGTGACGATGAGGATGAATCTCCCCCCGCTCCTCTTAAACGGAGAAAACTGAAGAAAGATGCCCCTGCTCCTAAGCCTCGACCCTTGATCAGAATCAAGGTTGCAGGGAGAAGACCCAGGCCACCTCCCGTGATCATCGAAGAGCCCACGGAGGAGGAGTTGAACGTCTTGCTCAACAAACCCGTCGAAAGTGATAATTCCAGCCCTGGGGCTGAAATTCCTCTACAGGTAGTTCCTCCGACCATTTTTAATTTAGGTGTCGATGCAAGGCTTCGATTGTGTATCTTTCTAAACCAGAAGATTCTACATCTTCTATTTTCAGGAGACCACCAAAAGTTCAGCACCAAAAACTTCAGAGACACAAGACTCTGCTGAACATAGTAGGCAACAAGAGGAGGAATTGGCGAACGATGAAGCCAATGCCGAAGCAGAGGAACAACAACCGAAGGAAACTCAAGTGGTCGATCTGACAGAGGAGCAACATGACGAAGGGGATCATGTTGATGCTGGCACTACTGAGCTACAGGTCGAAGAGAGTCATGTCGATGCAAACGCTACTTAACAACTTCAACCCCAAGCCAACGCTGCTGTAAGAGCTACCACCTCGACAAAGCCCAAGTCTAAATAAGACTTGGCCCTCTTGAAGCAAACTGATCCCATTGGCTACCTGAATGTCATCATTGAGAGTAGGGGAAGTTCATCTGACCTTAGTCATGATGCTTCTACTGCATCGGGGAAGTCCACTTCGACTTCTACTCTTGATGAGGCTTTGATGAAGGTCAAGGCTCAGTTCTTCAAAAAGGATCTGATGAAGGCTTTGGAGGGGGATCCTACTGCTCCGTCTTGTCTTGGAGCTGTTTTGAATGCAGTCGATTTTCTTGCTGTGTCTCCAGAGGTTTCCAGCTTTATCTTGGAGTTATACTCCATTGTTGACCAAGTCTCTGCGGACTATCGACGTCAGAGGGGCTTCAACAGCCAGCTCGAAGTGCTACATGGCAAGAGTTCTTCTGCCTGGACCGAGGTAGCTGAAACAACTTCTCGAATTGCAGAGTTGTCGAAGCAGAAGACATCCAAGCAGGAAGAGATTGACACCATAGATCGAGATAATGCCTCTATAAAGGCGCAGATCGAGGAGCTGGAGGCCAAGATAAATGCTAACACCAAGCGCAAAGAGGATCTCCTCTCGACTGTTTCGGACACAGAGAGCCAAGCTGAAGTTACACGAGGCCTAGAGTTCGCTGAGAAGGCCCAAGCCTTCGATGACCAGATTGCCAAACTTTCTCAGGCGACTGCCTTGTGTAGCAAAAGGCTGGAGTTGCAGCAGGCCAAGTATCTTCGACTTAAAGATTCTATCCCTTTCTAATTTGCTCAGCCATTTATTAACCATGCACTGTAATATTTGTAAGACAATGTAACCATTTTGGCTAATTCTTATATAATTTTCCATTTTGGCTCTTTATGGTTAATTTGGTCATTAATTGCTATTTATTTTGATCTCTTGGAGCATAGGTTTATATTTTTTCAAATATTTTCCGTTTACTCTCAAGAGTCTTTTATCTTCACCTAACTCTTCGACCTTATAAGCTCCACCAGAAAAAATTTGGATAATTCTGAACGGTCCTTCCCATTTGGGTGACCATTTTCCCATGCTTCGATCCCTTCGATCCATGGGGAGAATCACCTTCCAAACTAATTCTTCAGGCGAGAATGCCTTAGGTTTTACTTTTTTATTGTAAGAATCTTCCACTCTTTTCTTCTGAATTCTTAGTAGGTCGAGAGCGTGTAGTCTTTCTTCGTCCAAATCTACTAGTTCGTCTAACATCATATCCCAATAAACCTCAGAGGGGATATCATGATGTCTCTAAACCCTTGCAGATTGAAGACAAATTTCCGCTGGCAACACTGCGTCATGACCGAAAGTTAGCCGATATGGTGTTGTACCTATGGCTTCTTTTGGGGACGTTCGAAAAGCCCACAAGATCTGGTCTAACGTCTTATGCCAATTTTTTGGCTTCTTTCTTACATGCTTTTTTATCAGGCCAATCACTATTTTATTCGCTGCTTCAACTTGACCATTTGCATGTGCATAATAAGGTGTTGATGTTAGGAGTCTAAAGCCTGTTTCTTGAGCGAATTCCTGCATCTTTCGACCGGTGAACACTGGTCCTTGATCAGTCATTATAGTTTCAGGGATTCCAAATCTAAAGATAATGTTCTTTTGAATAAATTCAATGACATTTTCTTGGTCTGCATTGACTAAAGGAATAGCTTCGATCCACTTAGTGAAATAATCAATGCCTACCAATATATACTTCTGGATCTTTGATTATGCTGGTCGAATCTCTCCAATAAGGTCCAACGCCCATCCTCTAAAGGGCCAAGGTTTCACTATTGAGTGAAGTTCGCTTGCTGGTACATGTTGGATGCCCGTATGGACTTGACATTCCTGGCAACCCTTCGCGAACTCAACACAATCTTTCAAGATGGTGGGCCAGTATAGTCCTTGTCGAAACAACAACCATTTCATCTTATGGCCTACTTGGTGAGCCCCACATGCTCCAGCGTGCATAGTCGAAAGGGCTATGTATGCTTCAGTTTCACTTAAGCACTTTAGCAGTACCCCTTCAGGCGTCTTTTTAAATAACTCATTATCCATGAGTACGTAACTCAACGCCCTATATTTTATTTTCCGTTCTGTCAAAGCTGTTGGATTTTATAGATAATCTACGATGGGTTTCCTCCAATCTTGCTCTGACAAATTGTCTATGAACGATATTTCAAAGTTCCTTTGATCAGCATACCCTAGTCTTGTCGATTTCAAATCTGTTGGTGACAGACTAGTTGCTTTTATTTTTTCTCGGACTTCGATTGCTCTTTGTAATCTCGTTTTTGAAATTTTGTACCGAGATGCAATTTGTGCCAAATCATTGGCTATTTGATTTTCCAATCTGGGTATGTGTCGAATGTTGACCATTTCGAATTTTTTCAATAAACGATTTGCTATCACAAAGTATATAATAAGATTTTCTCTTATGCACTTATATTCTTTTGTGACTTGCTTAATGACTAACTCCGAGTCTCCCATTATTTCGACTCGAGTTGCCCCCAATTCCAACAATATCTCAAGGCCAGTAATTAGAGCTTCGTACTCAGCATCATTGTTCGAACAAGTACCTGATATCTTGTACTTGAATGTTGTTGGAATTTTTTCTGGAGAAATAATCAAGACCCATACTCCTGTTCCATCTTTATGGCTGGAACCATCGAAGTAGAATTTCCAAGGCTCTATCTCCACATAATTTATATTCTCAACCTGAATTGAGTGGTCGACTATAAAGTCTGCCACCACTTGCCCTTTCACTGCCCTAAGAGGCATAAAGGTCAATGAGTACTCAGTTAACGCTAGCGCCCACTTGCCAATTCAGCTGTGCAGGATGGGTTTCGACAACATGAACTTGAAAACATCAAAATGAGACGAAACGTACACATCAACTGGTTTTATATATTGTTTGAGCTTTGTACAAGAGAAATAAAGACATAGACATAATTTTTCAACTTCGCTATATCTAGTTTCTGCATCGTTCAAAACTCTACTAAGATAGTAAATGGGTCTTTCGACTCCATTTTCATCTTCCTGGGCTAACATGCTTCCCAAAGTTTTTTCGGACGCAGCTATGTACAATCTCATACTCCTGTTGCTGCAGGGAGGCACCAAAATAGGTGGCTTAGTGAGATACCCTTTGATTTTGTCGAAGGCTTCTTGTTGCTCTTGCCCCTATTCGAATCTTTCCTTATTCAATCGAAGTAAGGGTGAGAAGGCTTGAGCTTTTCCACTTAGGTTAGATATGAATCTCCTTAAGAAATTTATCTTGCCTAGCAGAGATTGCAATTCCTTTTTGTTCGCTGGCGCTTTCGCTTCCAGGATTGCCTTCGTCTTGTTCTGGTTGATTTCGATTCCTTTCTTGTGGATGACGAAGCCCAAGAAATCTCCAGCTTTTACACAGAACGCACACTTCAAAGGGTTCATTTTCAGACCATGTTCTCTCATTCTTTCAAATGATTGTCGAAGGTGGTCTATATGGTTCTTCCTGGAAACAGATTTTACAACAATATCATCAATATATACTTGCATAAAAGTGTTAATAAAATCATGGAAGATAGAGTTCATCGCTTGCTGATATGTTGCCCCTGCGTTCTTTAGGCCAAAAGGCATCACTACCCACTCGTAGGTGCCTAAAGCCCCGGGGCATCGAAAAGCTATTTTCGACACATCTTCTTCGGCAATGAATATTTGATTATATCCTGAATAACCATCGAGCATACTCAGGTACTCATGGCCAGCGGCATAATCGACTAGCATTTCCGCCACAGGCATAGGATATTCATCTTTGGGTGTAGCAGCATTCAAATCTCTGAAATCTATGCATACCCTCAATGTACCGTTTTTCTTAATCACTGGCACAATGTTTGCAATCCATTCGACATACCTCGTAGCTCGTATGAATTTGCACTTCAGCAGTCTTTCGACTTCTGTTTTGATCTTCGACAGTATTTCTGGAGCGAAGCGTCTTGGACTTTGCTTGACTGGCTTCTTCCCAGGTTTGATTGGCAACTGAAGTTCTACCAATCCTCTGTCGAGACCAGGCATCTCGTCGTAATCCCATGCAAAGCAGTCCTTGAACTCCTTTAACAAATGGATCACTTCCAACCTGAGTTCTGGGTCTATTTTTGCACTAATGTAAGTTGGCTTTTTCTCTAACCCTTCGCCCAAGTTGATTTCTTCTAAAGGATCCTGCGCTAACATTTTGATGTTGTTCGCTAAGGGGTCCTTTTCGAATCCCAAAGGCTCATCATCGTAGATGGCGTCGAGCCTTTGTTCCTGCATTTCTTCTGGCATGATATCAGGAGGTTCTGGGTCGAAATCCTTTCCAGGACCTGCAGAAGGTAACTCTTGATCATTGGCCTGTGTGGCCATATATTTTACTTCGGCTTCAAGAGCCGTTATCATCCTGGTTTCGGCTATATAAGCCGAAATTCGCTGCAGTGATTGTGACTCAGTCATTGTCACTGAATTCGCTTCCCCAACCAGTTGGCTGGATGTCAGTTAGCCCACTGAAATCAATGTGGGACAAGTCTTCTCTGTCCCATTGAAAACCATGCTCAGGGTGCAGGTATAAGGAACAAAAAGCATTTGGCGCTGGCGCCAAGTCGAAGTCAGGTGTTGGGCATGGCCCAATGTGAGCCAAATTTTTGTCGAAGTCTGCCCTCCCTAGGTGATTTACTTCGCCCAAGTAATAGCTCTGATCCGCTTCTATATTTTCGACCATTCCATCAGGACGCCATAGTATCAACCTTTGGTGCATTGATGATGGTACTGCTCCAACACCATGTATCCATTCTCGGCCCAACAAAAGATTATAATTTGGTTTGGCCGATATGACCATAAACATAGTTGGTCAAAGGATGGATCCCACCTTGAGGTCTAGTTGGATCACACCCATAGTGGTCCCTATTCCGCCTTCATAATTCGACAGGACCATGTTGTGAGGCTTGATGTTTTCATCGCTCTTGCCTATTTTTCTCAGCATAAAGTGAGGGATGATGTTGATGGTTACCCCACAGTCCACCAAAATTTTATTTACGGTGGTTTCTTCGAGTTTTGCCCTTATGAATAAAGGCTTGAGGTGATTTTTCATCGCCTCTGTAGGAGGTTCAAAGAAACCATTTTACTCTTCAGTAGCGCCATTATCCATGACGAAGTAGCATACTGGCCTATGCTTGGCCATTTCTTGTTCGACTTCCCAATCGTTCGCTTCGACCTCCACCTGGCGGTTGAACTCTCTTGGCAAGACTGAGCCTATGTTCACCATGATATCTAGGGTGTCATCAGACTCAGAGCCATCTTCGTCATCAACTTCGCCCTGGTTAGGCCAGACTAGTCTATTGGTCACTGGTTGTCTTTCCAGAGGCTTTCTCTGCTTTCTCTGAGGGACATTTGAACTTGATTCTGGCTTTGGTTCATTAGTAGCTTCCCTCTCATCCTTTCGCCGCCTCTGGTATCTTCTCCATTGGGATCGAGACATGGGATTCTTTCCCTTGTAGTTACTTGATACCTGGGTCACTTTAGGGGTGACAACCTGAGGTTCTTTCTTATGTGTCAAATATGAACCTCTTGGCACTTCGAAGGAGTGCCACCTCTCCTCGCTCGGCCTCTTTCGACCTGATGTTTTATACCACGTATCAACTGGCACATTGGTTGGAGGCCTGAAAGTCAGTGGCCTCTTCTCTTGATTTGAACCCTTTTGGTAGGTTCTTCTGGGGTCATGTCGAGTATCAACACTTTCCCTTCTTCTGTTTGGTGCTCTTACACCTTGGATGTGTTCAGTAGCTTTTTTGTCGAAAATCGAGCTGCATCGAGGACACATCATCACTTCTGACTTCTTCTTCTGGCATCTTTGCAGGAAATCTGCCAGATTTTCGTTTTCCCGAGGGAAAGCCGTTTTGTTGGCCTGCTCTTGCCTAATGGCCTCCTCTGATGCTTTTGATTCAGAGATTTCGACCATGTTGACATTCATGGTGTCTTTGGTGGCAAGAGTCATTTGCTTCATCTGAGCCTCCAGGTCCTTTGTCTGGCCTTGGACTGCAGCCAAGTAGGAACTGGGTTTTGCTCCAGATTTTGGGGCTCCAACTGTCTCCAGCTTTGGGCTTTCAACAGCTTTTTGGACTGCTTCAATTGTTTTTCTAGAAAGACTCCCAGAAAAACTGCCAAAGATTGGCATGTTGACATGATCCTTGGTAACTTCGACCATAGTTATTCCTGGTGTTGTACCCCAAAATTTGCCCTCCCATATTCTTCAAAGAAATTGCCAAGCCAACTCACAAAATTCCCCAAGGGTTGTGCAGTCCAACAGTCTCCCACACAGTCAAAACTAGGGTTTGAGTCCTGATCAAGAAAATGAAGTTTTCAAAGGCCCAACCAAGTCTCATATGCCTACAAAGATGGTTAAACATCCTTATGTCAAGTTTCAAGGCATTCAGTTCAAAATTGTACAGTCAAAACCCTAGATTGCACTACAGTCAACTGTAGGGGCAAAATGGTCATTTGACAGTCAAAAGTTCAAATTTTTGGTCAACATATCATTTTGAAGCCACAAACATCATTTGATCAATGCTTGATCATGATTCTCAAAATTTGGCTCAGAAATCATCAAAGATGCAAAAGTTGCTATATTTGGACAGCTGAAAAAGTCAACTAAAATTGACCAGGGCATAACTTTCACATGGATTATCAGAAAAATTCCATCCAAATCTCATTTTAAAGAGAAAGACATTTCCCACAACTCATCTTCATACTTCAAGTCCAAGAAATGCTCTCACAAAAAGTTAACAATTTCAACATTATAGGTCATTTTCAAAAGTCAACAAAAAGGGACTTTAAGTCAAAGACCATAACTTGAGAGAGGTAAATCAAAATGACATGGGACCAAAGGCATTGTTTAGAGGACTCAAAGACCTTTCTAAAATGTCCAAGAACATGTGAAAAGCTTAAAAATTGAGCAAGTTATGCCTTGTGGAAGTTGGGAAATTTTTGGAAATTTTTGAAAGTCAACATTACTTCAAAAGGCCTAAATTTGCTATTGGGCCCATTTTTCTTCCAAGTTTCTTCATGCCAAGCCTATGCACGACCATTAGGCCCAAAGGGAAGTATTTTCATATTTTTTAATTATTTATTTGAATTTATATTAATATTAATTCATTTAAATTATTTTAATACATGAAAAATATAAACCTAACCTAAAAAAATCTTTTTATGCATGATTTGGCTTCTATAATTCGTGCACATGTTAATAGGGAAAGATTTGGTGCTAATTGATCAGATTTGATACAAAATACATGAGAAAAAGATTGGAAAAGATCCTTGAAATCAAATATTCAAAAATCATCAAAGCAATGGATTTTGTCTAGTTTTCTTGACCTAAATCGTTCCATACAAGTACTAGATCAGAACCCTAATGCCTAGAGACTGCAAGCTGCGCCCCAAGAACCCTTTGCAAATTGAAATTTTTCATAAAACTCAAAAAACTGAAAACCAGCCTCAAGGTCGATTCAAGCTTCAAGTTTCATTCCATTAGCATTCTGAGACATCATTGAACGTTTCTCAATCACTAACATCAACCAAAACGCCCTGAATTGGTACCCCTAAGTCAAACTGTACCTCAAAATTTCTGAAATCGTATAGCATGATTCAAGCATATTTTTGCATTTTTATTTATGTATTCATATTCATAATGATGTTTCTAAGCTGACCAATGCGTTTGATTGCATTTTTTTGCCATATATATGAATCTGCCATGCGAGGATTCTAGGGTTGCAGGTTTCTGAAATTGGGGATTTTGCATAGAGGAAAAATTAGGGCTCATGAGTACCATGGTTGCATTCAGTACCTCAAGACGAAGGAAGATTGACCCTCGCGCCTAATTTCTGATCACCATAGCGCTATTCGCTATTTCTTCGAAGGCTGCCTAACACCACGGTTGCAAAACCGTCGCCTATTTGTTTTGTTTTACAGGATGGGGAAGAAGACGACCTCGTGTCCAATGGTCATTGGCTCTTTTGAAATTCGCGCGTTTTTAACCCATTAGCATTATGTTTTACTTATTATATTTACGTGTTAATATATGTTAACTAAAAGCGTTTGGTTCAGTGGCAACACGTGATGCATGTAACATCAAAGACCTGGGTTCAAGTCCCAGGTCTGGCAAAATTCCATGTTATTTTTCAAAATAAAATCCTATGCTATGCTAACATCCAGGTACATCATGTTCTCTCATCATCAAGCCACACACGTGTCCCAGACGACCAAATCAAAGGCATGGATCCCAGGAGCGCAATAAACTCCAGTCAACGCACCATATGGAATCTTGAAAAGTCAGCGAATTCAAGGCTTAATGGGCCAAAATTCCAGGCCTGAACCTCCCATTTGGGGCAACACCCCACTCTGGTTTGACAATTTTATTTCTTTTTCTTATATCTTTTAATTATTATTTTAATTGTTGTGTTTATTTTAATTATTGTTTATTTAATTTTTAATCAAAATACAAAAACATCATAAAAAATAAAAAAATGCCCAAATAAAAATATAATTTTTATTTTAATTATTTTCTAAATAAATGCTTGTAATTACTTAGTTTTATTAGGTTACAAATTTAATTCTTTTTAATAATAAAAATCCAAAAAAATAGAACTTAGGTTTAATAACTTTTATTTTCTTTTTAATTTTCCCCTTTTTTTCAGAATAATAATATTAGTTATTTATTTTCATAAATTAAAAATTGTACATAAATAAATTAGGGTTTAATTTAGATTATATTTTAATTCTTTCATAATAAATAAACAATATTAGAATTAGGGTTTGCCGTTTAATTTAATTTCAATTAACTCCTTTTTCTCATTAAATCTAAAAAATACAAAAATACCATTTTCATTTAATTTTAATTTTAATTTCCTTATTAATTTTAATTGTTTGCAAAAGGGTCCAACGCCCGTTGTTTTATTTTAATTGCGCACATTTATTTTACGTCATTTATTATAATTTTGTATCTCTCCCAAAGCATTGTAATTTAAATTTTTCGCACTTTTATTTACTTCGCATTATTTACTTTTCCGTCAAATCGGGTTCTGGAAATTTAGGCGATGTGGACCCGCGCCATTTGTAATAGCCTTAGATTTATTTTTCGCAAATTTTATAACTGTTAAATATGCATGCAAGAATGAATGGCCCTAATTAAAATCAAGCGTAGATCACAACAAACATGAACAAGACAAAATATCTGAAAACGACACACAAGTCACACACCACCCCTAGGGTACGCCTCACTGTTGCCTTTCGAAAGGTGATCGTCGAGTAGAGGACGTCTTAGTAAGTCCTCATGATCCGGGAACCTGGCATGAGGGTAGCTTCTAAGGTGTCTTCCCATTGCTCCGGTGATCACCACGTCCCTAAAACTCGAATTGACCCGAACACCTCCACTGGTGGTGCTACCTACCTCTCAATGGTGGGATGGCACTACTTTAAAAGGACTCTTACACAGACGAATTCCTTAGGGTAGGTAGGTTCTCAAGGATACTTGCTCTAATCTCAAAACAAACTCAAAAAGACTTTTTCACATTGACACTTTTAAAAAGCTTTCACAGCAAACTTTTCAAACACTCTGACACAAGAGTCGATCTGAAATTTTCAAAGAAACTTTTTTAAAACCCACATTGAAAAGCAAACAAACCATTTTTGAAAACACAAATGAGCAAGTATCTAAGATCCCATGGATAACCATGGATAGAAAGGGTGCTAACACCTTCCCTTTCTATAACCTACCTCCCGAACCGAGAGCAATCTCTTTAAGGAATTTTTCTGTGCTTTTGTCCTTTCCATTTGGAGAAAATAAAAGACGGTGGCGACTCTTGCTTCCGCGACATTTCGCGAACCAGCGTTAAACAGTCAGTTCCAGATCCACCGATCACAGAACTGGCGACTCTGCTGGGGACATACTTAAAGTGAGGTGTACCTTAGGGCTAGCTTATAACTATGTTTTCAATTGTTTTCCTTGTGTGCTTTAAATTGTGGGTTGCTTGGGAGTTCTATAGATCCTAACCCGGATCTGGGGATACCTTTCTTAGAAAGTAGCAACAAGGCTGTGAGGGAACTGTGCGGGGTATACCTACACGGTTGAAACAGTCTGCTACGTTGATGTGGCACTTTGGTGTGTACCGGTAACCCTTGAGTTCAGTCAAGGAGAGTACGGGGCCTCCGCGTGGTGTCGTGAAGCATCAACAGACCTTAGGAACCTTAATTGAACTATCTTGGCCTCTTTAGGGTAGTGAGATAACTGACTTTGGTGCAGTCCGAGGTTGGTTGATACTCGATACTACACCCAATTGAGGATTGCTTTCCTGGAATATTTCGGTCGCCAGTTCAGTGGCTAAATCGAAACGATGAACAATGAAAGCAATCCCGTGATATTGGGAACCTTAGAACCCGGTTACTTTGATTAGGACAGGTTGAACCCACCAACTTCAAGAGGGTACTACCCAGACCCCATGCTGGCCTTAAACCTTAAGGGCTTGTCTTGTGTGCCTTGTTTGCCTTACATGTTTGTCGTTGTAAATATCTGTGGTGTGTTTAATCATAGCATCATGACATCATCCAGCATCATATGCATTGACTAACCATTTCAGGGGTTCGAATTTTCATCTTTGTTCTTGTTTTGTAGGACATGGAAACTGCTCGTAGAAAGACAATCCAGGTCAATCTTGTAAGGATCCCTCCTCAGCTTAAGGAACTTATATCCAGGATTCCCGAGAACTCTTCATTCAGTGACAGGCATGGAAGCCTCATCAGCTTGGTCAACACCAACATTGAGGAAGATATGATAAAGGTCTTGTTCCAGTTCTTTGATCCTCTGCATCACTGCTTTACCTTCTTGGACTATCAGTTGGTACCTACATTGGAGGAGTTCTCCCGGCTCCTGAAGATCCCTATCCTTGATCAGCTACCCTTCAGCGGTACAGAAAAAGAACCTAAGCTTGAAGAGATTGCTAAAGCCTTGCACCTACAGTCATCTGACCTCAAGGGACATTGGGAAGTCAGAAGTGGTATCAAAGGGTTCTTAGCCAGGTTTCTGTTTGAAAAGGCCCATGAATGTTGGAACTCCCTTGCCTTGCAAGCTTTTGAAGAAGTGGTAGCCCTCCTTGTTTATGGTTTGGTGTTGTTTCCTAACCCAGATCAGCTCATTGATATCAGTGCCGTTCAGATCTTTATGTCCAGGAATCCTATACCTACGTTGCTGGGGGACATCCTTCACTCATGTTACACTCGAACCATGAGAAAAAGAGGTGTCCTTATGTGTTGCACTTCCCTCCTGGGAAGGTGGTTTATTTCGCACCTTCCCCAATCAGTCCTGAAGAATGAGCGGGGTTTGAGATGGTCACAACGGTTGATGACTCTTACACATGCAGATATACATTGGTGCCCTAGGTCCAGAGAAGATGTCACTATCATCGATCGTTGTGGGGAGTACCCTAATGTTCCTTTACTTGGAATCAGAGGAGGTATTACTTATAGCCCATGCCTGGCTTGGAGACAGTTTGGTTACGCTCGGAGGGACGGTCCTCATGACATGTTGATTCCTGACATAGTTTTTGACTTCGACAGTGATACTCAAGGACTTCGCCAGAGATTTATCAGAGCCTGGAGGATGCCTAGTAGGATAGACAGCAAGACACTGGGGCACCGGAACTCCATCCCTTTGGAGCCTTATCTCAAGTGGGTACGCGCCCGCTCCCAGAAGTTAGTGATGCCTTATCCTCACATGCTTCCAGTAATCAAAGAGCCTGTCTTGGAAGGGGAAGTGTCTCATGTTATTCAGCACCCTGATATGCCCACATCCTGGGAAGAGATGCAGAAGAGCTGGATCCAGCTTAAGGAAGAAAGGAATTCTCTTGAGACTAGTCTGCACGCCAGTGAAAAGAAGGTCCTGGAGCTCACTCGCCTGTTGCATGGGGAGAGGAATCTCAACACCTACATAGCTCCGAAAAGGATGCGCAGTGTATTTTGGGATTGACTTGATTTTTTGTACTTTTGCCCATGAGGCCTTGATGTATTAAACAATGATTTCTTTAATGATAACGTGTGTTCTTTTCTTGTCTACAATGAATTTGAACTTTCGAACCCTTGAATGCATTGCATAACCACATCTCATTCATCATGTGCATAGCAGGTTTTTCCCCTTTTCAGGTTGCTTACAGTTCTTCGCTGTTTATTTCAGCATCATGAATCCCGGATCTGAATCAACAGAGACATCAATCAAGGCTCTCCAGGCGCAGAATGCGCAGTTTCAAGAACTAATCATGGGTCTAGCTAAAGGCCAAGAAGAACTGAAGACTATGCTCTTGAAGAAGGACAAGAAGAAGAAGAGAAGAACTGTTCTGTTCAACTCGGGCCGAAGGTTGGGCAATACTCTGCAGCATGAAGAGGCTGGTTCTTCTGTTGGCAGGAGTCCTTCTCAGGCAGAAGTCAAGGTTCCTACTCCAGTGGTCTCCGACAACGAGACGGATTTTGATGAGGAGCAGTACCCTCCTGCAGATGATAGGTACAAACAGCTGGAGGACAGGTTGAAGGCTATGGAGGTGCAACAGGCACCTGGGATGGATTTCGGAGATCTGGGTTTGTCGACTGGTGTAATTATCCCGCATAAATTCAAAGCACCATCCTTCTCGAAGTATGACGGGGCGTCTTGTCCCAAGCTGCACTTAAGGTCCTATGTTCGGAAAATTCAGCCGTACTCTGCGGACAAGAATCTATGGATCCACTTCTTCCAGGAGAGTCTTTCAGGGACTCATCTCGAATGGTTCTATCAGCTGGATGGGACCAAAGTTCGTAACTGGGAGGAGCTGGCTACTGCTTTCTACAAGCAGTATCAGTATAATGCCGACCTTGCCCCCACACGTACCCAACTCCAGGGTATGGCGTTAGGCGCAAGCGAAGGTTTTAAGGAGTACGCTCAGAAATGGAGAGACTTGGCTGGCAGGGTGCAGCCACCATTGACTGATCGGGAGTTGGTTGACATGTTCTTGGGGACCCTATCTGGGCCATTCTTCAATCACCTCATTGGGAATTCTTCTGCTGGTTTCACTGATTTGATCTTGACTGGAGAAAGGATTGAAGCTGGGTTGAAGTCTGGGAAGATTGCAAAGGCTGCATCATCTAGTTCAGACAAGAAACCATTTAAGAAGGAGTCTAGTGCCGTGTATGGTTCTAGGAGACCAGAGAGAAATGAACACCGCCAATCTGTCAGCGCGGTCATGATTGCTAAGCCTGCTGCCGCTCCCCGGCCAAACAATACTCAGAAGGTGGAAAGACCCCGGAGGGAATTCACCCGCTTAGGCATGACCTTGTCGCAGATCCTGCCACAGTTACTCTCAACTAATTTAGTGACTGTCAGGGAGGCGCCAAAGTTCCCAAATACTGCATCCCCCAAGTACAACCCGAATGCTCGTTGTGCTTACCACTCAGAAAGCCCGGGACACTCTACTGATGACTGCTGGGCATTGAAGAATAAGGTGCAAGACCTTATCGATGCAAAAGAGATACAATTCGAGGCGCCTGCAAAGCCGAATGTAGTTACTGCCCCTATGCCTCAGCACGGGGTAAATGCTGTTGATGAAGATGTTTATGCTGTTTCTGTGGAGGATCTAGCCACTCCTTTAAAGATCATTAAGAAGAACCTACTGCAGGCCGGTTTATTTCCGGGTTGTAGTGAGGGTTGCCTGTTCTGTGTTGTGTCCCCATCCGGTTGTCCCTTGCTAAAGTTAGGCATCCAAAGCTTAATGGATAGCAAGGAGATTCTATTCAAGAAGTCTGCTGTTCGTATGGTCCCAATGGAAGAAGTCTCTGTGGTGACTATCTTCAACAGTCCGATCCCGGCTCTCCAGAAGAAGCCCGTTCAAATTCTGACCGTTGCACCTGTTACTATCACTGTTCCTGGGCCCCTGCCCTATGTATCCAACAAAGCTGTCCCTTGGCACTATGGGGCAGATGTATATATAAACGGAGTTAAACAAGAGCTCAACGCTGGCGCCAGCATCTGTGACATCACTGGCCCGGCCAAAGTTACCCGCAGTGGCAGGCTCTTCTCGCCTGACATTGCGCCACCTGCTGCCCGAAGACCGCTCCTGATAATTCCTGCAAGTACACCTACTCCCATTGCTGATCAAGTTGTTGTTCCTGCTGTTGATCCGATCGTTTCTCCTGCTGCCGAGTCGTCCAATGCTCGGGGCAAGGGAATTGAAACTGAGCCTGCCCAGATGGAGGCACCCATACCCATAGCTGCTGAGGCCTCCCCACAAGAGATGGAGGAAATTTTAAAGATTATAAAGAAGAGCGATTTTAATGTTGTGGAACAGCTGGGGCATACGCCCTCCAAGATCTCCATGCTCTCTTTACTGCTGTGCTCTAAGGCCCATGCAAAGGCCCTCATCTCATTCCTCAAGACAGCCCACGTGCCACATGAAACCTCTGCAGTCCAATTCACTGATTGCGTGGCAAGCCTAACGGCAGATAACGGCTTGGGTTTCTCGGATGCTGATTTGACCACAAAGGGGAGAGACCATAATGATGCTCTGCATGTCTCAATCGAATGCAGGGGCACCACCTTGGCACATGTGTTGGTTGATACTGGGTCATCTTTGAATGTGCTACCCAAGAAGGCTCTGGATCGTCTAGATTGTGAAGGCCTGGATTTGAAACCCAGCAACATCATTGTCAGGGCCTTTGACGGTTCGAAGAGGATGGTCCATGGGGAGGTTGACATTCCGATTCGTGTGGGCTCTCAGGTGTTCGACTCCACTTTTTATGTGATGGATATCCGTCCATCTTACTCTTGTCTGCTGGGTCGACCCTGGATACATAAGGCTGGGGCAGTGACCTCTACCTTGCATCAAAAGCTGAAGTACCCCGTCAGAGGGAAGATTGTCACCGTGCAAGGAGAGGAAGAATATATGGTGAGCCACCTGAACTCCTTCAGGTACATTGAGATGGATGGGGAGTTTATTGAGACCCCCTTTCAGCATTTCGAGGAGGTGTTTCCAATCGCAGCAGAAACAGCAGAAGCGGGTGGTCCTCTGAAGATGGCTTCCCTAAAGGATGCCAGGGCTGTGGTGCAGAAGGGTGAAGGTGCCAACTGGGGCAGACTTCCAGACTTCACCCAGAAGACTGATAAACTTGGGCTGGGTTTCACCTCAGAAGGTCAGAGAGCTATGAGGAAAGAAAAGATCGGAAGGCCTCCGGTATTTATTAAAGGTTCAGAAGTGAATGCTGTCGGGGAAGACCATGAAGTGGACGAAGCCGAATTCAACAGCTGGATTTATCCGACGGCCGAAGAAGGATTAAACAATTGGAGTGCAAAGGATCATACCCCTGTTACCTTTGTGACGCAGTAATAAATTTCTTTGTTTCGTTATATTTTGTAATAAACAATGATAAACTCTATGGCCCGGTGTCTTACCCGAGGCACCATGGTTCTATTTGTGAGGGCATACAAACTGTCATTTTATACATCATGAATGAAAATTTTGGACGTTTTTCGCATTGCAAATATTGTGTTCCTTTTCTATCTTTCCTTTCCTTTACATAATTTTCAAAACAGTTGTATTTACACACACACTCACTCATACAGGTTCCAATCCACTCTGGATCTCACTGATAACAGCTCTGCTAATGCCAGTTATGACTTCGAAAATCCGATCAACTTAGCCGAAGACGAAGGTGAAGATGATTGCGAAGTGCCTGGCGAACTTGCAAGACTGTTGCTTCAGGAAGAGCGGGCAATTCAACCCCATGAAGAGCCAGTGGAAACCATAAACCTGGGTACTGAAGCAGACAGGAAAGAGGTAAAGATTGGTGCCAACCTAGAGCTCAGCGTGAAGCAACGGTTAACCAAGATGCTGCATGACTATATGGAGATCTTTGCCTGGTCCTACGAAGACATGCCCGGGTTGGATACCGATATTGTTGTCCATCACTTGCCGACTAGGGAAGACTGCCCTCCAGTTAAACAAAAGGTTCGTCGGATGCGTCCAGAGATGTCCGAGAAGATTAAAGACGAGGTCATGAAACAGTTTGATGCCGGGTTCCTTGCAGTGACTTCTTACCCTCAGTGGGTTGCTAATGTGGTGCCGGTACCTAAAAAGGACGGCAAGGTCAGAATGTGTGTTGACTACAGGGATCTGAACAGGGCCAGCCCCAAGGATGACTTCCCCTTACCTCACATTGATGTCCTTGTTGATAATACAGCTCAGCACAAGGTATTCTCTTTCATGGATGGCTTTTCAGGTTACAATCAGATCAAGATGGCACCTGAAGACATGGAAAAGACTACGTTTGTTACTCAGTGGGGCACCTTCTGTTACAAGGTCATGCCGTTCGGATTGAAGAATGCTGGGGCAACCTACCAACGTGCCATGGTTGCCTTATTTCATGATATGATCCATCACGAGATCGAAGTGTATGTGGACGACATGATCGCTAGGTCCCAGACTGAGGAAGAGCATCTAGATCATCTACAGAAGTTGTTCGATCGTTTGAAACTGTACAAGCTGAGATTGAACCCGAACAAGTGCACCTTCGGGGTAAGATCTGGGAAGTTGCTAGGCTTCGTGGTCAGTGATAAAGGTATTCAAGTGGACCCTGCTAAGGTCAAAGCCATTCAAGAGATGCCGGTTCCTAAGACAGAGAAGGAAGTCAGAGGCTTTTTAGGACGCCTGAATTACATTGCTCGATTCATCTCACATCTGACTGCTACCTGTGAGCCAATCTTCAAGCTGCTGAAGAAAGATCAGGTAGTACGTTGGAACGATGAATGTCAGGCTGCCTTCGACAAAATCAAAGAGTATCTCCAAGAACCACCCATCCTTATGCCACCGGTTGAAGGGAGACCTCTGATACTATATCTGACAGTGCTTGACAATTCAATGGGGTGTGTGCTGGGGCAGCATGACGAGTCTGGCCGAAAAGAGCATGACATTTATTACCTTAGCAAAAAGTTTACCGACTGTGAGACCCGATACTCACTGCTTGAGAAAACTTGCTGCGCTTTGGTATGGGCTGCTCGCCGGCTGAGACAGTATATGCTGACTCACACTACCTTGTTAATCTCAAAGATGGATCCGATAAAATATATATTCGAAAAGCCTGCTCTGTCTGGGAGAATTGCAAGATGGCAAATGATCTTGACGGAATACGACATTCAGTACACGACCCAGAAAGCCATCAAGGGGAGTGTATTGGCAGACCACCTAGCTCATCAAGCTGTAGATGACTACCAATCAATGAATTTCGAGTTTCCGGATGAAAGCATCATGATTGTAACTGACTGTGAAGTACCTGGACCGGATGAAGGACCTGAACCAGGATCCCGATGGTCTATGCACTTTGACGGAGCTTCCAATGCTTTGGGAAATGGTATCGGCGCCATCATCATATCCCCTCAAGGTACTCATACTCCACTCACTGCCCGGCTATGTTTCAACTGTACCAACAACATGGCGGAGTATGAGGCGTGTATCATGGGTCTTCAAGCTGCGATCGACCTAAGGATCAAATTTCTAAGTGTCTTCGGAGATTCCGCTCTTGTGATCAATCAGATCAAAGGAGAGTGGGATACGAAACATCCAAACCTGATTCCTTACAAAGAATGTGTGTTGACCCTGATTCCCCACTTCACAGAGATAACCTTTGAACACTTTCCAAGAGAAGAGAATCAGTTAGCGGACGCGTTAGCTACAATGTCTTCAATGTTCAAGGTTAAATGGGATAATGAAGCTCCCCGGATCATCATCTGGAAACTGGACGAACCGGCATACTGTTGTGATCTCGAAACTGAATTGGTGACTGAGAAGCCTTGGTACCACGAAGTGAAGAGATATCTAGAAGCTCAGGAATACCCTGAAGGTGCCTCTATCAACGATAAGAAATTCCTGAGGAGGTTCGCAGCCAAGTTCTTCCTAAGCAACGGCATTTTGTACAAGCGAAACCATGATTCAACCTTACTGCGTTGTGTGGATAAGACCGAAGCAGAACGAATCATGGAAGAGCTACATGAAGGGACCTTTGGTACGCATTCCAGTGGACACACTATGGCTAAGAAAATCCTACGGGCAGGATATTATTGGTCCACCATGGAAGCTGATTGCTACCAACATTCCAGGACATGCCACAAGTGCCAGATCTATGCAGATAAGGTGCATGTTCCTCCGGTCCCCCTGAATGTTCTGACTGCGCCTTGGCCGTTTGCAATGTGGGGCATAGACATGATCGGCGAGATAAAACCTACGGCATCCAATGGACATCGCTTCATCCTAGTGGCGATTGACTATTTTACGAAGTGGGTTGAAGCAGCATCCTATGCTACAGTGACCAAGACTGTTGTGGCACGGTTTATTCGACACAACCTGATCTGTCGATACGGCGTCCCTGAGCGGATTATTATAGACAACGGTACCAATCTGAACAATAAGATGATCGCTGAGCTCTGCGAACAGTTCAAGATACAGCACCACAATTCTTCTCCTTACAGACCGAAGATGAATGGGGCTGTAGAAGCAGCTAACAAAAACATCAAGAAGATCGTGCAAAAAATGACAGTGACGTATAAAGACTGGCACGAGATGTTACCGTTCGCTCTGCATGGGTACCGTACCTCAGCTAGGACGTCAACCGGGGCAACTCCCTTCTCTCTGGTTTATGGCATGGAGGCAGTCTTGCCGATTGAAGTACAAATTCCCTCTCTCCGGATAATGAAGGATGCAAATCTGAACGAAGATGATTGGATCCAGACACGACTTGACCAACTTAACCTCATTGACGAAAAGAGACTTGCTGCTATCTGTCATGGTCAGACGTATCAGAAACGGATGATCAGGGCATTTAACAAGAAAGTCAGACCACAGGAATATCAAGTTGGGGATCTGGTTATCAAGAGAATCATCCTTCCTCAGAGTGATCCAAGGGGCAAATGGACCCCTACGTACGAAGGGCCATTTGTGGTTAAGCATGTGTTCTCAGGAGGAGCAATGATATTAACCAACATGGATGGTGACGACCTTCCTCACCCCGCCAATGCAGACATAGTTAAAAAATACTACGCATGAAAAAAGACCCGCTAGGCTGACATGCCTAGGCAAAAATTAGGGCTTCCCGTCGAACCAAAAGGGTTCGGGCAAAATGTAGGGATGAAAATGAAAAAATCTGTACACCCGGCAAGTCGAAAACCTGAAAAGGCGGCTTGGGCAAAAATGGGTATCCCGGTGGACCGAAAACCCGAAAGGGCGGTCCAGGCAAAAGTTAGGGATAAAAGCGTAATACTATGTCTCATTGGATCACTTGGCATCCAGAATCCGGTATCTACATCAAGTTCAGACGGCATCAATCAGTCAGCTTCACCTTCAACCAAGGTCATCAAGTGATGAGACGCTCGGAGTTATAAAGGCAATAGCAGAGTTGAAACCCAGTGGATCATTCATCTTTCACACAGCTGTTTTATTTTCATTTGTACAAAACTTGTATAAACTCTCTTGATCGGTGGCGTACCTCTTACTAGGACGTCAGCCTCTTGTATACAAAACGCTTATTCAGGCCATTCAAAATCAATACAAATACATTTTTCAGTTGAACGTGCCAAGTATTTTTTCCTTTTTCTGTTTTGTTTTGCGAAGAACGTCCAAGGTTCAATTTGTGATGTATGCATTGACAATAATTTGCTAACTCATAAATATTTGCATACGAAACAAAGGAATTAGTTGCAGGTGACATTAGAAACAGGGGCAATAAAGAGTGGTCTAAACAATCCAATTGTTCTATCCTCCAAGGTACCAAAGTAGGTTCAGCTAAAGAACACGACCGGTACATACTAATTCCCCAGAGAGTGGTTCAGCAAAACAATACATTCTCCTCCAAGCCATCATCAAATATCAAAGGAAATCGAGTATCCTCCCGTAGATATCAAGTACTTCCCCAGCAGCAATATACAAGCATCCCCGGCAGTCTTGGTCTAAAGATTGTTCCCCGGCGGCATATCTCAATATTCAAAGGAATCACTTCCCCGCAGTCCAAAACTTCCCCAAAGAGTCCAGTCTAACCCGGTTTCCCCAGGAAAGTTGGAATTCCTATCCCCAAGCAACAAGCTTATCCCCAGTAGATTCTGGAAGCTTATCCCTCGCAGAGCACGAACGCGTCGTCCGGCTTTATTTAAAGAGTTATTTCCTCAATAGGATATAACTGGGTTATCCTCAGCCAAAAGCCATGGAAAGAGCGTCGTCGACAAAATCTTCTCACCCCAGCGAAGTTCAGCAACTACTTCCTATACAACAAGGGTATCCTCAGCAAACTACTGTCAACATTCAGCAAAGCATCCCTCTTCCCACAGAGTATTGCTTCCCAGCATGGTCGCTAGAGTATCTTTTCTCCCTGCAGAATCTTCCATTTGCCGAGTTTATTCCGCAACGGAGTTATCTTCTCCCACCGGTATTCTTGCAGTTATCATCCCCAGCGGAAGCAAAATCTATTCCTCAATATCAGCCTAGGATACGACTTCCCGGCACCCGTCAAGGATTCACTTTCCTAGACAAAAACATACATAAAACATCACATACATCATTATAACATACATAGACACATCATATCATACAAATCTCATTTATGTTGAGAACATCATTGCTTGATCCATATCATGCATTGCATACGACTGACCTTTACCTTTCAGGAAAGATGCAGTTGAAATTCTCAATCATATTTCAAGACCTAGACCGGTTCAGTTAAATCGACCCTAAGATTTTCCTGATGCTTATCCAGTCAAAGGCCTTCTCTGGTTCAGTCAGATCGATCCTAAGATCTCCCTGATGCTTATCCAGTTGAAGATATTTCAAGACCTAGACCGGTTCAGTTAAATCGACCCTAAGATTTTCCTGATGCTTATCCAGTCAAAGGCCTTCTTTGGTTCAGTCAGATCGACCCTAAGATCTCCCTGATGCTTACCCAGTTGAAGATATTTCAAGACCTTGTCCGGTTCAGTTAAATCGACCCTAAGATTTTCCTGATGCTTATCCAGTCAAAGGCCTTCTCTGGTTCAGTCAGATCGACCCTAAGATCTCCCTGATGCTTACCCAGTTGAAGATATTTCAAGACCTAGACCGGTTCAGTTAAATCGACCCTAAGATTTTCCTGATGCTTATCCAGTCAAAGGCCTTCTCTGGTTCAGTCAGATCGACCCTAAGATCTCCCTGATGCTTATCCAGTTGAAGATATTTTAAGACCTTGTCCGGTTCAGTTAAATCGACCCCAAGATTTTCCTGATGCTTATCCAGTCAAAGGCCTTCTCTGGTTCAGTCAGATCGACCCTAAGATCTCCCTGATGCTTACCCAGTTGAAGATATTTCAAGACCTTGTCCAGTTCAGTTAAATCGACCCCAAGATTTTCCTGATGCTTATCCAGTCAAAGGCCTTCTCTGGTTCAGTCAGATCGACCCTAAGATTTTCCTGATGCTTATCCAGTTGAAGATTTCAAGACCTTGTCCGGTTCAGTTAAATCGACCCTAAGATTTTCCTGATGCTTATCCAGTCAAAGGCCTTCTCTGGTTCAGTCAGATCGACCCTAAGATCTTCCTGATTCTTATTCCAGTAGAAGACACTCAAGATTTTTCTCAACAAGCGTTGTTGAAGTTAAAGACACCCAAGATTTTTCTCAACGAGCGTTGTTGAAGTTAAAGTCGCCCAAGGTTCCCTTACCACTCATGCTAAGGTAGTAACCATCCCTGGTTCATTCATCAGCGTTCGAAGCTCCAGATTCAGCTCCTGTAACCAGTCAGGACACATCTCTACCAAGCAACTAAAATTAGCTCCTGCAACGTGTCAGGTACTCATTTTTCTTTTGCAGGTATGCAGGTTCTCGCTAAGGAATCTCCTACGCGATCAACATCCAGATGGCATCTATAAGCCCATCACCCTATCCAGCAATCTCTAAATGGCATCTATAAGCCCATTCCCCCATCACTGTTACTATGTGAGCGCAAATTTCTGGGCACTTTAGTGTTCAATCATCTTCTACCCTCGGATTACGAAAGGCACGTCAGCCAATCTGCATCCTCAGGTCGAAGAAGATTGAACAGGGGCAACTGTTGTACCCCAAAATTTGCCCTCCCATATTCTTCAAAGAAATTGCCAAGCCAACTCACAAAATTCCCCAAGGGTTGTGCAGTCCAACAGTCTCCCACACAGTCAAAACTAGGGTTTGAGTCCTGATCAAGAAAATGAAGTTTTCAAAGGCCCAACCAAGTCTCATATGCCTACAAAGATGGTCAAACATCCTTATGTCAAGTTTCAAGGCATTCAGTTCAAAATTGTACAGTCAAAACCCTAGATTGCACTACAGTCAACTGTAGGGGCAAAATGGTCATTTGACAGTCAAAAGTTCAAATTTTTGGTCAACATATCATTTTGAAGCCACAAACATCATTTGATCAATGCTTGATCATGATTCTCAAAATTTGGCTCAGAAATCATCAAAGATGCAAAAGTTGCTATATTTGGACAGCTGAAAAAGTCAACTGAAATTGACCAGGGCATAACTTTCACATGGATTATCAGAAAAATTCCATCCAAAGCTCATTTTAAAGAGAAAGACATTTCCCACAACTCATCTTCATACTTCAAGTCCAAGAAATGATCTCACAAAAAGTTATCAATTTCAACATTATAGGTCATTTTCAAAAGTCAACAAAAAGGGACTTTAAGTCAAAGACCATAACTTGAGAGCGGTAAATCAAAATGACATGGGACCAAAGGCATTGTTTAGAGGACTCAAAGACCTTTCCAAAATGTCCAAGAACATGTGAAAAGCTTAAAAATTGAGCAAGTTATGCCTTGTGGAAGTTGGGAAATTTTTGGAAATTTTTGAAAGTCAACATTACTTCAAAAGGCCTAAATTTGCTATTGGGCCCATTTTTCTTCCAAGTTTCTTCATGCCAAGCCTATGCACGACCATTAGGCCAAAAGGGAAGTATTTTCATATTTTTTAATTATTTATTTGAATTTATATTAATATTAATTCATTTAAATTATTTTAATACATGAAAAATATAAACCTAACCTAAAAAAATCTTTTTATGCATGATTTGGCTTCTATAATTCGTGCACATGTTAATAGGGAAAGATTTGGTGCTAATTGATCAGATTTGATACAAAATACATGAGAAAAAGATTGGAAAAGATCCTTGAAATCAAATATTCAAAAATCATCAAAGCAATGGATTTTGTCTAGTTTTCTTGACCTAAATCGTTCCATACAAGTACTAGATCAGAACCCTAATGCCTAGAGACTGCAAGCTGCGCCCCAAGAACCCTTTGCAAATTGAAATTTTTCATAAAACTCAAAAAACTGAAAACCAGCCTCAAGGTCGATTCAAGCTTCAAGTTTCATTCCATTAGCATCCTGAGACATCATTGAACGTTTCTCAATCACTAACATCAACCAAAACGCCCTGAATTGGTACCCCTAAGTCAAATTGTACCTCAAAATTTCTGAAATCGTATAGCATGATTCAAGCATATTTTTGCATTTTTATTTATGTATTCATATTCATAATGATGTTTCTAAGCTGACCAATGCGTTTGATTGCATTTTTTTGCCATATATATGAATCTGCCATGCGAGGATTCTAGGGTTGCAGGTTTCTGAAATTGGGGATTTTGCATAGAGGAAAAATTAGGGCTCATGAGTACCATGGTTGCATTCAGTACCTCAAGACGAAGGAAGATTGACCCTCGCGCCTAATTTCTGATCACCATAGCGCTATTCGCTATTTCTTCGAAGGCTGCCTAACACCACGGTTGCAAAACCGTCGCCTATTTGTTTTGTTTTACAGGATGGGGAAGAAGACGACCTCGTGTCCAATGGTCATTGGCTCTTTTGAAATTCGCGCGTTTTTAACCCATTAGCATTATGTTTTACTTATTATATTTACGTGTTAATATATGTTAACTAAAAGCGTTTGGTTCAGTGGCAACACGTGATGCATGTAACATCAAAGACCTGGGTTCAAGTCCCAGGTCTGGCAAAATTCCATGTTATTTTTCAAAATAAAATCCTATGCTATGCTAACATCCAGGTACATCATGTTCTCTCATCATCAAGCCACACACGTGTCCCAGACGACCAAATCAAAGGCATGGATCCCAGGAGCGCAATAAACTCCAGTCAACGCACCATATGGAATCTTGAAAAGTCAGCGAATTCAAGGCTTAATGGGCCAAAATTCCAGGCCTGAACCTCCCATTTGGGGCAACACCCCACTCTGGTTTGACAATTTTATTTCTTTTTCTTATATCTTTTAATTATTATTTTAATTGTTGTGTTTATTTTAATTATTGTTTATTTAATTTTTAATCAAAATACAAAAACATCATAAAAAATAAAAAAATGCCCAAATAAAAATATAATTTTTATTTTAATTATTTTCTAAATAAATGCTTGTAATTACTTAGTTTTATTAGGTTACAAATTTAATTCTTTTTAATAATAAAAATCCAAAAAAATAGAACTTAGGTTTAATAACTTTTATTTTCTTTTTAATTTTCCCCTTTTTTTCAGAATAATAATATTAGTTATTTATTTTCATAAATTAAAAATTGTACATAAATAAATTAGGGTTTAATTTAGATTATATTTTAATTCTTTCATAATAAATAAACAATATTAGAATTAGGGTTTGCCGTTTAATTTAATTTCAATTAACTCCTTTTTCTCATTAAATCTAAAAAATACAAAAATACCATTTTCATTTAATTTTAATTTTAATTTCCTTATTAATTTTAATTGTTTGCAAAAGGGTCCAACGCCCGTTGTTTTAATTTAATTGCGCACATTTATTTTACGTCATTTATTATAATTTTGTATCTCTCCCAAAGCATTGTAATTTAAATTTTTCGCACTTTTATTTACTTCGCATTATTTACTTTTCCGTCAAATCGGGTTCTGGAAATTTAGGCGATGTGGACCCGCGCCATTTGTAATAGCCTTAGATTTATTTTTCGCAAATTTTATAACTGTTAAATATGCATGCAAGAATGAATGGCCCTAATTAAAATCAAGTGTAGATCACAACAAACATGAACAAGACAAAATATCTGAAAACGACACACAAGTCACACACCACCCCTAGGGTACGCCTCACTGTTGCCTTTCGAAAGGTGATCGTCGAGTAGAGGACGTCTTAGTAAGTCCTCATGATCCGGGAACCTGGCATGAGGGTAGCTTCTAAGGTGTCTTCCCATTGCTCCGGTGATCACCACGTCCCTAAAACTCGAATTGACCCGAACACCTCCACTGGTGGTGCTACCTACCTCTCAATGGTGGGATGGCACTACTTTAAAAGGACTCTTACACAGACGAATTCCTTAGGGTAGGTAGGTTCTCAAGGATACTTGCTCTAATCTCAAAACAAACTCAAAAAGACTTTTTCACATTGACACTTTTAAAAAGCTTTCACAGCAAACTTTTCAAACACTCTGACACAAGAGTCGATCTGAAATTTTCAAAGAAACTTTTTTAAAACCCACATTGAAAAGCAAACAAACCATTTTTGAAAACACAAATGAGCAAGTATCTAAGAGCCCATGGATAACCATGGATAGAAAGGGTGCTAACACCTTCCCTTTCTATAACCTACCTCCCAAACCGAGAGCAATCTCTTTAAGGAATTTTTCTGTGCTTTTGTCCTTTCCATTTGGAGAAAATAAAAGACGGTGGCGACTCTTGCTTCCGCGACATTTCGCGAACCAGCGTTAAACAGTCAGTTCCAGATCCACCGATCACACCTGGCCTCTTTGCCTGGCTTCTGGATGCCTCGATCACATTCACCTCTGAAGGTTCAGCATAATGGGCTTCAGCCTGCAAAGGGTTAGAGTCCACAGTCATGGGGGTCTTATCAGCAAATTTCAGCCTCCCTTCTTCGATAGCATCCTGCACGAGATTCCTGAAAAGAAAACATTGAGATGTTTTATGGCCCAGAAAATTATGATATTTACAAAAGCCTCTTTTCTTTCTTTGATCAAGAGGAGGCCCTTTTACCCCTGGGGGCACTATCATTTGGCCATCTTTTACAAGTAAGTCAAAAATTTCATCACATTTTGTAATATCAAAACTGTAAGTCTTTTTGGGGAACCTATCGTTGGCCCTTTCCTGACCAGTGGGATTTTTTCCACTTGAGGGGACTAGCAGTTTGCAAGAGTATGGTGGCCCTTGTTTTAGCTCCGCTAAATCTACCTCGTTTTCTTCGACGATTATAGTTTCGTCGAAGGTTTCTGGATCTTCATCGTCCATTTCGACATATGCTATCCTTTCTCTTTTATGAGTTTTTGTCGCCTTGGCTTTTTCAGCTTTAAGGCGTTCTACCTGTCGAACCCTATCAGCCAATTGGGCCATGTCTCTCAGGTATTGAGTGTCTAATTTCTTCCTAATGGAATAATCTAAGCCTCCTGCGGCTATTTCGACTAACTCATGTTCTGGCACTTGCGTAAAGCATCTTGCTTTGAGCAACCTAAACCTATTTAGATATTCGTCTATAGGTTCAGTGAATCGTCTCTTTACACTGGCCAATTCTTTCAGGCTTATCTTGGTTTGTCCCATGTAAAATTGCTCATGGAACAATCTCTCCAACTGGGTCCAATGGTGGATCGAATTGGGGGGAAGAGTTGTGAACCAAGTAAACGCGTTCTTTGTTAGGGAACTTGGGAAATACTTAATCCTCAGGTTTTCGTTGTTTGAAATATCTCCTGCTTCAATCAAGTATCTCGCCACATGTTCGACAGTAGATTCTGTCGTGTCCCCTGAAAATTTAGTGAACTTAGGGACTTTACATCTAGGAGGTAAGTCTGTTTGTAACACATATTCTGACAGTGGGGATGTAAAGTTGGGCCTACGAAAGCCCGTATTCATCCCATTTTGCATCATGATTCTTTCGATCATGGCTGTCAGGTTATTTTCCAAACCCATATTCTGGTATTGGATATGCTGAACTATTTCGTCAGCATTTTGGTTTCTGTTGACTATCCTTACTTCCGGGGCTATAACCCTAGGTTCTTCGACCCCGGGTTGTTCCAATCGCGTCCTAAGGTTTTCTTCGACAGGCTGCTGGACTTGGTTAATAGTGGTTTCTTCCTCTAGAAGTATACCTTGGTTTCCCTTTATTTGCGCCCTTTGGGGCTGTTGAATAGGTTGGGGTACCCCAAAGAAATCGGCTAGACGCGCCATTTGCACTGTCATCTGCTGATTCGACTGGGTGGTATTTTGTATTAGAGGATTTAGCATTGTACTTAAAGTTTGTGCCAACATTTGAACCATATCGTGGTTGCTTTCGTCCATTTTCTGCCTCAAGACTGCTGTCGAGGCATTCGTAAGGCCATGCGCTACTTGGGATGTTCCTCCTAAGAGTTGGGTCCTACTCCTGTTCGCCATACCAACTCCGGAACCTTGGAGTGGCGAAGAGGCGCTCACTAAAGGGTCTGAAAAAGTGGATGCAGCGTTCGTCAGGCTAGCCAATTCAGAAGTTGGCATGCCATAGAGTGGTTCTCGATTTGGACCGCCTGTCGAAAATCCTGGGGGAACATAAGGCCTAGTTCCTGGGTTTCCCCATGGTGGGGGAGTTCCCAAAGGCATTCTGGGGCCAGTGAATGGAGGTAATGGCTCCGTTTGTGTGACCGTTACTTCTGGTGTTGAACCGGCGGTTAGCGCTTCACTTACGGTTGGGATAACCGTTGTTCCCACATTTGTTTGTGGGATTTCGCTATTGTTTGGCGGATTCGCCATCGCTTCTCTTCTTCGGGTAGTATTGGTATCGTTAGTGTATATTCTGCCACTTCTCAATAACATGCAATACTTCTCGAAAAAGATGATATTCTATATAAATACGATTAACCTTAAAAATCAACACAAGGTCCCACCAGGTGTGCCAATTTGTTTACCGTGGAAATTGGTAAACAACTGCTGATCCTCCAAAACGTTACTTATTTGGTGACTCGCAGGATCGATCAGATTGATCCTAAGACATGGTTGATTTTTTGGGGTTTGACTAAGTTTAATGATGGTTAATGTCAGTAAAGTAAAAAACACTTTATGTAAATTGCATGAAGAAAAGCTTGATAGAATAAATGAAAGCGTTAAATAAAGGCTTCGACTGGGAAGAGTAAATGAAAGGCAATAAAGTTCTGGAATATAAAAGACTTTGATTAATTTAAATGGTGTTTCACACATACATTCTCAACAATTCTTTCGCTCACACTGGGTACTTGAATCTAAATGAGTGACTTGTATATAATGATGAACACACGCGAAAACTACGTGAACAACTAGTATTTATACTAAACACATCTTAAGTAATCGTTGGGTAGTTACGCTGCTTCGAGATGACACCACTTGGCATGCTCACAGCATTCGACGCTCCTGATCTTGGCACGTTGCACTTGGTAACTGCTGGGAACCGTTTTCCCTCCAAACATTCGAATCTCAAACTGTTCCATTCTGAGCATCAAATACCTTTGTCGAGAAGCTCCTTCGACGTTGAAGGCAACAAGATTCCTACTTAAAGAAATCCTCTAAGTACCTTGCCACCTTCTGACGAGCATTCGACAGGATCAGCTGGTCGAAACCATTCCTCGTGATTAATGATCTATATTAATAAAAACAAGGGTGTCGAATTTAGGAGCCAACAGTATGCTGCACACTTGAGCCTTGATCAGTGTGATATCTCCATGAATCTTGTGTCCAAAGATAAGCATTGTACCACTTGGATTACAAATTTGACATAAAGTGCAACTTTACCAAAATGGATATATTGCTTTTTCTAATTATGGCTCAATCTTGTATGCAATGCTTAAACACATAAGATAAGGCTTGAACACAAGGGTTTTGCATTAAATTTATGAGTGTGGATGAGATAAAGGACCTGTAATCTAGCTTAGAGCATGCTGAGTTCAAAAATGCAAAGTTATGGACATGTACATTGGCCATGAACAAAATGAGTTTTGCCCATATTGCCAAATTCGATTCTCCCTAACCACAAGGTTGTTTGATGAGTTCTTGGACATTTTGGAAAGCTTGGAATGTGTACTACAATCCATATTTGTAATGCAAATTGAAATTCCAACTGGAAGCATGTGAAAAGTAGCCATGAAGTTAGGCAAAAATCCTGCCTAAAATAGGTCAAAATTTCTCTAAGTTAAGAATGTTTTGCACCCTTGTTCCAAAAATCATAACTTGAGCTACAAGCTTATTTTGAGGAAACTTTGTGAATCAAAGTTTTAGATTTTGCAATGGACTACAACTTTCATGTTTTGACTTTTGTTTGAATCCAAATGCATCTTGATAAAAAAATGGGACAAATTTAGGAAAAAATTAGGGATTTTCATAACTTAGAAAATTTCTAAGTTATGAAAATTCTTCATTTCAAACCCTAATTTGTGATTTTTGATTTCTTGGTGAACAATTTTCACAATTTGGCATGTTTTGATGAAAAATGAATCTTGACACTTGATTTTGACCAAAAAGTCAAAGTTTGACTTTTCAGTATACAGTCAAAAATTGATCAATTGACTGGAAAATTCATCTGTCAATCTTGTGCATTTGGGATCTTTTGAACTTGTTGAACATGTCAAGACAATTCCATGGGGTCCTTGAGTCCATATATGAGCTTGGTTTGCCATTGGTTAGGTCAAACAGTCAAAAATTGCCTTTGTGCAGTCAAAACCCTAAAAATGATCATTTTGCCCTTTTGGTGATCTGATCAAATTTCTTGTGGAATTGTGATCCAAACTTGACCAAATGGTTCAAATGAGTTCATAATGTTGATGTGGGTCAAATTTCATGAGGTTTGACTGTCAATTGACCACAGTTGACTTTTTCCTCAATACAGCTGATTTCTAGGTCAACTGTCCAATTGACTGGGCAAAGTTTGGAATCAAGACTTGAAACTTGGTATGGATAAACTTGGGAGTCCAACATGAAGCATGAAAGTAATCTTAGGCATTTTAGGTCAAAACATCTTTGTGCAAACACAAACCCTAATTTGGGCCAACAGTGCAAGGAAGAGTCTTGAGCAGAGCAAACCCTAACTTGATCTTGAGCTCCAAGGGTCTTGTGGTGAGAAAATGTTGAGGAAATGGGAGGGCAAATTTTGGGGTACAACAGTTGCCCCTGTTCAATCTTCTTGCACCTGAAGAGTTAGATTGGCAGGTTTGCCTTTCGCGTCTTGAAGGTAAAAGGAGATTGGACACTAGAGTGCCCTTAAATTTGCACTCATCAGAACAATGGATGCGGGAATGGGCTTAGAGATGCCATTTGGAGATGGGCTTAAAGATGCCATCTGAAGGGTGACAGAATCTTGTCGGAGATGGGCTTAAAGATGCCATCTGGAAGGTTTGTTGAACTGCAGCGTGATGGGTCAGAAGAATGAGGATCAAAATGGTATCCGTGTCTGGAATGTATTTGAACTGCATCTAAGGACTGAGTTTGTATGAGCAGGAGAATGGCCTCTGTGTCTGGGGCGTATCTGAGTTGTAACTGTGTTTGAAATGTAGAACGAATATCAGAATGACTGCCGTGTCTGGAGTGTATCTATATTGTATCTGGGTAACAGAGAAACATCTGTATGGAGCAACTGTCTGCTGGGGACAAATTCTAAATGAGTGACAGAATGGAAACCATGTTTGGAGCGTATCTGGACTGTATCTGAAGTTGAGAGTCGTATGAGTAGCAGAATGACTTCCGTGTCTGGAGTGTATCTGAAACTGTAACCGGGATGGAGATCCGTATGAGTAATAGAATGACTTCTGCATTTAAAGTGTATCTGAAACTGTAACTGGGATCTAGATAAATGACAGAATGACTTCCGTGGCGAACGCACTGGAGAGAATCAAGCTGTTGTTATAAGGGTCAGAATGGTATCCGTGTTTGGAATGCGTTGAACCTTGAGGTGGATAAATGAATCTGAATGAGGGATAGAATGGTTGTCGTGTCTGGAGCGTACCCATACTGTATCTGACTTGAGATTCTGAATGAGTAATAGAATGACCGCCGTGTCTGGGGTGTATCTATACTGTATCTGAATAATTGTTAATGATAGCCTCTTAACCTTATCCTGAAAAGGGTGAAATGTTAGCTAAATCACAAAGTTATGTTGCATGATATGTATGATGCAATATATGTCATATCAATGTTTATGATATGAATGTAAATGAATGCATATGTAAGCTGAAGAGTTGTCTTGCTGAGGATAGATGAATCCTGGAGATAAAGAATCTTGACTGCTGCCAGGGAAAGTGAATCCTTGACTGCTGCAGGGGAAGACAAAAATTTTGATTGCTGAGGATGAGACATCCTTGTTGACTACTGCTGGAGAAATAGGAGCTTGGGTTGTATACCAATCTTCTAGGGATTCTTGTCTTGAGGAGATCTTCACTGGAGAACATCTGATTATCCTATGAGGCACTGAGAATGAGCCTTCACTCTGCTTGGGGAATACAATATCTTCAATCGTTGAGGGATCTTAGGGCCACTGCCGGAGAACTGGCATTCCTTGGTGACTTGCGGGGAATGAGAATTCCTGAAGATCTCTACTGGGGAAGTTCAGAATCTGATAGACTCATGTTGGAGAGGTATGATTGAGAATTTTCAGTTTGGTGGCAGGTATCTCTGGGGGGAGAAGTTTCACTAGCCTGGCTCAGCTGGGGATTGATAGCAGGAAATCTTAGCTCCGCTGGGGATTGGATTTTCAGATTTTTAAGGCTCCACTGGGGATTCTGAAACTTAACTCTGAGGGGAATTGAGTTCTGACTGAGGAATTTGGATTTCAAATCTGCTGGTGATTTCTCCTGAAAGGGCATCAAGACATTTGTCCGTACTTTTAACCTATCAGTAATCATCTTTCTTGATTCATAAGGAAATGATTATGTTCAAATGCATATGCCTATTTAACAAAACATTGGACGTTTCTCAAATAAAACATAAGTGCAAAAGAAAAGAGAAAAGGAAGACAACGCAAATTTCTGTTTTTGGAAAAGTATTTGTATTAACTTTCTATGTATATATTTGTACAAAGGAGACAGTCATCCTAGTAAGAGGATGCCGTCGTAAAAATTGAAAAATTTATACAAAAGAAAGATGGCTATGTGAAACAATTCCATGGGATTCCATTCTGCTATAGCCTTCACAACTCTGAACATCTGTCCATTCAATGCTTCGTCTGCCGATGACTGGATTGATTAGAAGCTTGGAGCTGGTTGATGAAGAGATTGTCCTTAAAGTGATCCGACGAGACATAGTCATACGCTTTAATTCCCTAACTTTTTCCTAAATCGCCCTTTCGGGTTTTCGATCCACCGGGAAACCCCTTTTTGCCCAAGCCGCCCTTTCGGGTTTTCAGCTTGTCGGGTGTACAGATTTTTTGTTTTATCCCTAATTTTTGCCTGAACCGCCCTTTCGGGTTTTCGGTCCACCGGGATGCCCATTTTTTCCCAAGCCGCCCTTTCGGGTTTTCGACTTGTCGAGTTATTTTATGCAAAGTATCTTTTGACTATGTCTGCGTTCGCAGGGTGCGGCAAATTGTCGCCGTCCATGGTGGTCAGAATCATTGCACCACCAGAAAATATGCTCTTGATCACAAATGGTCCTTCGTATGTAGGAGTCCATTTTCCCCTGGGATCACTTTGCGGCAGGATAATCCGCTTGATTATGAGATCTCCGACTTGATATACTTGACGTCTGACTTTCTTGTTGAAGGCCTTGATCATCCGCTTTTGATACGTCTGACCATGGCACATAGCAGCGAGTCGCTTCTCGTCGATCAAATTGAGTTGATCAAGTCGGGTCTGAATCCAATCACCTTCACTCAAACCAGAGTCCTTCATAATCCTTAAAGAGGGAATCTGAACCTCCATGGGCAGGACAGCTTCCATGCCATATACCAAAGAAAATGGGGTTGCCCCGGTTGAAGTACATGCCGTCGTACGGTATCCATGCAGAGAAAACGGTAACATCTCATGCCAGTCCTTATAAGTGACTGTCATTTTCTGAATGATCTTCTTAATGTTTTTGTTCGCAGCTTCAACAGCACCGTTCATCTTTGGCCGATAGGGAGATGAATTGTGATGATAAATCTTGAACTGTTCGCACAATGCGGTGATCATAGTATTATTCAGATTTGTACCGTTGTCTGTGATGATCCTGTCTGGAACACCATACCGGCATATAAGGTTTTGCTTGATGAAGCGGGCAACCACATTTTTAGTGACAGAGGCGAAATAAGCTGCTTCGACCCATTTGGTGAAGTAGTCAATGGCAACCAGGATGAAGCGATGTCCGTTGGAAGTCGTGGGCTTGATCTCTCCAATCATGTCAATGCCCCACATTGCGAATGGCCAAGGAGCTATCAGCACATTGAGAGGAACCGGAGGAATATGAATCTTGTCAGCATAGACTTGACACTTGTGGCAAGTACGGGAGTGTTGCTGGCAATCTGCTTCCATGGTAGACCAGTAATAGCCTGCCCTTAGGATCTTTTTAGACATAGTATGCCCGCTCAAAAGGGTGCCAAATGTACCGCTGTGCATCTCTGTCATGATTAACTCCGCTTCAGCTTTGTCAACACATCGGAGTAAAACACAATCATGGTTGCGCTTATAGAGGATGCCATTGCTCAGGAAGAACTTGGCAGTAAATTTCCTTAGGAACTTCTTGTCATTTACGGAAGCTCCTTCGGGATATTCTCTAGTCTGGAGATACCTTTTGATTTCGTGAAACCAGGGTTGTTCCACTACTTCTTCGATATTAATCTCGTGACAATGCGCAGGTTCATCCATTCGCTCGATGGTGATTTGGGGAGCCTCGTTATCCCAGTTGAGTTTAAACATAGAAGACATTGTAGCCAGAGCATCTGCTAGCTGATTCTCTTCTCGCAGGAGATGCTCGAAGGTAATTTGCTCGAAATGAGGCAACAATGTTAGGACATGTTCTTTGTATGGGATAAGATTGGGATGTTTGGTATCCCACTCTCCTTTGATTTGACTGATAACCAAAGCCGAGTCCCCAAACACGATCAAAGATTTGATCCCAAAGTCTATAGCAGCCTTGAGACCGAAGATGCAAGCTTCATATTCCGCCATGTTGTTTGTGCAGCTGAAGCAGAGTCGAGCCGTGAAAGGAGTGTGACAACCTTTCGGGGAGATGAGTACCGCACCGATACCGTTTCCAAGTGCATTTGAAGCACCATCAAAGAACAGGGTCCATCGGGATCCCTTTTCGGGTCCGTCATGCGGTCTGTTACCTTCGATGTTATCCAAATTCATGATGTCCTCGTCTGGGAAGTCAAATCTTATGGACTGATAATCTTCGATAGCTTGATGAGCTAGATGGTCAGCTAGTACACTCCCTTTTATAGCTTTTTGGGTGGTGTACTGGATGTCATACTCAGTTAGGATCATTTGCCATCTAGCTATTCTTCTAGATAAAGCAGGCTTCTCGAAGATATACTTGATAGGATCCATTTTGGAAATCAGCAAGGTGGTATGAGTCAGCATATACTGCCTTAGTCGGCGAGCAGCCCATACCAAAGCGCAGCAAGTTTTCTCGAGCAGTGAGTAGCGAGTCTCACAGTCGGTAAACTTTTTGCTAAGGTAATAAATAGCATGCTCTTTTCGACCAGACTCGTCATGCTGGCCCAAAACACACCCCATTGAGTTATCCAAGACGGTCAGATACATGATCAATGGTCTTCCTTCGATGGGAGGCATCAGAATAGGAGGTTATAGCAAATACTCCTTAATCTTATCAAAAGCAGCTTGGCAATCGTCGTTCCATTCGACTACCTGATCTTTCTTTAATAATTTGAAGATTGGCTCACAGGTAGAAGTCAGATGAGAGATGAATCTGGCAATATAGTTCAAACGCCCCAAGAACCCTCTAACCTCCTTTTCAGTACGGGGAGCAGGCATATCTTGTATTGCTTTTACTTTTGCTGGATCGACCTCAATGCCTTTGTTGCTGACAATAAACCCTAGAAGTTTACCAGACCTAACTCCAAAAGTACATTTACTTGGATTCAACCTGAGTTTGTACTCTTTCAACCTGGCAAACAGCTTTTCTAGATGTTCAAGGTGTTCCTCCTCTGTTTGTGACCGAGCTATCATATCGTCTACGTAAACTTCGATCTCATGATGTATCATATCATGAAATAAAGCTACCATGGCGCGTTGATAAGTTGCCCCTGCGTTCTTCAGTCCGAACGGCATCACCTTGTAACAGAAAGTACCCCATTGTGTAACAAAGGTTGTTTTCTCCATGTCCTCGGGGGCCATTTTAATTTGATTGTAGCCCGAGAATCCATCCATGAAGGAAAACACTTTGTGATGAGCTGTGTTGTCAATCAGAATGTCAATGTGCGGTAGCGGAAAATCATCTTTGGGGCTGACCCTATTCAAATCCCGGTAGTCTACACACATCCTGACCTTGCCATCTTTTTTAGGAACTGACACGATGTTAGCAACCCATTGTTGATAGGATGTAACAGCCAGAAAACCAGTGTTGAATTATTTCATCACTTCTGCTTTAATCTTCTCAGACATGTCGGGCCTCATTCGGCAGACCTTTTGCTTGATCGGTGGACAATCCTCTCTTGTAGGGAGACGGTGAACCACGATGTCTGTGTCTAAACCCGGCATGTCTTCGTAAGACCAGGCGAAGATTTCAACGTACTCATTTAACAGCTGTATCAGGCGCTCCTTGACACTTGGTTCCAGATTGGCACCCACTTGCACTTCCTTCTGGTCTTCCTCTGTTCCTAAGTTGACAGTTTCCAACGACTCTTCGTGAGGTAAGATGGCCCTTTCCTCTTGCTGTAGAAGTCTGGCTAGTTCTCCTGGTACTTCACAACCTTCGTCATCTTCATACTCAGCCTGATTGACCAGATCTTCAGAGTTATTGAAGGACATAGCAGAATAGTTACCCATAGAATCCAGAGTGGATGGGTACCTGCATTTGTGAGCGTGGGTGTGTGTAAGGGATAGCCATCTTTAAACAAAATGCAAAAAGGAAGGAAAATGAACACAGCAGTTTATCGATGAAAAACGTCCAATGAATCATTAAACATGGCATATGGATATGAAGATAATCAAAACCCTTACAAATGGACCTACATGCCCCGGGCAAGGCATGAGGTGAAAAAGTAGTGTACGGATTGTTCAAAAGAAATTATTACAGACCAAAGGAAATGTTTGACAGATAATTACTGATTAATAAAAGTAATGGGGACAAAGTCCTTTGCCTCCCAGTTGCGTAGTCCCCCTTCGATGGTTGGGTAGATCCAATCTTCAATGTTGACCTCCTCGTCTTCACCTTCCAAAGCATTGATCCCATAAGGAGAGATCTTGATGGGTGCTCTTTCAACCTTTGAGCGGCGCATAGCTTTCTGCCCCGCGGCAGTGAATCCTAAACCAAACTTGTCTGTTTTGTGAGGAATATCCGGCAACTGTCCCCATGTTGAGCTCTTCCCTTCCTTCAGTGCGGCCTTCGCGTCTTTTAGAGATGCCATCCTGGCCATCTGCTTTGGTACCTCAGCTACCACTTTTGCTACTTCCACCTCAGGGAAAACTTCCTCGAAGTGCTGGAATGGCGTCTCAATGAATTCACCTTCTACCTCTACATAACGGAAAGAGTTTAGGTGGCTGATCATATACTCCTCTTCCCCGTGGACGGTTATGATCTTTCCTTTGATAGGGTACTTCAGCATTTGATGTAGGGAAGAGGTGACTGCCCCAGCATTGTGTATCCATGGTCTCCTCAATAAGCAAGAGTATGACGGACGGATGTCCATCACATAGAAAGTTGAGGGGGAAACCTCTGTGCCAACCTTAATGGGAATGTCTACCTCCCCATGTACCATTCTCTTTGACCCGTCAAATGCCCTTACAATGATATTACTTGGCCTTAACTCCAAGCCTTCACAGTCTAATCGGTCGAGGGCCTTCTTAGGTAGCACGTTCAGAGAAGAACCAGTGTCGACTAGAACATGGGCCAGAGTAGTCCCTTGGCATTCTACTGACACATGTAATGCGTCGTTGTGTTTTCTTCCTTTTGAGGTTAGGTCAGCATCAGAGAAACCTAAACCGTTGTCTGCTGTAAGACTGGCTACACAGTTTGGGATTTGGTCGGCAGAGGTTTCCTGGGGTACATGGGCTGTCTTCAGGAACTTTATCAATGCTTTGGCGTGCGCCTCTGAACAGAGTAGCAATGCTAACATGGAGATTTTCGAGGGGGTTTGCCCCAGTTGCTCTACCACGTCATAATCACTCTTTTTAATTATCTTCAAGATCTCCTCCATCTCTTTCTTAGAGGTTTCCGGGATGACCAAAGGTTGAGCCCTCGTCCTGACGAGCTCATCTTGGATCCCTTTACCCTTATCAGCAGAAGTTGGAGGGACAACAACAGGAACAGCAGCATCTTCAATCAATGGGGTTCTAGCGGAAAGTTTTATTGGTGCAGGAATAACTTCGGCGGCAGATGAGGGTCCAAAGATTGCCTTTGGGGGGGCAATCTCTGGAGAAAATATTCTCCCACTTCGGGTGATTTTGCTTGTGCCGGCAATGTTTCCAATGCTGACATCTTCTTCATCAGAGCTTCCTTCGGTTATTTCAACTTGTTTAATACCATGGTAGTAGATTTCTCCACCGTAATTCCATGGTATTGACTTTTCAGAACTGTAGGGGTCAGGCCCTGGCATAGTTATTTTCAGAGGAACAGACGTTGTAGCAGATGTAATCTTAACAGGCTTTCTGACAGCCTTGGAAAGATTGGCGTGAATGGTGATAATTGAAACATCTTCAGTAGGGGTTGGAATAGAAGGAACTTTTTCAAACATAATTTGTTGACTGTCCATCAGGCCTTGGATGCCTTTCTTCAGTAACGGGCAGTCAATTGGCAGAGAGTAACAACAGTAGCAGTCTTCTTTGCATCCCGGGAAGATCCCGGCCTTTAACAGATTTAATTTGATGGTTAACAGCGGAGTTATCAGGTCATTGACATCAAAAAAATACAAATCTTCCTCAATAGCATGGACATTTCAACCGTGCTTCGGCATCGGAGCAGATATCACGTTTGGTTTCTCTAGAGCATCAAACTCCACCTCCTTTGCATCTATCAAGTCTTGAATTTTATTTTTCAGTGCCCAACAATTATTTGTATCATGTCCGACGCTATCGGAATGGTAGGCGCATTTGGCATTGGCATTGTAAGCTGGTGAGGTCGTATTCACATTTTTCGGCGCTTCTTTGATATTTGTGAGATTCAGCTTTAACAAGTGTGGAAGAACTTGTGCGGGCGTCATATTAATGCGGGTGAACTGCCGTGGTGGCAGTTCTCCCCATTACTGTTTAGGTCTGGACGGGTTATTGTGAGGCTGATCATTTGGTGGATTTTGGATCATTACGGCCCCCACAGTCGGCCTGCGCTCACTTCTTCCTGCTCCCCTTTGAGAATACACAACAGCTGTTTCTTTCTTTGCTGGAAATTATTTCTTAGCAATTGTAGATGCAGAGGCATCCTTCTGAATCTTCCCATTCTTGATACCGGCTTCTACCCGCTCGCCAGTCAGAATTAATTCAGTAAACCCCGAGGAAGAGCTACCGATCAGATGATTAAAGAATGGACCAGACAGGGTCCCTAGGAACATATCAACAAGTTCTCTATCAGAAAGAGGTGGCTGCACTCTTCCAGCCAGATTGCGCCACTTCTGGGCATATTCCTTAAATCCCTCACCTGAGGCCATTCCCATACTCTGTAGCTGAGTACGGGTTGGTGCCAGGTCAGAGTTATATTGATATTGGCGATAAAAAGCAACTGCCAGATCCTCCCAACTACGTACCTCTGACCTTTCCAGCTTGTAAAACCAGTCTAGCTGAGTGCCAGACAGGCTATTTTGAAAGAAATATACCCAAAGGTTTCTGTCAGATGTGTGAGGTTGGATTCTTCGGACATATAACCTTAGGTGCATCTTTGGGCAGGACAGCCCGTCATATCTTGCAAAAATAGGCACTTTGAACTTCGGGGGGATCACAACTCCAGCAATTAATCCCAAATCTTCGAAATCTAAGCCTGGCACTCTCTGCAGCTCCATAGCTGCTAACCTGTCCTCCAAACTCTTGTACTTGTCATCGGCCGGCGGGTATTGTTGTTCTGAGTAGTCTTCGTCTTCTTCAGCCTCTTCTTCCTCAGCTTCAGATTCGGAAGGTACCGCAACCCCTTTTCCTTTACTGTTTTCTTCTTCGGACGCGGAAGGAAATTCAAGAACCCTTCTGGCTTCACCCTCAAACCTTCTCCCCAAGGTAGCCACCCCGACTCTCTTCTTCTTCTTTTTCACTTGGTCTTTGTTCCCCAGCAGGGCTTTCAGATCCTCCTGACCCTTAGCCAAGGTCATCAGGAGTTGTTGAAACTGTGCGTTCTGAGACTGTAAGTCCTTGACCGTCTGTTCGAGATCCATCTTACTGAAATAAACAGCAGAAAGATAAGGAAACCTGGTGTGGAGACCTGCTTATGCGTATGATGAATGGTATGCTTATGTATGTAATGCATTCAAGGATTTAGAAAGTTCAAAATTGTTGCAAACAAAAAGAACACACGTCATATTAATAAGAAGAAATTTGTCAGTACATAAATGCCCCATGGGCCAAATATTACAAAAACTTCTCAAGGTAAAAAGACGTTGTGCATCCACTTTGGTGTGATGTAAGTGTTAAGGGTTTCTTCCTCATGGATTCGGCGGGTAAGCTCCAAAACCTTCTTCTCACTGGCGTAGAAGCTGGCCTCAAAAGTGTTCCGTTCCTCCTTGAGTTGGATCCAGCTCTTCTGCATCTCCTCCCACGATGTAGGCATGTCAGGATATAGGATGGTGTAGGGAACCTCTCCTTCCGTAACGGGCTCTTTAATCACAGGGAGAACATGAGGATAAGGCATCATTAGACTCTGGGCTCGGGTTCGTACCCACTTGAGATAAGGCTCAAGAGGGATGGAGTTCTTGTGCCCCAGTGTCTTGCTATCAACCTTGTTAGGCATCCTCCAAGCTCTGGTGAATCTTTGGCGAAGTCCTTGCGCATCGTTGTCGAAGTCAAAAACTAAGTCAGGAATCAACATGTCATGAGGGCCATCCCTCCGTGCATATCCAAATTGTCTCAAAGCTAGACAAGGGTTGTAGGTAATGCATCCTCTAATGCCAAGTAGTGGAACATTAGGGAACTCTCCACAACGCTCGACGATGATGACATTTTCTCTGGACCGAGAACACCAATGTGCATCAGAGTGAGTAAGGGTCATCAACCGTTGTGACCACCTTAATCCTTGGTCATTCTTCAAGACAGATTGTGGAAGGTGCGAAATAAACCACCTTGCAAGGAGAGGAGTACAGCACATGAGAACACACCTCTTTCTCATTGTTCGTGTGTAAAATGAATGAAGAATGTCCCCAAGCAATGTTGGTACTGGATTTATGGATAAGAAGATTTTGACGGCGTTAACATCTACAAGCTGGTCAGGATTTAGGAACAAGACCAACCCATAGATAAGGAGGGCCACAATTTCTTCAAAGGCTTGTAGGTCCAATGAATTCCAACATTCTTATGCCTTCTCAAACAAGAATTTTGCTAAGAAGCCTTTGACACCGCTTCTAGTTTCCCAATGCCCCTTGATGTCAGATGGTTGCAAGTGTAGTGCCTGAGCAACATCTTCAGGCTTTGGTTCCTTTTCCGTACCATTGAAAGGTAGTTGATTAAGGATAGGAATTCTCAGGAGTTGAGAAAATTCCTCCAAAGTGGGCACCAACTGGTAGTCGAGGAAAGTGAAACAGTGGTGAAGAGGGTCAAAGAACTGGAACAGCACCTTCATCATGTCCTCTTCAATGTTGGTGTTGACTAAGCTGAGCAGTCTGCCATGTCTTTCACTGAAGGGAGAGCTTTCCAGAATTCTTGATGTGAGCTCCTTGAGTTGAGGAGGGATTCTCACAAGGTTGACTTGGATGGTTTTCCTGCGAGGAATTTCCATGACCTACAAAACAAGAACAAAGATGAAGATCTAAACCCTTGAAATGGTTAGTGTATGCATATGATGCTTTATGATGTTTATGATGTATGCACAAACATATGTATAAGCAATTCACACCAAACCCTAGTTTCAGGCTTGCATGGGGTTTCATAGGTAAGTACCCTCTTGAGTGTAGTTGGCTTAAAACCTGTCCTATAAATAATAACCGGGTTCTAAGGAGCTCAATATCACGGGATTGTTTTCATTATTCATTGTTTTGGTTTAGCCACTTAACTAGCGACCAAAATATTCCAAGAAAACAACCCTCAATGAGTGTAGTATCGAGTATCTACCAACTTCGGACTGCACCAAAGCCGGTCATCTCACTACCGCTAATGAAAGGCCAAGATGGTCAAGTAAGGTTCTAGGTCATTAGTGCTTAGTGACATCACTCAGCGGCCCCGTACTCTCCTTGATTGAACTCAAGGGTTACCGGTACTCACAAATATGTCGCACTAATATAGCTATTGCTTCAACCGTGTCGGTATACCCCGCACAGTTTCCACAATGTATTGCTATCTATGAATGTTTCCCCAAATCCGGGTGTAGGATTGTAAACCCAAACAAGAGAGCCAAGATGTAAAGCAATCAAAACAAACAATTAGTCATGCAAGAGGGTGATCTAAGCCCTAAGGTTACTCCACTTTTAAAACAATCCCCAGCAGAGTCGCCAGTTCTGTGATACGGTGGGACAACTGACTTGGGTTTTGTATTTGTTTTCACAAATGTCTCGGTTGAGCAAGTGTCGCCACCGACTTTTTATTTTATCCTAAGGAAAGGTTAAAAAGCACAGCAAAAACCTTTGAGATGTTTTCTTGGGTTCGGGGAGTAGATTATAGAAAGGGAAGGTATTAGCACCCTTTCTATCAATGGTTATCCATGGGCTCTTAGTTACTTGCTTAGATCAACTTGCCTTGATTTTCAATTGTTTGAAATGGTGATTTGTGTGTGGTTTTGAAAGATGTTTTGAAAAGAGGCCAATGTGGTGGCAACCTTTGTAATGATCCATGTTGGGATGTATGCAAAGGTGTATGTCTTTTGAAAAGTTTTCAATGTTTTTGAAAGTTGTTTTGAAAGTGTGTTATGATGTGTGGTTTTGAAAAGAAGGCAAGGATTGCTTTGCAAGTTTTGATCATGTAACTAAGAGTTTTGTCTACCCCTAAATTTACTCAAAGGTTTTTCCTATGTTTTAACCCTTTTAACAATTTTGTTCCACCATTGTATTTGGTGGACAATCTTGTGTTAGGATGTTAACGGGACGGGCGCGGGTCATCGTTTAGACCATGATTGCAATGGTGCCAATTATCTTTGGGCAATTTTTCCTTTAAGGGACTTGATCATTTTTTAGGCAACTTTCGAAAGCGTCATCGAGGGACTATGATCATTTGATTGTTTTGTTTTTGTCAAAGATACCTAACATGCAATATGGCCCATTTTTGAAGGCAACAAGTGGAGTACCCTAGGGGTGCAAGTGTGATTAGTATTGTCCATTTTCATGCTTGTTTATCTTGAATTTAGGTCAAACTATTTTTGGTTAATTTTGCATACAAAACCCTAATTCTAACATGGTATAATTAGAAAGCTTTTAAATGCGAAAAATAAAAGGTCCTAAGTTATTACAACACAATATATGGGATGGGGGGTACAAATGTTCAAATGGGGATATTTTAGCAAGAAATTAAACCTAAACTATTACATCCAAATTGAATTATACAAATTATTTAATATACAACAATTAAATAAAAATATAACAAATATGCAAGATGCAAAAAATGGTTTTTTATATGTATGAAAAAAAGTATTTTTTATGTGTCAAATAAACAAAAATAAAATTAATTAATTTTTGGTATTTTTATGTATTTAGGGTAAAACCCTAATTTATAAATAAAAGGTATTAATTATTTAATATATGTAATATTTATTAATTATGTACAAAAAATAAATAAAAGAAGGTATATTGTAAAAAAAGTATTTTTGAGGTCAAAATATTAATAAAAATAAAATATATTAATTCTTTGTATTTTCCCTAAATATACTAATAAATATATAAGTATTTTACATTATTTATTAAATATATATTATATGTACAAAAATAAAATATTTAATATTATTAAAAAAAGTATATTTTTATTATAAAATGTTTTCAAGAGATAACATAAAATAAAAATCAGAAATAAAATATGTTTGTATTATTTTTTAGTTATTTTAAATAATAGTATATTTATGTTTATTTATATACAAAACTAAATGTAACAAAATAAATGTCAAAAAAAATGCAAAAAATGTGGGAAAAATATTTTTAATGTTTATTTATGTTTAGATAAAAATATAAAAACAAAATCAAAAGGAAAAAATCAAAAATAACAAAGATATCTCAAAAAGGGCCAGGGGTGCATGTGTAAAACAGTGGTGTGAAAAGAAAAAACATTTCAGGCCCAGCCCAGAACCTATCTTCTTCAACCTTCAGCATCTTTGTACAACCAACACACGCGTTTCTGCTATCTCATGATTCTTGGACTTTTAGCACACTCACAACATGAAAAATGTTAAGCATCAAGCCACGATTCCATACATATAAAAAACTTAACTTAACTCTCAGAAATGAGAGAGAATTTCTCCATCCCTAATTCTTAACCTAAGTTTTTGTCAATGTTCAGGTCTTAAATTCTCTCAGCACGTGCAATATAAATGGAAAGTAAAGATATGTATAGCTTCAGGGGCATGAATAGAACATTTTTCATTCACAAACTTAGAGCTAACTCTTCCTATATTGAGAGATAGAAGTCCATGAACTTACCTGTTCAGCTTGGATCGTGTCTGACAATGGAGGCACTTTCAAGGCAAAATGAGGATTGGTACAGCTTGCTTGAAGTTCAGGGATGCTATTCCAACCTTTAACTTGCTTTGAAACCAACTGGTTCAAGCTATGGCAATCAACCTGCAAAACAGAGAAAATGAAAATGGTGATGTTGGTTAGAGGTGTTACAAGTCGTGTCCAATGCCTGGGATATCTTGCATATATGGTATGGAGTGTGTATGAACTGGTTTTAGCAAGAATGCACGAGGGAATTGAGTTATGGAACTCCAACTGCAGAGGTGACTCTATTTTCTGCAGTAGGAGGGTGTTTTGAGGTTTGATGATGTTTGGAGGGTGTTTTGCTCGTGCCTTAGCTCTGTTATATTATTTGGAAGGTGTACAACAACTTTGCTTAAGCTTGTGTTGGCTGAAATGAGAGTTGGTGTAAGTTATGCCAAGTTACTTCTAACTTAAGCAAGAAATGGCAAGTTGGTTCTCTAGACTTGTACAGGCCCCTCAAGTATGCTGCACACTTGAGCCTTGATCAGTGTGATATCTCCATGAATCTTGTGTCCAAAGATATGCATTGTACCACTTGGATTACAAATTTGACATAAAGTGCAACTTTACCAAAATGGATATATTGCTTTTTCTAATTATGGCTCAATCTTGTATGAAATGTTTAAACACATAAGATAAGGCTTGAACACAAGGGGTTTGCATTAAATTTATGAGTGTGGATGAGATAAAGGACCTGTAATCTAGCTTAGAGCATGCTGAGTTCAAAAATGCAGTGTTATGGACATGTACATTGGCCATGAACAAAGTGAGTTTTGCCCATATTGCCAAATTCGATTCTCCCTAACCACAAGGTTGTTTGATGAGTTCTTGGACATTTTGGAAAGCTTGGAATGTGTACTACAATCCATCTTTGTAATGAAAATTTAAATTCCAAGTGGAAGCATGTTAAAAGTAGCCATGAAGTTAGGCAAAAATCCTGCCTAAAATAGGTCAAAATTTCTCTAAGTTAAGAATGTTTTGCACCCTTGTTCCAAAAATCATAACTTGAGCTACAAGCTTATTTTGAGGAAACTTTGTGAATAAAAGTTATAGATTTTGCAATGGACTACAACTTTCATGTTTTGACTTTTGTTTGAATCCAAATGCATCTTGATGAAAAAATGGGACAAAGTTAGGAAAAAATTAGGGATTTTCATAACTTAGAAAATTTCTAAGTTATGAAAATTCTTCATTTCAAACCCTAATTTGTGATTTTTGATTTCTTGGTGAACAAGTTTCACAATTTGGCATGTTTTGATGAAAAATGAATCTTGACACTTGATTTTGACCAAAAAGTCAAAGTTTGACTTTTCAGTATACAGTCAAAAATTGATCAATTGACTGGAAAATTCATCTGTCAATCTTGTGCATTTGGGATCTTTTGAACTTGTTGAACATGTCAAGACAATTCCATGGGGTCCTTGAGTCCATATATGAGCTTGGTTTGCCATTGGTTAGGTCAAACAGTCAAAAATTGTCTTTGTGCAGTCAAAACCCAAAAAATGACCATTTTGCCCTTTTGGTGATCTGATCAAATTTCTTGTGGAATTGTGATCCAAACTTGACCAAATGGTTCAAATGAGTTCATAATGTTGATGTGGGTCAAATTTCATGAGGTTTGACTGTCAATTGACCACAGTTAACTTTTTCCCCAATACAGTTGATTTTTAGGTCAACTGTCCAATTGACTAGGCAAAGTTTGGAATCAAGACTTGAAACTTGGTATGGATAAACTTGGGAGTCCAACATGAAGCATGAAAGTCATATTAGGCATTTTAGCTCAAAACATCTTTGTGCAAACACAAACCCTAATTTGGGTCAACAGTGCAAGGAAGAGTCTTGAGCAGAGCAAACCCTAACTTGATCTTGAGCTCCAAGGGTCTTGTGGTGAGAAAATGTTGAGGAAATGGGAGGGAAAATTTTGGGGTACAACACCTCTCCATACACACGTGTACGCATGCGCTCTTGCGCACACTAACAGTTAAAATAATAAAATTTTGAGGCTTAAAGTTTGGGCTTTACTAACCCAAGGGTTGAGCAGTCCTGCCAATGGTCAAACCTATAAAGTTTATATACTGCACCAATCCTCACAACTTATATTGCACGCCTCCTACAAAAATAATGTCACATACTAAAGACAGTAGCACCAACACCTCGGAACAAAAGCACGGCTGGTGTCCAACACGTATCTGTGTCAGAATTGTGTATGGTGTCAGTATTAGTTTTTCGTACCTAAGTTAGCTCTAACAACTTGAGAATAAGTGTAATTCCTCTTGCCATGAATAGGATCAGGTGAGCGGTAACAATCAACAAGAGGAGTTTAAGTGAAATATGTAATGAAAGAAAAAGCAAAGAGAACTGCAGGACCATACACCTAACCCATATGTGTTATTGCCCATGCAAGTTATAGAACTACAAAACCAATCAAATTTGTTATTATATGCGCACTTGCAGTCAACCATGTCCCTAAAATTTCATCACCAAAACAAATCATACATACAATCATACCAACAAAAAACTTAATAGTAATGTAACTAAACTAGACTCTAATACCATATTAATAGACCTAACTCTGATAACATATTAAGAGAGTAAATATATATCAGTTCTCATGGTTCTTCCATCGTCATTGAAGTTTTTGTCTTCTGGTACAAAATTTTGAGGAGCTTCTATATGCATGATGATATTATACTAAACACAAACTATACCTTTTTTTAGTGTTGGTGAAAAAGAGATGAGAAAGTAGTTATTGTACTTTTGTGTTGTGTGTTTTATGCCTTGAAGACAAAAGACCAAGTGTTGAAGAAGTTCAAAGAATTCCATGCTTTGGTTGAGAGGCAAACATGAGAAGCTGAAATGTGTTTGTTATGATAATGATGGTAAGTATTATGGACCATTTGATGTTGTTATACCCCAAAATTTTCCCTCTCATTTCAAAAGACTTTCTCATACTCCTAAGCTTATCAAGTGTTCAAGACCACTCAAGAATGATCAGACGATCCTTCTCCTATGCAGTGGCTTATAACTAGGGTTTTGATTTTCTCAGAGGAAATTGGACTTCTAATGCCTCAAGTGGACTTCATGATTTCTCATATACTTCAAAGAACCCCCATGTCAAGTTTCAAGCGTTGTAGCATAAGTTTGCTCGGTTAACTAGTCAGACGATTGAAAATCAATTATATTGGGTAAAAAGTCAATTGTGGTCAACATAGAGTAAAACTTCAAAAATTTTGGTCAACATCAATGTTCTGAAGTTACATTTATCATTTGATCAATGGTTGATCATAACTCATCAAGAAAACTCAAGATTCATCAAAAGTCAAAAGTTTCTAAATTAGGATTTTCTTTAAGAGAAGTCAATTGAACTTTGACCAAGTATAACTTTCACATGCTTCATCATAAAATTCTCAACCAAATCTCATTTTGAAGCAAATTCAATTCTCTACAACTTTTTCTCTCTAAGCTCAAAGCCCAAAAATTCTTCATTTGAGAGATATGAGCCAAAACATTATAGGTCATTTTAAAAGTCAACAAAAAGACACTTTTTGTCAAAACGATTTACATCAATTTAAAATCTTCAAATGAAAAAATAATCAGCGTGAGAGTTGTAGGGGACATCTTAAGCTTTCCAAAAAGTTCAAGATCACCGTCATATGATAAAAATTGAGCAAATTATGAGTTGTACAAGTTGGGCAATTTTGAGAAAATGCATGAAACCCAAATTGAGCAAACTTGAATTTTAGGGCTAATGGGCTTATCTTTTAAGGTCCAAACGTGTTCTTGACCTTATAATAGAAATATAAATCCATTCATGCACCATGCAAATTTTTATATTTTTTATTTATTTTTTGTTCATTTAAATTCAAATTATATCGAAAATATCAAATGGAGGTTTAAGGCTTAAAAGGCTTAAGATTTGATTTATTTTGGGGCCCCAAGATCATGCAAAAAACGTGTGTAGTTTATTTTTGTATCAAATCCTCATGTTTTGTCTCATTCTAATTCTATTTTCAAACAAGAATCAAAAGTTTCATACAAGGTCCAAGCCCATCTTTGCTGACCTAATTCATGGTCTATGTGATACGGTGGGAGAACTGACTTGAGGTTTTGCGTTTGTATTCGCACTTGTTCGGTTTAGCAAGAGTCGCCACCGACTTTTTATTTTATCCTAAGGAAAGGTCAAAAAGCACAGGAAAGACCTTTGAGATGTTTTCTTGGGTTCGGGGAGTAGATTATAGAAAGGGAAAGTATTAGCACCCTTTCTATCCATGGTTATCCATGGGCTCTTAGTTACTTGCTTAAATCATTTGCCTTTGCTTTTCAATTGTTTGAAATGGTGCTTTGTGTGTGGTTTTTGAAAATGTTTTGAAAAAGATGCCTTGTCTAGGCAACCATTGTAACAATTCTTGTTTGAATGTTTTACAAGGGTGTTTGTCTTTTTGAAAAGATATTTCAATGTTTTTGAAAGTTTGTTTTGAAGTTGTGATGTGTGTTTTGAAAAATGGCAAGGATTGTTTTGCAAGATTGGTCAAGTAACCAAGAGCTATCTACCCTAAATTTCTCAAAGATCTTTCTCATGTTTTAACCCTTTTAACAGTGTTGTTTCACCATTGTATTTGGTGAACAACCTTGTGTTAGGATGTTAACGGGACGGGCGCGGGTCATCGTTTAGACCATGAATGCAATAGTGTCAAGTATTTTAGCAATTTTCTTGAGGGACTATGATCATTTTGTTTAGGCAACTCTGATAGCGTCATCGAGGGACTATGATCATTTTGTTTGTTTTTGTTTTGTTTTTGTTTTGCCAAAGTACTTGACATTCAAACATGGCCCATTTTTTTGAAGGCAACAAGTGGAATAACCCTAAGGGTGAAAGTGTGCATTGTGTTTGTTTTTCATGCATGTTTATCTTGAATTAGGTCAAGCTATTTGTTGATTGATTTTTGCATACAAACCCTAAGTCTATCATGGCATAATTTGGAAACTTTTAAATGTGCGAGAATTTAAAGTCCTAAATTATTACAACATGATTATGGGGATGGGGATACAAGTTTGAATTTGGGGGATATTTGACAAGGAAATGAAATCTAAGTTATTACAACCATATCGAAATTATAGGATACAAATATTTAATTGTACAATATTTAAGTGAATACAATAAATATACAAAATGTATTATGCACAAAAATGATTTTTGTTATGTATGTAAAAAGGTTTTCATGTTTGAAGTATAAACAAAATAAAAAAAGTCATATTTTTGATTATTTTTGTTGTTTAGGGCAAAACCCTAATTTTTGAATAAATAGCATTTATTTATTAATTATGTACAAGGTATATTAATTTATACAAAACCAATAAAAAAGAAGTATATTGTAGAAAAAAAAGTATTTTTGGTGTCAAATATTAAATAAAAAATAAAAGGTATTATTTTTGTATTTTTGCCCTAAATATTTAATAAAATATGTATAAGTATATATTATATATATTTAATATGCTAAATATGTACATAAAATAAAATATTAATTATTTACAAAAAATGTATATTTAAGAAAATATTTTCAAAATGTATATAAAAAAATAATAACTGAAAAATAAATATTTTTGTATTATTTTTTAGGGTTTTAAATTAAAAAGGTTTTTATATTTATTTACATGTATATGTTTAATAAAGAAAATAAATGCCAAATAAATGTAAAAAAAAGTGGAAAAATATTTTTGGTATTTTTTATGTTTGAGCAAAAAATATAAAATCAGAATCAAAAAGAAAAATGCAAAAATGTCAAATATTTCACATAATGGGCCAGGGGGTGCAAAACTAAAAAAGGGGTGCAAAAAGTAAGGATGACTCAGGCCCAGCCCAAGCCATCATCTTCAACCTCCAGCTTCTGTTTGAAACAAAAAACACGCTCCTCTTGTTCCACCTGCTAACTCCTGATTCTTTGATTTTTAGCAAAAACTCATAACACAAACAATGTAGAGCATCAAATCACGATTCCAAACATGTAAAAAACTTGACCTAACTCTAAGAAACCAGGGAGAATTTCTTCACCCCCAATTTCTGACCTAATTTTTCTTCAATGTTCATGGTTAAAATTCTCACAGCATGCTTAATATAAATGAAAAGTGATCATATGTATGGCTTCAGGGCTATGAGTAGGACATGTTTCATTCACAAACCTAAGCTTAACTCTTCCTAGATTGAGAGATAGAAGTCCATGGTTTTACCTGTTTCAGCTTGAATCGTGTACAACAATATGGCCAACTTCAATGGAGTTTGAGCTTCTGTACAGCTTGCCTGAAGTCCAAGGAAGCTTCTCCAACACCTAGCTTGCTTTGAATCACTCTGTATCGTGCTATGGAAGTTCACCTGCACAGATTGAAAGTGAAAATGGAAAATGTGGTTAGGGGTGTTACAGCTTGAGTCTAAGGCTTGGAATAGTTTCAGTGGATGGTATGGAATGTGTTGGAACTTGTTTTGGCCAAAACGCACGAGTAAACTGAGTTGTGCAACTCAATCTGCAAGGATGCCCTATTTTTTGCAGCAAAATGGTGTTTTGGGGTATTAGGAGGTATGAGGAATCAATGAATCATGCCTTAGGTCTGTTTTGATGTATGGAAGATGTGCACAAAGTTTGCTTAAGCTTTTGTTTACAGGAAATGAAAGATGGTATGTGTTTTGCCAAGTTTCTTCTACTTGAAGCAAGAAAGTGCAAGTTTCAATACAGGCCTGTACAATGCCCTAAAGTATGCTGCATATATGCTCTTGGTAACTTGCAATATATATTTGTTTTGGCTTCAGAGATATGGCCCCCATATGCCCAAAGATCATGTATTGACATAAAGTAACACTTTATCAAAATGGCAATTTTGCTTTTTCCAATTAAAGGTTAATTTTATGTGCAATGCCCAAAGGGATGAAATAACACCTTAACACAATGGTTAGGCATTAAATTATTGAGTGTGAAGAGGTTTAGAGGCCTGAAAGCTAGCATAAACCCTTCTGATTTGAAAAATGCAATTGTTATGAACATGCTTTGGCCATGAACAAAAGTGAGTTTTGGCCAACTTTGTGAATTCGATTCTCTCTAACCATAAGTGTGTTTGAGAAGTTCTTTGACAATTTGGAAAGCTTGGAATGTGTACTATAATCCATCTTTGTAATGCAAATTGAAACTCCAATTGGAACAATGTGAAAAATGGCCAAGAAGTTGGACCAAAATCCTGCCTAGAATAGGGCAAAATTTCTCTAAGTTAAAAATGTTTTGCACCCTTGTTCCAAAAATCATAACTTGAGATACAAGCTTCCTTTGAGAAATACTTGTGAATCAAAGTTATAGATTTTGCAATGGACTACAACTTTCATGTTTCAAGTTTTGTTTGAATCCATTTGCATCTTGGTGAAAAAATGGGACAAAGTTAGGAAAAATAAGGAAGTTTCATAACTTAGAAAAATTCCAAGTTATGAAATTTTCTCATTTTAAACCCTAATTTGCAATTTTGGGTTTCTTGATGAACAAGATTCATAATTTGACATGTCTTGATGAAAAATGAATCTTGGCACTTGATTTTGACCAAAAAGTCAAAGTTTGACTTTTCAGTATACAGTCAAATTTTGATCAGTTGACTGAAAAATTCATCTGTCAATCCTATGCATTTGAGATCTTTTGAACTTGTTGAATGGGTCAAGACAATGCCATTGAGTCCTTGAGTCCATATATGAGCTTGGTTTACCATTGGTTAGGTCAAACAGTCAAAAATTGCCTTTGTGCAGTCAAAACCCTAAAAATGACCATTTTGCCCTTTTGGTGATCTGATCAAATTTCTTGTGGAGTTGTGATCCAAACTTGATCAAATGATTCATATGAGTTTATAATGTTGATGTGGGTCAAAAATCATGAGGTTTGACTTTCAATTGGCCACAGTTGACTTTTCCCTCAATACAGTTGATTTCTAGGTCAAATATCCAATTGACTGGGCAAAGATTGGAATCAAGGCTTGAAACTTGGTATAGATAAACTTGTGAGTCCAACATGATGCATGAAAGTCACTTTGGGTACTTTAGGTCAAAACATCCCTGTGCAAACTCAAACCCTAATTTGGGTCAACAGTGCAAGGAGGAGTCTTGAGCAGAGCAAACCCTAACTTGATCTTGAGTTCCAAGAGTCTTGTGATGAAAAAATGTTGATGAAATGAGAGGGAAAATTTTGGGGTACAACAGTTTCCCCTGTTCAATCTTCTTGAACCTGGAGAGTTAGATTGGCAAGTTTGCCTTTCGCGTCTCGAAGGTAAAAGGAGATTGGACACTAGAGTGCCCGTAAATTTGCACTCGTCACGACATGGATGCGGGAATAGGCTTAAAGATGCCATTTGGAGATGGTCTTAAAGATGCCATCTGGAGATGTGACAGAATCTTGTCGGGGGATGGGCTTAAAGATGCCATCTGGAATGTTTGTTGAACTGTATGTCGGTGATGAGTGAGTGAGTATCAGAAAGGTATCCATGTTTGGAATATCTCTGGACTGGGGGTCTGAATAAGCAATAGATTGACATCCGTGTTTGGAGAATCCGTAAACTGTTTTCTTGGAGTTGAATAAGTAATAGATCAGCATCCATGTTGGGAAGCGTCCGTAAACTGTTTTCAAAAGTTGAATCTGAACAAGCAATAGATTAACATCCGTGTTTGGAGAATCCGTAAACTGTTTTCAGAAGTCTTGAAGTTGAATAAGCAATAGATCAGCATCCATGTTGGGAAGCGTCCGTAAACTATTTTCAAAAGTTGAATATGAACAAGCGATAGATTTGAAGGAAAATTGCGATCAAAAGCGCAGCGGAATTTAAAATTTTCCTTTAGCGATCCTTACGAATGAGCATGGTCAGTGATAGAAATATTTACCTCTTGTGGCGATTCAGACCTTTGATGTCGTGATCACGAGCGTTGATGAAGAACAACGCCTCTACTCAGTCCACACGAACAGATCGCTTCCGGTCACAGTGCTAGCTGATCACGAACGGAAACCTTGAGTGAGAGAGAGAATCAAAAACGAAATTGCATCAAGTGAAATTGCTTCATCACAAGGGATCTATTTATAGAATCACTCATGTGGGCTACAATCTAAAAGCCCAATTAAGGCTATAAGCTAAAAGCCCAATTAAGCTTATGGACATCATACCTTATGATGTACCATATATCACTTATCCATGTGGTACCTTACCACTTTCCGTATTACACTTAAGTGCACCGTATCTTATGGTGTTCCTTATTTATTCTATCTCTCATCAACATGTCCTTATGTGTGTGACCCTGTAGGTTTTCGCGACATTGGCAATTATATTAAATCACACATTTAATATAATAAACAGTGAGCGGTATCTAGCAACACATCATTGTTACCCAAGTCACGAAAATGTCATGTGATCTGACCAAACCTTTTCCGTGATAATATTTGTGTTGTACAATTACCCTTTTGCCCTCATGTCTATATTGAACACAAGGCATACACTGTGTCACCCTTGTCTAGTTCAATATTGGGCCCTTAGACATTTATCCTGTTATGCAGGATGAGCAAATTCCATCTAGGTCACTCATGTCCCTTAGCATGCTTTGTGAAGTACCCATCAACCGTCTTTATAGTCATCCAGTTACGGATGACGTTTGATCAGCAATAAAGTACTTGACTCTACATCTAGGGTCCATAGTGGTTTCAGGTCGAAGGGTGGTATACACCATTATCATCATGAGAATAACTTATGACACTTTGTATAACATTCTATGTAGTATTCTCATAGCGGGTCAATCCAGTATAAATATTACTCCTAACATTCATACCTATGTCAAGACTTGATAACTCCTTATCTATGATCCATGAAATATGATCATCAATCTATCTTCATAATAATCTTAATGCTTTAATGTTATCCCACTTCACATTAAAGCTTGACTACGGATACTTTAAGAATAGTGTCTTATGTTTAATGGGATCTCATGATTAAGTCACACTTAACATTTCATTAAACCAATAAACCATTCTAGGGACTTTATTATTTTGGAAAGCAAACATAATAAAGAAATGTCTTTTATTATTAATAAATAATTCGATACAAGTACCAAAAGTATTGGCCTTTAGGGCTTACACCAACAAGATTAACATCCGTGTTTGGAGAATCCGTAAACTGTTTTCAGAAGTCTTGGAGTTGAATAAGCAATATCAGCATCCATGTTGGGAAGCGTCCGTAAACTGTTTTCAAAGGTTGAATCTGAACAAGCGATAGATTAACATCCGTGTTTGGAGAATCCATAAACTGTTTTCAGAAGTCTTGGAGTTGAATAAGCAATAGATCAGCATCCATGTTGGGAAGCGTCCGTAAACTGTTTTCAAAAGTTGAATCTGAACAAGCGATAGATTAACATCCGTGTTTGGAGAATCCGTAAACTATTTTCAGAAGTCTTGGAGTTGAATAAGCAATAGATCAGCATCCATGTTGGGAAGCATCCGTAAACTGTTTTCAAAAGTTGAATCTGAACAAGCGATAGATTAACATCCGTGTTTGGAGAATCCGTAAACTGTTTTCAGAAGTCTTGGAGTTGAATAAGCAATAGAGCAGCATCCATGTTGGGAAGCGTCCGTAAACTGTTTTCAAAAGTTGAGTCTGAACAAGCGATAGATTAACATCCGTATCTGGAGAATCCGTGAACTGTTTTCAGAAGTTTTGAATCTGAACAAGCAATAGATTAACATCCGTGTTTGGAGAATCCGTAAACTGTTTTCAGAAGTCTAAGCTTATTAATCTTATTCTGAAAAGGGTAAAATATTAGCTGAAACACAAAGTTATGTTGCATGAAATGTATGATGTAATATATATGTTATATCAATGTTTATGATATGAATGTAATGAATGCACATGTAAGCTGATGAGCTGTCTTGCTGAGGATGGATGAATCCTGGGTAGTCGGAGATGATAGAATCTTGACTGTTGCCAGGGAAAGTGAATCATTGACTGCTGCAGGGGATTGCAGGAATCTCTGATTGCTGAAGCTGAGACATCCTTGTTGACTGCTGACTGCTTGGGGAACAAGATCTTCAGTTGTTGAGGGATCTTAGGACCACTGCTAGGGACTGAAAATCCTTGATGACTTGTGGGGAATGAGAATTCTGATGATCTCTATTGGGGAGTCCAAAACCTGGTAGACTTATGCTGGAGAAGTAAGACTGAGAATCTTCAATCTGATGGGAAGTATCTCTGTGGGGAGAATTTTCACTAATCTGGTTCCGCTGGGGATTGATAGTTGGAAGTTTTAGCTCCGCTGGGGATTAATAGTTTTGGCTCCACTAGGGATCTTGAAGCTTGACTCTGAGGGGAATTAGATTCTGGAAGGCTCTCTGGCTGGGGAAATCAGCTTTGAGAAAGCTTTTGTTCTGCTGAGGATCCTGAAGTTTAACTCTGTTTGGGGAATTAAGTTCTAGATTTTAACTTTGTTGGGGAATTTGGAGTTTAATTCCGCTGGGGATTCCTTCTGAAAGGGCATCAAGATATCTATCTGTACCTTCAACCTATCAGCAATCATCTTTCTTGATTTGTAAGAAAATGATTATGTTCAAATGCATATGCCTATTTAACAAAACATTGGACGTTTCTCAAATAAAAAATAAGTGTAAAAAAGCAAAAGGAAGACAAAGCAAATTTATGTATTTGGAAAAGTGTTTGCATTAACTTTTTATGAGTATCTTTGTACAAAGGAGACAGACATCCTAGTAAGAGGATGTTGTCGTAAACATTGAAAAATTTATACAAAAGGAAAGATGGCTATGTGTAACAATTCCATGGGATTCCCATTCTGCTATAGCCTTCACAACTCTGAATATCTTGTCCATTCATTGCTTTGTCCGCCAATGATTGGATTGATCAGAAGCTCGGAGCTTTTTGGTGAAGAGATTGTTCTTTAAAGTGATCCGACGAGACATAGTCATACGCTTTAATTCCCTAACTTTTGCCTGGATCGCCCTTTCGGGTTTTCAATCCACCGGGAAACCCTTTTTTGCCCAAGTCGCCCTTTCGAGTTTTCAACTTGCCGGGTGTACAAATTTTTTTTGTTTTATCCCTAATTTTTTCCTGAACCGCCCTTTCGGGTTTTCGGTTCACCGGGATGCCCATTTTTGCCCAAGTCGCCCTTTCGAGTTTTCGACTTGTCGGGTTGTTTCATGCGTAGTACCTTTTGACTATGTCTGCGTTCGCAGGGTGTGGCAAATCGTCGCCGTCCATGGTGGTCAGAATCATTGCACCACCAGAAAAGATGCTCTTGATTACAAATGGTCCTTCGTAAGTAGGAGTCCATTTGCCCCTGGGATCACTTTGCGGTAAGATAATCCGCTTAATTACAAGATCTCCGACTTGGTATACTTGACGTCTGACTTTCTTGTTGAAAGCCTTGATCATACATTTCTGGTACGTCTGACCATGGCAAATAGCAGTGAGTCATTTCTCGTCGATCAAATTGAGTTGATCAAGTCAGGTCTGAATCCAATCGTCTTCACTCAAACCAGCGTCTTTCATAATCCTTAAAGAAGGAATCTGAACTTCCATAGGTAGGACAGCTTCCATGCCATATACCAAAGAAAATGGGGTTGCCCCTGTTGAAGTACGCGTCGTGGTACGATATCCATGCAGAGCAAATGGTAACATCTCATGCCAGTCTTTGTAGGTAACTGTCATTTTCTGAATGATCTTCTTGATGTTTTTGTTTGCAGCTTCAATAACACCGTTCATCTTCGACCGATAGGGAGATGAATTGTGATGATAAATCTTGAATTGTTCGCATAGAGCGGTGATCATAGTATTGTTCAGGTTTTTACCGTTTTCTGTGATGATCCTGTCGGGGACACCATACTGGCATATGAGGTTCTGCTTGATGAAGCGGGCAACCACATTTTTTGTAACAGAGGAAAAGGAAGCCGCTTCGACCCACTTGGTGAAATAGTCGATGGCGACCGGGATGAAGCGATGTCCATTGTATGTCGTGGGCTTGATCTCTCCAATCATGTCAATGCCCCACATTGCGAATGGCCAAGGAGCTGTCAGAACGTTGAGAGGAACAGGAGGAATATGAATCTTGTCGGTGTAGACTTGACATTTGTGGCAAGTACGTGAATGTTGATGGCAATCAGCTTCCATGGTAGACCAGTAATAGCCTGCCCTTAGAATCTTCTTAGCCATCGTATGTCCACTCAAGTGGGTGCCAAATGTGCCGCTGTGTATTTCAGTCATGATCAACTCTGCTTCAGCTTTGTCCATACAACGAAGTAAAACACAATCATGATTGCGTTTATAAAGGATGCCATTGCTTAGGAAGAACTTGGCAGCAAATCTCCTTAAGAACTTCTTGTCATTTACGGAAGCTCCTTCGGGGTATTCTCTAGTCTGGAGATACCTTTTGATTTCATGAAACCAGGGTTGTTCCACTACTTCTTTGGTATTAATCTCATGACAATGCGCAGGTTCATCCATTCGCTCGATGGTGATTTGGGGAGCCTCGTTATCCCAGTTGAGTTTAAACATGGAAGACATTGTAGCCAGAGCATCTGCTAGCTGATTTTCTTCTCGTGGGAAATGCTCGAAAGTAATCTGCTCGAAATGAGGCAACAATGTCCGGACATGTTCTTTGTATGGGATAAGATTAGGATGTTTGGTATCCCACTCTCCTTTGATTTGACTGATAACCAAAGCCGAGTCCCCAAATACGATCAAAAATTTGATCCCCAAGCCTATAGCAGCCTTGAGACCAAAGATGCAAGCTTCATATTCGGCCATGTTGTTGGTACAGCTGAAACAAAGTCGGGCAGTGAAAGGTGTATGGCAACCTTCTATGGAAATGAGTACCGCACCGATATTGTTTCCAAGTGCATTTGAAGCACCATCAAAGTACAGGCTCCATCGGGATCCATTTTTAGGTGTGTCATACGGTCCGTTACCTTCAATGTTGTCCAAAGTCATGATGTTCTCGTCCGGGAAGTCGAATCTCATGGATTGATAATCTTCGATAGCTTGATGAGCTAGATGGTCAGCTAGTACACTCCCTTTTATAGCTTTATGGGTAGTATATTGGATGTCATACTCAGTCAGGATCATTTGCCATCTAGCGATTCTTCCAGATAAAGCAAGCTTCTCGAAGATATACTTGATAGGGTCCATTTTGGAAATCAACAAAGTGGTATGAGTCAACATATACTGCCTTAGTCGGCGAGCAGCCCATACCAAAGCGCAGCAAGTTTTCTCGAGCAGTGAGTAGCGGGTCTCACAGTCGGTAAACTTTTTGCTAAGGTAATAAATGGCATGCTCTTTTCGACCAGACTCGTCATGTTGGCCCAGTACGCACCCCATTGAGTTATCCAAAACAGTCAGATACATGATCAGCGGCCTTCTTTCAACGGGTGGTGTTAGAATAGGAGGTTCTAGCAAATACTCCTTGATCTTATCAAAAGCAATTTGACAATCATCGTTCCATTTGACTACCTGATCTTTCTTTAATAGTTTGAAAATTGGCTCACAGGTAGACGTCAGGTGAGAGATGAACCTTGGAATATAGTTCAAGCGTCCCAAGAATTCTCTAACCTCCTTTTCAGTACGGGGGGCAGGCATTTCTTGTATAGCCTTTACTTTTGCTGGGTCGACCTCAATGCCCTTGTTGCTGACAATAAATCCCATAAGTTTACCAGACCTAACTCCAAAAGTGCACTTACTTGGATTCAGCCTGAGTTTGTACTCCTTCAACCTGGCAAACAGCTTTTGCAAATGTTCAAGGTGTTCTTCTTCCGTTTGTGATCGAGCTATCATGTCGTCTACGTAAACTTCGATCTCATGATGTATCATATCATGAAAAAAAGCTACCATGGCGCGTTGATAAGTTGCCCTTGCATTCTTCAGTCCGAACGACATCACCTTGTAGCAGAAGGTACCCCATTGTGTAACAAAGGTTGTTTTCTCCATATCTTCGGGGGCCATTTTAATCTGGTTGTAGCCCGAGAATCCGTCCATGAAGGAAAAAACCTTGTGCTGAGCCGTGTTGTCAATCAAGATGTCGATATGTGGCAGCGGAAAATCATCTTTAGGGCTGGCCCTGTTAAAATCCCGGTAGTCCACACACATTCTGACCTTGCCGTCTTTTTCGGGAACGGGCACAATGTTAGCAACCCATTGCGGATAGGATGTAACAGCCAGAAATCCAGCGTTGAATTGCTTCATTACTTCAGCTTTAATCTTCTCAGACATGTCGGGCCTCATTCGGCGGACTTTTTGCTTGATCGGTGGACAGTCTTCTCTTGTATGGAGACGGTGAACCACGATATCTGTGTCTAACCCTGGCATGTCTTTATAAGACCAGGCGAATATTTCAACGTATTCATTCAACAGCTGTATTAAGCGCTCCTTGACACTTGGTTCCATATTGGCACCCACTTGTACTTCTTTCCTGTCTTCCTCTGTTCCTAAGTTGACGGTTTCCAACAACTCTTCATGAGGTAAGATGGCCCTCTCTTCTTGTTGTAGAAGTCTGGCTAGCTCTCTCGGTACTTCACAATCTTCGTCATCTTCGTACTCAGCCTGATTGACCAAATCTTCAGAGTTATTGAAGGATACAACAGAATAGTCACCCATGGAATCCGGAGTGGATGGGTACCTGCATTTGTAAGTGTGGGTGTGTGTAAGGGATAATCATCCTTAAACAAACAAAAATGCAAAAGGAAAGAAAATGAACACAGCAGTTTATAAATGAAAAACGTCCAATGATTCATTAAACATGGCATATGATTATGAAGAGAATCAAAACCCTTACATATGGACCTACATGCCCCGGGCAAGGCATGAGGTGAAAAATAGTGTGCAGATTGTTTTAGAGTAATTATTACAGACCAACAGGAAATGTTCGAAAGATAAATTACTGATTGATGAAAGTAATGGGAACGAAGTCTTTCGCCTCCCAGTTGTGTAGTCCTCCTTCAATGGTTGGGAAGATCCAATCTTCAACGTTACCCTCTTCGTCTTCGTCTTCCAAAGCATTGATTCCATGAGGAGAAATCTTGATGGGTGTCCTTTCAATTTTTGAGCGATGCATAGCCTTTTGCCCCGCAGCGGTAAACCCTAACCCAAACTTATCTGTTTTGTGGGGGAAGTCAGGCAACTGTCCCCATGTTGAGCTCTTCCCCTCCTTCATTGCAGCCTTTGCGTCTTTCAGAGATGCCATCCTGGCCACCTGCTTGGGTACCTCAGCTACTGCCTTTGCTACTGCCACCTCGGGAGAAACTTCCTCAAAGTGTTGAAAGGGTGTTTCGATGAATTCGCCATCCACTTCCACATACCGAAAGGAATTCAGATGACTGATCATGTACTCCTCCTCACCGTGTACAGTTATGATTTTTCCCTTAACAGGGTATTTCAGCATCTGATGTAGAGAAGAAGTGACTGCCCCAGCATTATGTATCCACGGTCTTCCTAGCAAGCAAGAGTAAGATGGGCGGATGTCCATCACATAGAAGGTTGAGTGGAACACTTCAGTGCCTACCTTGATGGGAATGTCGACCTCCCCATGCACCATTCTTTTAGACCCGTCAAAGGCCCTGACAATGATATTACTTGGTTTCAGCTCCAAGCCTTCATAATCCAACCGGTCGAGAGCCTTCTTAGGCAGCACATTTAGAGAAGAACCAGTATCGACCAAGACATGGGCGAGAGTAGTTCCTCGGCATTCAACTGACACATGCAGTACGTCATTGTGCTTTCTTCCCTTCGGAGTCAGGTCAGCATCAGAGAAACCCAGGCCGTTGTCGGCGGTAAGGCTGGCTACACAATCCTGGAATTGATCGGCTGAGGTTTCCTGGGGCACATGGACTGTCTTTAAAAACCTTATCAAGGCTTTGGCATGAGCCTCCAAACAAAGCAGCAAAGCTAACATGGAGATCTTCGAAGGGGTTTGCCCCAGTTGCTCCACCACATCGTAATCACTCTTCTTAATTATTTTCATAATCTCCTCCATTTTTTTTAGAGGTCTCAGGGATGACCAATGGCTGAGCCCTCGTCCTGACGAGCTCTTCTTGGATCCCTTTCCCCTTATCAGCAGCAGCAGGAGGAACAACCACAGGAGTAACAGCTTCTTCAATTATTGGCGTTCTTGCAGATAGTTTTACCGGTGCAGGGGTAACCTTGGGAGCAGCTGAGGGTCCAAAGATTGCCTTTGGAGGGGCAATCTCTAGAGAGAAAATTCCTCCACTTCGGGTAATTTTGCTCGTTCCGGCAATGTTTCCAATGTCGGAAGTCTCTTCGTCAGAGCTTTCTTCAGTTATCTCAATTTGTTTAACACCGTGGTAGTAGATTTATCCACCATAATTCCACGATATTGATTTGTCAGATTTGTATGGGACGGGCCCAGGCATGGTTATCTTCAAGGGTACAATCTTCGGAGCGGATGTAATCTTAACAGGCCTTTTGGGGACCTTGGAAAGATTGGCGGAAATGGTTATTATTGAAACTTCATTGATAGGAGTTAGAGTAATAGGAGTCTTTTCGAAAAGAATTTGTTGGTTGTCCATTAGGCGTTGGATGCCTATCTTCAGCAATGGACAGTCGATCGGTAGGGAGGAACAAAGGTAGCAATCTTCTTTACAACCTGGGAAAATCCCAGCCTTCAACAGATTCAACTTGATTGTCAGTAGTGGAGTTATTAGATCATCAATAGTAGAAACAAACAGATCTTCTTCAACAGCATGGACATTGCGACCATGCTTTGGCATTGTAGCGGAGATTACATTCGGTTTCTCAGGGGCGTCGAACTCAACCTCTTTAGCGTCTATCAAATCCTGAATTTTATTCTTAAGCGCCCAACAATCGTTGGTGTCATGCCTGGCGCTGTCAGAATGATAGGCACACTTTGCGTTAGGATGATAATGTGGGGAAGTGGTATTCACATTTTTTGGCGCCTCTTTGATATTGGTGAGATTCAGCTTCAACAAATGGGGAAGAACTTGTGCGGGCGTCATGTTGATGCGGGTGAACTGCCATTGTGGCCGTTCTCCCCATTGTTGTTTAGGTATGGACTGATTGTTACGAGGCTGATCATTTGACGAATTTTGAATCATCACGGCCCCTACATTTGGCCGGTGCTCAGTTCTTCTCAATCCTTTCTGAGAGTATATAACAGCCGCTTCCTTCTTGGCCGGGAATGGTTTTTTAACAGTTGTGGAGGCAGAGGCATCCCTTTGAATTTTTCCGCTCTTAATACCAGCTTCCACCCGTTCGCCAGTCAGAATCAATTCGGTAAACCCTGCGGAAGAGCTCCCGATCAAATGGTTGAAGAAAGGGCCAGATAGGGTCCCCAAGAACATATCAACTAGCTCCATATCTGAAAGCGGTGGTTGTACTCTTCCGGCCAAGTCACGCCATTTCTGGGCATATTATTTGAATCCCTCATTTGAGGCCATCCCCATACTTTGTAGCTGAGTACGGGTCGGCGCCAAGTCGGCGTTGTATTGATACTGGCGATAGAAGGCAGCTGCCAAATCCTCCCAACTATGCACTTCTGACCTCTCAAGCTGGTAAAACCAATCTAGCTGTGTACCGGACAGGCTGTCCTAGAAGAAGTGTACCCAAAGATTTCTATCGGATGAATGAGGTTGAATTTTTCTGACATATGATCTCAGGTGCATCTTTGGGCAAGACAGCCCGTCGTATTTTGCAAAAGTTGGCACCTTAAACTTTGGAGGGATCATAATCCCAGCAATCAATCCCAATTCTTCAAAATCTAGCCCGAGAACCCTTTGCAGCTCCATAGCTGCCAGTCTATCCTCCAGATTTTTGTATTTTTCGTCCGCTGGCGGGTATTGCTGCTCTGAATAATCTTCATCTTCCTAAACCTCTTCCTCTTCAGCCTCAGATTCAGAAGGTAATGCAGCTCCTTTTCCCTTACCGGTCCCCTCATCAGATGTGGAGGGGAATTCAAGAACTCTCCTAGCTTCATTCTCAAATCTTCTTCCCAGTGTAGCTACCCCAACTCTTTTCTTTTTCTTTTTTCCTTTTTCTTGCTCTTTGTTCCCTAATAGTGCTTTAAGATCCTCCTGACCCTTTGCTAAGGTCATGAGAAGCTGTTGAAACTGCGAGTTTTGTGCCTGCAGATCTTTGACCGTCTGCTCAATATCCATCTTACTGAAATAAACAGCAGAAAGATAAGGAAACCTGGTGTGAAGACCTGTTTATGCATATGATGAATGATATGTTTATTCATGTAATGCATTCAAGGGTTTAGAAATTCAACATTGTTGCAGACAAAAAGAACACACGTCATATTAATAAGAAGAAATTTTGTTAGTACATAAATGCCCCATGGGCCAAATATTACAAAAACTTCTTAAGGTAAAAAGACGTTGCGCATCCTCTTTGGTGCGATGTAAGTGTTGAGGGTCTCCTCCTCGTGAAGTTGGCGGGTAAGCTCCAAAACCTTCTTCTCACTGGCGTAGAAGTTGGCTTCAAAAGTATCCCGCTCTTCCTTGAGTTGGATCCAACTCTTCTGCATTTCCTCCCATGATGTTGGCATGTCAGGATGTAGGATGGTGTAAGGAACCTCTCCTTCCTTAACAGGCTCTTTAATTAAAGGGAGAAGGTGAGGGTAAGGCATCATAAGACTCTGGGCGCGGGTTCGTACCCACTTGAGGTAAGGCTCAAGAGGGATGGAGTTCTTGTGCCCCAGTGTCTTACTATCTACCTTGTTAGGCATCCTCCAAGCTCTGATGAATCTTTGTCGAAGTCCTTGTGCATCATTGTCAAAGTCAAAAACTAGGTCAGGAATCAGCATGTCATGAGGGCCATCCCTCCAAGCGTATCCAAATTGTCTTAAAGCTAGACAGGGGTTGTAGGTAATGCCTCCCCTAATGCCAAATAATGGAACATTAGGGAACTCACCACAGCGATCGATGATGATGACATTTTCTCTGGACCGAGAACACCAATGTACATCAGAATGTGTGAGGGTCATCAATCGTTGTGACCACCTTGAACCTTGCTCATTCTTCAAAACAGATTATGGAAGGTGAGAAATAAACCACCTTGCAAGGAGAGGATTACAGCACATGAGAACACCTCTCTTCCTCATTGTTCGTGTGTAAAATGAGTGAAGGATGTCCCCAAGCAATGTAGGTATGGGATTCCTGGATAGGAAAATCTTGACAGCATTCACATCTATGAGTTGGTCAGGATTTGGGAACAAGACCAACCCATAAATGAGGAGTGCCACAATCTCTTCAAAGGCTTGCAGATCCAGGGAATTCCAACACTCTTGTGCCCTCTCAAACAAGAATTTTACCAAGAAGCCCTTGACACCACTTCTGGTTTCCTAATGCCCCTTGATGTCAGATGGTTGCAAGTGTAGTGCTTGAGCAACATCTTCAGGCTTTGGTTCTTTTTCCATACCGTTGTAGGGTAGTTGATTAAGAATAGGAATTCTCAGGAGTTGAGAAAATTCCTCCAAAGTAGGCACCAATTGGTAGTCGGGGAAGGTGAAACAGTGGTGAAGGGGGTCAAAGAATTGGAACAACACTTTCACCATGTCTTCTTTAATGTTGGTGTTGACTAGGTTGAGAAGTCTACCATGTCTTTCACTGAAGAGAGAACTTTCCGGAATTCTGGATGTAAGCTCCTTGAGTTGAGGAGGGATTCTCACAAGGTTGACTTGGATAGTTTTCCTGCGAAGAATTTCCATGACCTACAAAACAGGAACAAAGATGAAGATCCAAACCCTTGAAATGGTTAGTGGATGCATATGATGCTTTATGATGTCCATGATGTATGCACAAACACATGTACAAGCAAGTCACACAAAAACCCTAGTTTCAGGCTTGCATGGGGTTTCATAGGTAAGTACCCTCTTGAGTGTAGTTGGCTTAAAAACCTGTCCTATAAATAGTAACTGGGTTCTAAGGAGCTCAATATCATTGGATTGCTTTCTATGTTCATTGTTTTGGTTTAGCCACTTAACTAGCGACCAAAATATTCCAAGAAAACAACCCTCAATGAGTGTAGTATCGAGTATCTACCAACTTCGGACTGCACCAAAGCCGGTCATCTCACTACCCCTAATAAAAGGCCAAGATGGTCAAGTAAGGTTCTAGGTCATTAGTGCTTGGTGACATCACTCAGCGGCCCCGTACTCTCCTTGATTGAACTCAAGGGTTACCGGTACTCACAAATATGTCGCACTAATATAGCTATTGCTTCAACCGTGTCGGTATACCCCGCACAGTTTCCACAACGTATTGCTATCTATGAATGTTTCCCAAATCCGGGTGGATGATTTCAAGCCCAAACAAGAGGACCAAAATGTAAAGCAATCAAAGCAAACAATTAGTCATGCAAAAGGGTGATCTAGGCCCTAAGGTTACTCCACTTTTAATGTTTTCCCCAGCAGAGTCGCCAGTTCTGTGATACGGTGGGAGAACTGACTTGAGGTTTTGCGTTTGTATTTGCACTTGTTCGGTTTAGCAAGAGTCGCCACTGACTTTTTATTTTATCCTAAGGAAAGGTCAAAAAGCACAGGAAAGACCTTTGAGATGTTTTCTTGGGTTCGGGGAGTAGATTATAGAAAGGGAAGGTATTAGAACCCTTTCTATCTATGGTTATCCATGGGCTCTTAGTTACTTGCTTAGATCACTTTCCTTTGCTTTTCAATTGTTTGAAATGGTGCTTTGTGTGTGGTTTTTGAAAATGTTTTGAAAAAGATGCCTTGTCTAGGTAACCATTGTAACAATTCTTGTTTGAATGTTTTACAAGGGTGTTTGTCTTTTTGAAAAGATATTTTAATGTTTTTAAAAGTTTGTTTTGAAGTTGTGTTGTGATGTGTGTTTTGAAAAATGGCAAGGATTGTTTTGCAAGATTGGTCAAGTAACCAAGAGCTATCTACCCTAAATTTCTCAAAGATCTTTCTCATGTTTTAACCCTTTTAACAGTGTTGTTTCACCATTGTATTTGGTGAACAACCTTGTGTTAGGATGTTAACGGGACGGGCGCGGGTCATCGTTTAGACCATGAATGCAATAGTGTCAAGTATTTTGGCAATTTTCTTGAGGGACTATGATCATTTTATTTAGGCAACTCCGATAGCGTCATCGAGGGACTATGATCATTTTGTTTATTTTTGTTTTGTTTTTGTTTTGCCAAAGTACTTGACATGCAAACATGGCCCATTTTTTTGAAGGCAACAAGTGGAATAACCCTAAGGGTGCAAGTGTGCATTGTGTTTGTTTTTCATGCATGTTTATCTTGAATTAGGTCAAGCTATTTGTTGATTGATTTTTGCATACAAACCCTAAGTCTATCATGGCATAATTTGGAAACTTTTAAATGTGCGAGAATTTAAAGTCCTAAATTATTACAACATGATTATGGGGATGGGGATACAAGTTTGAATTTGGGGGATATTTGACAAGGAAATGAAATCTAAGTTATTACAATCATATCGAAAGTATAGGATACAAATATTTAATTGTACAATATTTAAGTGAATACAATAAATATACAAAATGTATTATGCACAAAAATGATTTTTGTTATGTATGTAAAAAGGTTTTCATGTTTGAAGTATAAACAAAATAAAAAAAGTCATATTTTTGATTATTTTTGTTGTTTAGGGCAAAACCCTAATTTTTGAATAAATAACATTTATTTATTAATTATGTACAAGGTATATTAATTTATACAAAACCAATAAAAAAGAAGTATATTGTAGAAAAAAAGTATTTTTGGTGTCAAATATTAAATAAAAAATAAAAGGTATTATTTTTGTATTTTTGCCCTAAATATTTAATAAAATATGTATAAGTATATATTATATATATTTAATATGCTAAATATGTACAAAAAATAAAATATTAATTATTTACAAAAAAATGTATATTTAAGAAAATATTTTCAAAATGTACATAAAAAAAAATAACTGAAAAATAAATATTTTTGTATTATTTTTTAGGGTTTTAAATAAAAAGGTTTTTATATTTATTTACATGTATATGTTTAATAAAGCAAATAAATTCCAAATAAATGTAAAAAAAAAGTGGAAAAATATTTTTGGTATTTTTTATGTTTGAGCAAAAAATATAAAATCAGAATCAAAAAGAAAAATGCAAAAATGTCAAATATTTCACATAATGGGCCAGGGGGGTGCAAAACTAAAAAAGGGGTGCAAAAAGTAAGGATGACTCAGGCCCAGCCCAAGCCATCATCTTCAACCTCCAGCTTCTGTTTGAAACAAAAAACGCGCGCCTCTTGTTCCACCTGCTAACTCCTGATTCTTTGATTTTTAGCAAAAACTCATAACACAAACAATGTATAGCATCAAATCACGATTCCAAACATGTAAAAAACTTGACCTAACTCTAAGAAACCAGGGAGAATTTCTTCACCCCCAATTTCTGACCTAAGTTTTCTTCAATGTTCATGGTTAAAATTCTCACAGCATGCTTAATATAAATGAAAAGTGATCATATGTATGGCTTCAGGGCTATGAGTAGGACATGTTTCATTCACAAACCTAAGCTTAACTCTTCCTAGATTGAGAGATAGAAGTCCATGGTTTTACCTGTTTCATCTTGAATCGTGTACAGCAATGTGGCCAACTTCAATGGAGTTTGAGCTTCTGTACAGCTTGCCTGAAGTCCAGGGAAGCTTCTCCAACACCTAGCTTGCTTTGAATCACTCTGTATCGTGCTATGGAAGTTCACCTGCACAGCTTGAAAGTGAAAATGGCAAACGTGGTTAGGGGTGTTACAGCTTGAGTCTAAGGCTTGGAATAGTTTCAGTGGATGGTATGGAATGTGTTGGAACTTGTTTTGGCCAAAACGCACGAGCAAACTGAGTTGTGCAACTCAATCTATAGGGATGCCCTGTTTTTTGCAGCAAAATGGTGTTTTGGGGTATTAGGAGGTATGAGGAATCAATGAATCGTTCCTTAGGTCTGTTTTGATGTATGGAAGATGTGCACAAAGTTTGCTTAAGCTTTTGTTTACAGGAAATGAAAGATGGTATGTGTTTTGCCAAATTTCTTCTACTTGAAGCAAGAAAGTACACGTTTCAATACAGGCCTGTACAATGCCCTAAAGTATGCTGCATATCTTCTCTTGGTAACTTGCAATATAGATTTGTTTTGGCTTCAGAGATATGGCCCCCCTATGCCCAAAGATCATGTATTGACATAAAGTAACACTTTATCAAAATGGCAATTTTGCTTTTTCCAATTAAAGGTTAAATTTATGTGCAATGCCCAAAGGGATGAAATAACACCTTAACACAATGGTTAGGCATTAAATTATTGAGTGTGAAGAGGTTTAGAGGCCTGCAAGCTAGCATAAACCCTGCTGATTTGAAAAATGCAATTGTTATGAACATGCTTTGGCCATGAACAAAAGTGAGTTTTGGCCAATTTTGTGAATTCGATTCTCTCTAACCACAAGGGTGTTTGAGAAGTTCTTGGACAATTTGGAAAGCTTGGAATGTGTACTATAATCCATCTTTGTAATGCAAATTGAAACTCCAAGTGGAACCATGTGAAAAATGGCCAAGACGTTGGACCAAAATCCTGCCTAGAATAGGGCAAAATTTCTCTAAGTTAAAAATGTTTTGCACCCTTGTTCCAAAAATCATAACTTGAGATACAAGCTTCCTTTGAGAAAACTTTGTGAATAAAAGTTGTATATTTTTCAATGGACTAAAACTTTCATGTTTCAAGTTTTGTTTGAATCCATTTGCATCTTGGTGAAAAAATGGGACAAAGTTAGGAAAAAATAAGGAAGTTTCATAGCTTAGAAAAATTCTAAGTTATGAAATTTTCTCATTTTAAACCCTAATTTGCAATTTTGGGTTTCTTGATGAACAAGTTTCATAATTTGACATGTCTTGATGAAAAATGAATCTTGGCACTTGATTTTGCCCAAAAAGTCAAAGTTTGACTTTTCAGTATACAGTTAAATTTTGATCAGTTGACTGAAAAATTCATCTGTCAATCCTATGCATTTGAGATCTTTTGAACTTGTTGAATGGGTCAAGACAATTCCATTGAGTACTTAAGTCCATATATGAGCTTGGTTTGCCATTGGTTAGGTCAAATAGTCAAAAATTGCCTTTGTGCAGTCAAAACCCTAAAAATGACCATTTTGCCCTTTTGGTGATCTGATCAAATTTCTTGTGGAGTTGTGATACAAACTTGATCAAATGATTCATATGAGTTTATAATGTTGTTGTGGGTAAAAAATCATGAGGTTTGACTGTCAATTGGCCACAGTTGACTTTTCCCCCAATACAGCTGATTTCTAGGTCAACTGTCCAATTGACTGGGCAAAGATTGGAATCAAGGCTTGAAACTTGGTATAGATAAACTTGTGAGTCCAACATGAAGCATGAAAGTCACTTTGGGTACTTTAGGTCAAAACATCCCTGTGCAAACTCAAACCCTAATTTGGGTCAACAGTGCAAGGAGGAGTCTTGAGCAGAGCAAACCCTAACTTGATCTTGAGTTCCAAGAGTCTTGTGATGAGAAAATGCTGATGAAATGAGAGGGAAAATTTTTGGGTACAACAGTCTATAAATACACTTCATCTGCAGACAAGAGAGGACACGAAAACCTTGCAAGAATACTCCCACAAAAAACCTCAAATTTTCTCAAAGTAGGGAAAACTTGAAACTTTGTTTTCATCCTTTCTCCAAGCAAGATAACCACCCAAATAGATTCCAAGGACATTACAAAGTAAGTTGGGATCATCCTTGATGATCAAAAGAGCCTGAAATGAGCATCCTTGCATCACCGATTTACATAATTTCTTGAATTTCGTATTTTAGATTTTTATCGTGCTTTGATTCATACTAATGTTTCTAATGTGTCTCTGAGATGTAACCTTACAGGGTTGAGCCATCGCATGAGTCCCATGAGGCCTGAATCATGCATTTCTATTGTTAGACTGATTTACATTATTTTTTTAATATCATTTTGTATAGGAAGATTCATCCAATTCTAAGGCCACCATTGAATTTGCAGCCCTCAAATTAGGGGGATAGGGACTTACTTGTTCATTAATGTGTGTTATTTTGCAGGGTTTGGATAATATGTTCACCGAATAAGACGACTGAAGCTAGGGATCCGACGCTTCTCCGGTCCCTCTTATGATGTTTGTGTTATATTTATTTTGATTAATTATATTCACGGATGTACAGCCACCTCAGTGGCAGGAGCGCGCGTGTTAAGGCATTACTATACAAAGGCGTGGGTTTGATCCCTGCCTTTTGCAATCTTTTTTCTTCATATTTTTCCAATTCACGCAGCTTTCATATATTATGCAGCGCGCTTGTATTTCTAACACAACAAGCAGCTTGGTGCAGTGGTAGAAGGGTGCACTGGTGAAGCCAAAGGCGTGGGTTCAACACCCACCTCATGCATTATTTTTCTGCCTTTTTCACTAACCCAATTTTTCTTCTTTTTGCACTTATTTTCTTTTAATTAATACCCTAATTTTAATTAAATCTAATCTTAATTAGACCTCATAATTTTCTAATACTAATTAAATTAGGTTTAGTTTTTTTTAACAATTAAAACTTTGAATTTTACTTTTATTAATTAATTAAACCTTTTTTTTAAATATTAAAATCAATTAGAAATTTTAGGTTTATTAATTATTTTCATCATTAAAAATTATTTTCTAAAATACCAAAACTTTTTCTCATATTTTCTTTTCTGTTTTGCTATTTTAATTTCTAGATAAAAGTGTATAGGTCGCCGCATTATTTGATTGTAATAATTTAGGTTTATTTTTCTCGTGCTTTTTCTCTATTATGTATCTACGTCCAGAGTGTAATAGTTTTAGGGTTTTATTTTCCGCATCTTTATTATGTAACTGCCCCAAAGCCATGTAATAGCGTATGACCTTTATTTTCCGCATATTTATATTTTTATTGTATTGTATGTTGTTAGTAATTAGGCGTGTATGGCAATATAATAATCAACTGATAGCATAACCCTAAACACAAGATAAAATAACTGAATTGAATCACTTTCACATTTGCACTTCTAGGGTAACCTCTCTTCGTTGCCTTACGGATAATTAGTCATGTCCCTCTAAAATAGGGATACTTTACCAAAGTCCCTCCTAATAAAAGATCATAGTCCCTCGATGACCCTTCAATGTTGCCTATGAAAAATGATCTAGTCTCTCCGATAAATTGCTAAAGTATCCTTATCTGTTGCCTTCAATGATCATACGATAACCCTTAGATTGTCCCTTCACATCCAATGGATGGGGATACCTACCAACTAATGATACTGATAGCACTATCTCTAAATGAGAAGGAAAATAATAAGAACGACCTTGAATGGATAAGATTGTTAATCGCTCGCTCACAATCTTTTCTAAAAAACATTTTCACACATTACTTTTAAAATATTTTCTAAAAAATCACTTTGTACGTGTTCTTGAGAACTGATACAAGAATCATTACAAAGTTAGCTTTTCAAAATATTTTCAAACAAAACACTTACACAAAAAAGAAATTTTCAAAAGTGAACTAGAAATTAAGAGCCCATAGATAACTATGGATGAAAAAGATACTAACACCTTCCCTTTTCATATCTTACCCCCGAACTCAAAATCTTCAAGGTCTTTCCTGTTCTTTTCACCTTTCCTTATTGGATAAAAGAAAAGTCGGTGGTGACTCTTGCTATCTGCACATTTGCGATAAAACACAAAGGACAGTTCTCCTTCCGTATTACATATGACTATTGCAAGCATCATGGTATTTCAAAAGAAAATAATCCTCCTAAAACTCCTCAATTAAATGGTTTTGCAGAGAGGGTGAATCAAACACTAATTGAGAGAGTACGGTGTATGCTCTCTGAAGTTAAGTTGCCAAAGAATTATTGGGGTGAGGCAATTTACATGGTGGTGCATGTTCTTAATCTCACTCCTAATTTTACTTTGAAGAGTGAAGTTCCAGACAAAATTTTGCTTGGAAAAAATTTCAAGTATGATCATTTGAGAGTCTTTGGTTGTAAGGCTTTTGTGCATATTCTAAAGGACGAAAGATCCAATTTGGATGCAAAGTCAAAACAATGTATATTCATCGACTATGGATAAGATGAGTTTGGTTACAAGTTGTATGATCCTATAGGCAAGAAGCTTATTTGAAGTTGTGGTGTAGTATTCATGGAAGACTTAACTATTGAAGAAATGATAAGGTAGAGTGATGGGAAAAATAGCAAGTGTACTATTTTTACTTGCAGTAATAATAGGGAATTTTCCCCATATATCGATCTCGAGGGTTGCGTGTAGTACTAAGGATAATGTGTAGTTCAATTAAACAAAAGCTTTACTATGGGATAAGGTCGTGAAATTGTCACTTAATCAACATAAAGATAAAATGACTTTTTAAAAGAGGAGCATGTTAGGGTAAGTGTGTGATTTTGACCTTGGATTAACCTTCATTCTTGATCTCTTCAACAAGTTCATTACTTTCAACTACCGAATCTTTAGTTTGTTTTCCCCTAAGTCCTTAGTGAGAAAACCTTTGGTCCTTCATCCTAATACCTAAGTCCTTAGTGAATTATGATGAAACCAAGCCGTTATGTTATCACGATTTTACTGGTGACCTATAGGGTATCCCTAGTCCTAGGTGATATCTATTATAGTCTAATTGTTCAAATACCTTAAAAATGGCAGTCCAGCCTTAATTGTTAACCGTAGATCAATCCCTATTTGTCAGATAGGAAAGACATAAGAACGTTGAACAATTAAATTGAAAAGAAACTATTGTATCAGTACCAATAATTCAAAATCAATACATTTGCAAATCCGGGACATACCCATAGCATTGAGGGGTTTAGCCTCTCATAGTATAAAAAAAAGCAATAATAAAATTAGACATTACAAAAGGTGAGGATTCTTCGATCTTCAATTGCTATCGCTCATGAAGGAATCTCTATCTCCAAATCTCTTGAAATCCCCAATATTTATCGTTCCTAATCTTCTTCCATCAAAAAGTTCCTATATTCCTTGTGAAAGCTCATTTAAATAGTCACCATTCATCCAGGTCGGTTGGAAGTACCAAAAACGCCCTCACAGTTTAACATATGGAAAAAGTATGAAAAAAAATCAGGAAATCAGCGTCATAGGCCGACACGGGCCGTGTCACCTGACACGGGCACCAGTATCATTCTCTGTCCATCACACCAATAACTCCCTCGCCCGGACCTTCTAACACATGCCGTGTCAACCTCTGCTTCTTCTCCCAAACCTGCCTATTGAGCATCCTCTCCTGACACGACCTGTGTTAGGCGACACAGGTGACCGTGTCAGGTGCTCTGTAACTTGGTTTTTGAGACTTCCTCCGAAACTCCGAATTCTCCACTTTTTGCACTGATTTTCCTGGTTTTATTCCTGAGTCTGAAAACAACAAAATATACAACCAACGCATAAAACAAAGAAGGGTGAAGTAAAACACTTGACAAAATAAATAAACTATAACTAAAATCAATTGTAAATAAAGGTGGAAAAACCATTGATCATAGAGTGTCGCTACACGAAAAAACACAAAGACGCCATTGAACATTATTTATCCCAAAGGGAAGGGGAAACATCGCGAAAACCCTAAAAGGTAAAGAAAATGGTCTTGTAACCAAATTCAGGTTCAGAAGTCGGTTATGCAAATGGAATGTATTAGCACCTCTCACATCTGTTGTACTAAAAAAGATCTACTTTTGTTGTTATATTCTAAGGGTGTTGGTATCTAAAGGCTTACTTTCATGAATGATTTAATTCAGGGGAAAAAGGTTTTAAATTAGTGAGTTCGCCGGGGTTTTGTAACCATGTGCCTACATATCCGTAAAGGACAATTAAGCATTTTCTATCATTTTTCATGGAAAAAGAATTGAGAGAAAATTATAAAAAATGATCACATATTCATACATTTTTATTATTTAAAGAAATTAAAAATCACGCAAAGATTATAAAGAAAATTCTAAGTAAAAAATATAAAGCAAAAATATCTAACAAAAAATAAATACAGTGGGGGTTTAGATCGGGAATGGGTGTGTAACCACCTACTGAAACGCTAGGCCTGGCCATGAGGCCCATTACCAACTCAGGAAACAATAAAACCAAAAAAGAGGGGTTGTGGCATGGATATGGGGGGTATACACGTGAGTAAACCATTGGAAGAGGTATCTATGAATTCAACATTATTGATCAAAATGAAACTAAATAAAAATAAGGAAAAAATTGAAAAGCTTGTGGAAAGCTGAAAATATATCATTTTGATGCTAGGGTTACTTGCTCTTATGGATGGCAACGGGACGGGTTTAAGCACACCCAGACCTGCACCCGCCACCTAGACCCAGACCCGCCCCCGCCCCCAAACCCAGCCGGAGCTAATATTTGTTCCCCCACCCACGCCCCCAATAAGAAACGGGTTTCCCCCGCACCCGCCCTACACCCGCCTGAATAAAATATTAATATTTTTAAATTTATACTTTTTTCAATAAAAATAAAAATAAATAATTAAACTAAATAATTAACTATTTTAACAACATTTTTTATGTTTGATATTTTATTTAAATTATATTTTCAAAAAAAATAAGTAATAATTCTAATAAACATGATATTATAACATTAAAAAATGTAAATGAGTAATAAAACTATTAAAAATAAATGAAATAAATGAAATTTAGTTGGCGGGTGCGGAGCGGGTTCGGGTGCAGGGTGGATACTAGCATCACCCGCCCCTGCACCCGTAAATAAAAATCGGGTTTTCCCCGCACCCGCCCCCGCCCCCGGTTAAACCGGGTTTTCTCCACTAATTTCGGGGCGGGGTGGTCAGGGCCCGGCGGGAGCGAGTTTATTTTCCATGCCTAGTTTCTCTTCAGATATTTGAATCAAGGTTTTCCCTCTTCACTCTCATTCCCTCGTTTCAAACATTCAAACAATTCCACTGCCACGCCGATACGCCTACGGCGGCGACCGCGGTGGTGACTTCCCAGAAATGCCTAAAAACGATACCATTCTCGGTCTGAGTGTGAGAATCAGAGAGGAAGAATAAGTAGAGAATATGTAGAAGGTCGTGAGGTTCTACGATGCTTGCAGTTGCAGAGAGAGTTGAGATGATGGATGAAGGTGAAGAAATGGAGAGTGGGAGAGAGTT